>LT669789.1:8260979-8391126 GCA_900128785.1 Arabis alpina | reverse complement strand
AGATTCAAAATTCAAACCTTAAAACAAGAAAATCAAGAATTTAGAATGTTAGAATGAATTGATATGGGAGTTTATAATACAAGTTAAAAAAGTAAAGATTGGTGGTTGGTAAATTTAAATTTTGTACAAATTTCGAATGTTTAATATGTATATAGCATGTAGCTACTTCAATATAAAGATGTACGTACCACATAAGATGCATTTGAACCATAATATATACAATAAATCTCCAAAAAAACCTCATGGGGTCACATATTCGCCCCAAATCCGTCACAATATGTGACGGATTTGTTATGCTTTGTATTATTAAAAAATTGAAACCCTATACCCTTTAACATTTACACACACGGTTATGTACCATACACCTTTCTTATCCCAAATATCAATAATTTGATCTAATACCATCATTTTAACTTGAAAATTCAAACCTTAAAACAAAAAAATCAAGAATTTGGAATGTTAGAATGAATTGATATGGGAGTTTATAATACAAGTTAAAATAGTAAAGATTGGTGGTTGGTAAATTTAAATTTTGTACAAATTTTGAATGTTTAATAGGTATATAGCATGTAACTACTTCAATATAATGATGTACGTACCAAATAAGATGCATTTGAACCATAATATATACAATAAATCTACAAAAAATCTCATGGGGTCACAGATTCGCCCCAAATCCGTCACAATTTGTGACGGATTTGTTATGCTTTGTATTATTAAAAAATAGAAACCCTATACCCTAAAATATTTACACACATGGTTGAGTACCGTACACCTTTCCAATCCCTAATATCAATAATTTGATCTAATACCATCATTTTAGCTTCAAAATTCAAACCTTAAAACAAAAAAATCAAGAATTTTGAAATGTTAGAATGAAATGATATAGGAGTTTATAATACAAGTTAAAAAAGTAAAGTTTGGCGGTTGGTAAATTTAAATTTTGTACAAATTTCGAATGTTTAGTATGTATATAGCATGTTACTAATTCAATATAATGATGTACGTACCAAATAAGATGCATTTGAACCATAATATATACAATAAATCTCCAAAAAATCTCATGGGGTCACAGATTCGCCCCAAATCCGTCACAATTGTGACGGATTTGTTATGCTTTGTATTATTAAAAAATTGAAACCCTATACCCTTAAACATTTACACACACGGTTGTGTACCATACACCTTTCCAATCCCAAATATCTATCACTACAATAAAACAGGTAATTAGTGATTACATTTTGTGACTGATTTTTCAGTCACTAAATTTGCGAGCGATTAATGACGAATTTGTGACGCCCTAACGACTATATATTATTAGTCGCCAAGTCGTCACAAATTAGCGACGCGCAAAGATGGTCGTTAATTCGTCGCAGATTAGCGACGAAACAACGACTACAATACATAAGTCACTAATTAGCGACGACTTTGTGACCACAGCCGTTGTCACTAAGGGTAGTCACAAGTTAGTCACAAATTTGCGCCACTTTTGTGACGCCGAACGGACTGTATGAAAGTGTCACAAATCAGTCACAAATATTTATGTCGGTAGCTATGTCGGCAATGAAGTCAAGTGGGTGGACACGTGATTAATGTGGTCGGTTGGTGAGTAAATTAATTTTTGCGACTCCTTTAAGTAGTCGCTAAATCGTCACTAAATCGTCATAGAAGTGTCACAAATTTGTGACTGTTTTTAAGAGTCACAAAGTAGTGACTAATTTTTTTCTATATAAGCAACACACCCCTCCCTCTTCATTTACAACGCACCTCTCTTTATCCATTCCTATCCAACCTCTCTCTCTCTATTAAAATCAAGAAAAAAAAATCCAAAAAAACCAAAAAATTCGAGAAAACAAAACCCTAAAAAAGGAAAATTTCAAAATCACGAAAACACCCACAAACCCGAAAAAATCCAAAAATTATGTTTAATTCTAATCGAGACTGTATGTACAACCGAATTGATCCTCGCACAAATAATATCGCAGATGAATTTTTGGTGGGGGTACAACATTTCTTGGAGTTCGCATCTACCCAGTATTCGTCAGTTATAGGTGGAGGTATGTTATACTGCCCTTGTGCAAAGTGTAAAAATGATAACGGTTTTAAACAAGCTAAAACTGTTCGGTACCATTTACATAGTATAGGTTTCATGGAAAACTATTAAGTTTGGACGGAACACGGTGAATATTACGATGTAACTGGGGCTGGGGTAGGTAGTAGTAGCTATTACGAGAATGCTGATTTTAATAGAGGTAACCAAGAAACAAATTACGATGGCGGAGGAAGCAGTAGCTATTATGAAAATGCTGATTTTAGTGGTGGTAATGAAGAGTTTAATTATGATGGCGCAAATGTTTATGGTGAAATGGTTTATGATGCATTTCGTGGTTCGGTGCCATTTTCTGATTATCACCATGAACAGGATCAAAGTGGAAATGATCCTGTTTATGCAGAACCTACCCATGACGCGAAACAGTTCTACGACATGTTAGCTGCAGCAAATACGCCATTGTATGATGGTTGTCGTGAAGGTCTCTCGCAGTTATCATTAGCAGCTCGGCAGATGAATATCAAGGCAGATCATAATTTAGCTGAAGTTTGCATGGATTCAGTGGCATAAATGATGACGGAGTATTTGCCGGAGCCTAATAATGCAACTGGTTCTTTCTATGAGACGGAAACGTTGATGCGGAAGCTAGGATTGCCGATCCATGCATATGATGTCTGCGTAGATAATTGTATGCTCTTCTGGAAAGATGATGCGCAGTTGGACCATTGTAGGTTTTGTGAAAAACCGAGATACAAGGCAAGTCGGGGGCGTACTAAAATACCGGTCAGCAAGATGTGGTATCTACCCATCACTGACAGATTAAAGAGGATGTACCAATCCGAAAGGACTGCAGCGTCGATTAGGTGGCATGCTGAGCACCAGACAGAAGACGGAAAAATGGTTCACCCATCTGATGCGGAAGAGTGACAAAATTTCAATCAAATACATCCACAATTTGCGGAGGAAACGCGAAATGTGTATTTGGGTTTATGCACCGACGGTTTCAATCCTTTTGGAATGTCCAAAAACCATTCATTGTGGCCGGTGATCATGACAGCGTACAACTTGCCTCCGGATATGGCGATGAAAAGGGAGTATCTGTTTTTGACGATTTTGAATTCCAGACCAAATCATCCACGAGGAAGTCTTGATGCTTTTCTCCAACCATTGATCGAGGAGTTAAAGGACTTATGGAATCATGGAGTTGAGGCGTATGATGTGTCGTTAAATCAAAACTTCAACATGAAAGTTGTTCTCCTATGGACAATAAGTGATTTTCCGGCGTATGGGATGTTATCGGGATGGACGACACATGGAAATTTAGCATGCCCACTTTGTATGAGTGATACAAATGCTTTCTACTTGCCGGCTGGTAGGAAGACGTGTTGGTTTGACAATCATAGAAGATTTCAACCAAACAATCATCCATTACGAAAGAATAAAATTAATTTTCTTAAGGGAAAGAGCGCCTTGGACGAGTGTCCACCAGCAACGTTGACGAGTGAACAAGTATACTAGCGTATATTAAATATCGGAGCACCTAAAACTTCAGAATGCGGCGGAAATAGGCATGAGACTAAACCTGGCGATTATGGGAATTGGCACAACTGGCATAAAGAAAGCATATTTTGGGAGCTTCCATACTGGGTTGATCTGAATCTACGAAACTGTTTGGATGTGATGCATATCGAGAAGAATGTTGAAGATAACATCATGTATACTGTTATGAATGTCAAAGACAGATCGAAAGACAATCTGAAGTCAAGAGTAGATGTCGCAACGTTCTGTGCTCGGAAGGAACTGCATCTTGACGCTCGTGGGAACGCCCCATACCCGATTTGGAGACTAATAGCAAAAGTAAAAGCTACCTTACTACTGTGGGTCAAAAATGAAGTTAAGTTTAGAGATGGCTATGTGTTAGATTTAGGAAGTTGTGCAGACATCAAAGGTGGAAAGTTTCAGGAATGAAAAGTCATGACGCCCATGTTTTTATGGAACGCTTGCTTCCCTTCATATTTGCAGAACTTCTCCCGCGTAATGTTCACCAAGCAATATCAGGTATATTTACATTACAATCATCATTATATTAATTGGTATTGGATAAGGATTTAAATGTTGGACTTATATAAAGAAATTGAACTGCAGCACTTGGAGCATTTTTCCGTGATCTAAGTAGTAGATCATTGGATAAAAACCGCCTCCTAGTATTGAAGGAAAACATTGTGATGATTATATGTAATTTGGAAAAAATCTTTCCACCGTCTTTCTTTGATGTGATGGAGCACCTTCCTATCCACCTACCATACGAAGCACAACTTGGCGGTCCAGTGCAATACAGATGGATGTATCCGTTTGAAAGATTTTTTGGACATTTGAAACGCTTAGCGAAGAACAAAATATATTCAGCGGCATCCATCGTGCATGCGTACATGAAGGAGGAGATATCTTACTTCTCAGAACACTACTTTCCACCACAAATTTCTACAGCAAAAAGAAGAAGGTAATTATTAATTAACATTCACTTGTTTGTTACTTATATATGCTTCTCTTCCAATAACTTTACAAGACATGGTAATGTTTTTAGGGCTTCTCGGTATGACGAAGGTCAAGTGGCCGTATACAATGTAGATGTACCAGATATATTTAAGGAAGTGGGTCGTCTAAGTGGCCAAAGTAGTGATTTGTGGTTCAGAGATAAGGAATATAAGAGCATTCATGCGTATGTTTTGCATAATTATGAGTATTTCCGGCAGTTTGAGAGGTAATTGTGATTCATCCCACAATGATATATAACATATTTATATAATTTTACATCCTTACATTTTCGTCTTGTTTTGGCAACACAACATTGTCGATGCACAGGTGGATCTACCAATATGTATGTACTTTCTATGAGTTAATTGTTAAATTCATATTAAGGATTGACAAACTTTAATTTATCAATTGATTGATGTAGGTGAATGCAACGAGACATGAACAACATTTTCCAATATGGGTTTACGATATAGTCGACGGTCCTCTAAACAAGGCAACTGAAAGGCCCATGTATTTTACAATGGGGTATATGTTTCACACTGAGGACCACGGAAAAGACAGGAAAACAATGAATTATGGGGTTTGTGTTAGAGGGCAAAATTATTCTGAAGCGTATGTGGAAGATGATTATTATGAAACTGTAGAAAAGATTATCGAGCTCACATATCCCGGATCGTCTAATTTGAAGATCATACTTTTCCAATGTAAATGGTTGGACCCTACTCCTCACATAGGGACGAGAAAGAGCTCGGTAGGTGTTGTCGATGTCCTAAAACTGGGAAATATCCAAACTACGAACCATACATATTGGGTATGTTTTCGTCATCCAAATTATTGATTATATATATATATATATATATATATATATATATTTGTTTGTGTGTTTTTATTAATCAAATAATTAATTAATGTAAGGATCCCAAGCTGATCAAGTGTGTTATCTGACATACCCAAATACGAAACGTCCTCGGGAAGTATGGCAATCTGTTTTGAAAGTAAATCCAAGAAATCATGTTCAAGGAAAGTATAACGAGAAAGAGGTCGTTATTTTGCAATAAACTTATGATGAGGGATTAACGTCTACCATTGATGAAATCAATGTGGATTCTTTAGTTGATCGCGCACAACCAATGGAAGACATCGATTTTGAGATTGGAGACGATGATCCAGAAGATGACTTTCAATGTAATTTATCATCTTCGGACGATGACGATGAAGTTTGAACCGGGATTCAAATTTATATGTAATATATTTGTGTGATTGTGTTAGAGGTTTTTATTATCCAAGTGTGTTTAGTTGTTTCCACGATTTTTAAAAAAATTATGTAATATTTTGTGTGATTGTATTTTACAATTTCGGTAATTTAATTTGTTAAGCTATCAGACTACCGATTTTAACCAAGGAAAGCAAACTTGAATTTTTTGGGACAAGTATATATAAATTTGAGTGTATCCAAATACCGATTGAACACAATGGCACAACGGTTTGACACTAACTATAAAAGCATAAGTATCCGGGTTCGAACCTACTTCAACCACACTTTTTTGTTTTTTTTTAAAATTGATCAAGTATATATAAATTCGGTTTGAACCTAACTATAAACGCATAAGTATCCGGGTTCGAACCTACTTCAACCACACTTTTTTGTTTTTTTTTAAATTGTGACTACCGGCCAAATTAGTCACAAAATAGACACTATTTTGTGACTAATTAACGACGCCTAAAAACATTGTGACTACTTTGCAACTCTTTACCCACGCTTTTTTTAAGTTTTGCATTTAAATCAATACATTGTAAGTTTCCCGAAATATATGATTAAAACTATTTCGATGATACAATAAAACAGACAATCAAGGAATGCATTTGAAATTATTTGGAGTTTTAATGGACGAAAGACTGTTTTGTATTTAGGGTTTCATTTGCTACTACTAACACTGTGTGACAAATTAGTCACAAAATAGCTACTACTTTGTGATTAATTTACGACGCATAAAAAAATAATGACTACTTAGCAACTGATTACCCACACTTTTGTTTTAAGTTTTGCATTTAAATCAACACATTATAAGTTTCTTTGTACTTTGTTTCGTATTTACAATGTATATAAACTCAAATGCTAATAGTAAATTTATTTTAGGGTTTTCAAAAACCAAAATTTATTTTCTAACTCCACAAGTGATTTGGAATGAAACACATAGAATTTTAATCTAAGATTTGATAATTTTGTGTTGTTTCCCAAAATATATGATTACTACTATTTTGATGATACAATAAAACACACAATCAATGAATGCATTTGAAATTATTTGGAGTTTTAATTGAGCAAAGTCTTTGGTCCAAATGATTAGGGTTTAAGGTTTCATTTGCTACTACTAACACTGTGTGACAAATTAGTCACAAAATAGCCACTACTTTGTGACTCACTTGTGACGAATTTATGGGCCTACAGAACCAAATATTTGGGCTTAAAGCCTGCCAATGGTTTCCCACGTCTTAGTGACGAATTAGCGACTATACAGAAAACAAAAGCAAATCAGACCAATTCCCAAATTCATTTCGCACAAACCCTAATTTTGTTTTTCTCTCTTCTCCTCTACACGATACGACTCTTTCATCGAATCTTCCGATTTCTCCACAAAATCGAGCGTTTATTGTTCGTTTATCACTTAATCGTTTCTTCTCCATCTCTCTGTATCAAATCATCTTTTCGATTCGATCCATCAGTGAAGAAATCGATCCGACTCTTCATCTCTCAAACCCTAAGCCTCCGATTCTCTCCTTCTTCAAACACAACCACTAATCTTCATCTCTTTCTTTCAATCATTCCAGTCTCTACTCTGTCGAAACCCTAACCGACATCCTTACCTTAAACCATAACGAACGGTTAATTTGATGGCGAGCACAAGAATAGGGGCTCCACGAGGGCGACGTCAGGGAACCGGAGGAGGCGGTGGAAGAGGCGGAGGTGGCGGTGGAAGAGGCGGTGGTTCTCAGAAACCCTCAAAGGGTCCTGCTGCAGCTGGTGGTTCTCGTGCAGGCGCGAAGGATGAGGGGAAGCGTTCTGCTTTACGTGGTGGTTATCTGAAGCTCTCATAGCCTGCTGGGAACCCTACTGCTGCAGACGGTGGTTCTCCACCACTCTCAAAGGCTGATGGGAAGCGTACTGCTGCAGACGGTGGTTCTCCGCCACTCTCAAAAGCAAATGGGAAGCGTCCTGCTGCAGCTGGTGGTTCTCAGTCTGTCTCAAAGACTCAAGACAAGGATCTTGCTCCTGCCAGTGGTACTAAGAGACTAGCGGTGGCTCGTGGAGTAAATTTAGCCGGACAAGACAATGACGCAGCTTCACCAATAAGACGAGTCAGGTTAAACAGCGGTCAGACATCTTCAATTAACTCCAACTGTCAGCATACGACTCCTTCTCAGGGTACGGCAATGTCTCAAGGGACTGTCTCAGTCTCTCGGACTAGGGATGTTTCACTTCAGTATCCTCATCTATCCAACCGCCCTGCTCCTCCATCGTTTCGTCTATCTCCAGAACTCAATCTCAATCTCCAACCAGGTAGTCGGGAGATTGAGATGGAAGATGAGGAAGAGGAAGAAGATGAGGAAGATGATGAGGAAGGTGGTGATGACAAGGTTGAAGACGTGGAAGTTCACTACGAACATGTTGTTCAGCAGGAACCAGAAGGGCAAGACTACCAGCAGCTTTTGGATGACGTTTTGGCTCTTCCAGGTCGTCAAACTCTGGCTCTCCTCAGTCACGTTCCCACAGTCGAAAAGAGTATTTGGTAAGTTGATTTCAATCCTTACTATGTCTTTTATTTTTGTAAATGTGTAGTTTATGTGTTGTATTTGTTTGTTTTAGACACAATTGATCTATATGCCTCTCATTCTTGTTAACTGGTTATTTGCTAGCTAAGTTATTTGGTAGTTTGCATCTGCTAGCTAACTTGTGTAACTAGTTTCTTAGCCTCTGTTTTTATCTTTTTGCTAGGTTTACTCGAGACAAAGGCAAACTTACTCGTGTCATCGCTGAAATCTTTCGTCACAAGTTTGATGGACCTTTCTACAGCTGGACTGTCACACCTATCGACAAGCAAGAAAGATATATCAGAACTTTCGCGGTAATCTTTTCTGCCTCACATACTTTCCAATTATGTTTCAATTATACATGCTTAACTATGTTTTTTACTGTGTAGAGCAAGTTCAATTGGGAGTTAGGGATCACTGAGCTTGTTAGGTCTCATTTCAACAAGATTGCGACAAAGCGGATGAGGGGAATTGTGAGTCAGGCTAAGAAGAAGGGGGTCAGGCCAACCTGGATTGGTGAGAAACTTTGGGGTTACATGTGCCTCCATTGGGATACTCCAGAGGCTCAGCCTAAGAGCATAACGGCTTCCAACTCTCGTATGTCTCATCGTAATGGACTTGGAGCTCACAGACATAGAGGTGGCCAGTCTTCTTACTTGACCATTCAACAAGATATGGTAATAATCTTTTCTTTTCCTATTCTTACAAATTCACTTCCTCTACCTAATCAACCTTATCTACTATTGCAGGAGGAGGAACTAGGACGACCAGTCTCATGGAGTGAAGTCTTTAGGAGGACTCATACCAATGAGGATGGCTCCTTCATTGATCAAAAGCTAAGGAAGTCACTGAGAGTTATGAAAATTCCCTGCAAGAGGTTCTGGAGCAGGAGGCCGATGCACCAGAACATTCAGATGCTTCTGAGAATTCAACTCATCGGAATCTCACCATTGCTCAGAAGAATGAAATCTTCCTTAAGGTATGTTTCATTTCTTATCCTTTCTCTTCCCCTCTGTTTTTGTTTTCCATGTGTTTATGCTTCAGAAACTTCTCTTACATTGTGGTTCTTTCTCAATTCGGTGATTTGTTCCTGAATACTTCTTTGCTAGTATTGATCAAACTCTATTTAGCATGTGTACTTGAGCTTCAATTTTAGTTTATGAATACTTGAGTTTAGAGTTATGGTTGTTTGAGCTTGGATTTAGTATTGATCTTGGATTGAGGGCTGTGTACTTGAGCTTCCATTTAGTATTGATCAAACTGGATTTTTTCTTAACTTGTTGTTGCTTGGATTTGAGCTTCTTAATAAAATGGATATGTGTATGTTGCACTGCACTAGGTTCGATCCCAAGGGTAACCCTTATGGAATGGGTCAACTATCACAAGAGCTTGAGGTAAGGAATGGGAAGAGGAAGACTTGTTACGCTGAGTCTTCTACGACATCTCTCTTAGAGATCCAGGACGACCTTAAAGAAGCTCGTGAAAAGCTTGCTGCACAAGATGAAGATAACAAGCATCGTGATGCGCAAAATCTGCGCCTTGCTACTGAGCTCAAGGATAGTCAGTCAAGGATTGCTCAATTAGAGAAGATGGTTACCGATTTCATGACGAGCAACGGTCAGTCAACCAAGTCCGCTGAACCGGAACCAAATGCACAACACACAACAACCTCTCCCGAAGTTCAACAAGCTTGACAGTATGATTCTCTCTGGAACTCTCTAACTCTTTATGTCTTGAACAAACTTTAAATGTTTCAATGTTTTGTATAATTATCTTTTCTACTATCAACTCTCTAAACTAATGTTTCAATCATTTAACTTCTTTTGTCAAGCTAAATGTTTAAATACATATGATGTGTATAATTTACAATTAGCTATGATTTTGATGTAGGCTATCCAAAACTCTCAAATCTAAATAGTATCCGTACCAAATTTGGAACTGAAAAATGACCAAAAACTTTCCAAGCATCGCTAAGTCGTCGTTAAGTCGTCGCTTATTAGCGACGCTTTTGAGACTAATTTGTAACTACTATGACATTTAGACACTACAAAGATTGTCACTAATCAGTCGCTTATTTGTGACTACAAAATCGTCACTAATCAGTCTCTTATTAGTGACTACAAAGGCGTCACTAATTAGTCGTAAATTAACGATTGATAAGAATAGTCACAAAGTAGTCACAAATACCACGCGTCGCTACTCCGTCGTATATTTCCAACTCTCAGATGTTATCGCAAAAGCGTCGCCAATTTGCGACGACGAGACGGTTGTACAAAAGTGTCACTAATTTGCTACTTTGTACTGGTGTCACAAAGTAGTCGCTAATTAACGACATTTAAAACAGCGTAACAAAGTAGTCGCTAATCTGCGACTACTTTGCGACTACAGAAATTAGCGACGACATATTTGCGACGACCTGTTTTCGTCACTAAGTAGTCGCAAATGACCCATTTGTGACGATTTTGTGACGAATAAGGGTGTCACAAATTATCCGTTTTCTCGTAGTGTATAATTTGATCTAATACCATCATTTTATCTTCAAAATTCAAAACTTAAAACAAAAAATCAAGAATTTGGAATGTTAGAATGAAATGATATAGGAGTTTATAATACAAGTTAAAAAAGTAAAGATTGGTGGTTGGTAAATTTACATTTTGTACAAATTTCGAATGTTTAATAGGTATATAGCATGTAACTACTTCAATATAATGATGTACGTACCAAATAAGATGCATTTGAACCATGATATATACAATAAATCTCCAAAAAATCTCACGGGGTCACAAATTCACCCCAAATCCGTCACATTTTATGATGGATTTATGATGGATTTGTCACGGATTTGTTATGCTTTGTATTATTAAAAAATTGAAACCCTATACCCTAAAACATTTACTCACATGGTTGTGTACCATACACCTTTCCAATCCCAAATATCTATAATTCTATCTAATACCATCATTTTATCTTCAAAATTCAAACCTTAAAACTAAAAATCAAGAATTTGGAATGTTAGAATGAAATGATATAGGAGTTTATAATACAAGTTAAAAAAGTAAAGATTGGTGGTTGGTAAATTTAAATTTTGTACAAATTTCGAATGTTTAATAGGTATATAGCATGTAACTACTTCAATATAATGATGTATGTACCAAATAAGATGCATTTGAACCATAATATATACAATTAGTCTCCAAAAAATCTCATGGGGTCACATATTCGCCCCCAATCCGTCACAATTTGTGACGGATTTGTTATGCTTTGTATTATTAAAAAATTGAAACCCTATACCCTAAAAACATTTACACACATGGTTGTGTACCATACACCTTTCCAATCCCAAATATCTATAATTTTATCTAATACCATCATTTTATCTTCAAAATTCAAACCTTAAAACAAACTTAACTAACTTAATTAATGTATTAATTAAATCTCATACATACGAAGGAAAACGTATTTTACAATCATTCGGTCACAAAACCAGTACATTATTTTCAAAGATCTTCATCTCCATCTCCCTCTTCATCTTCCTCTTGATCTCCCTCTGAAGTTGATAAATTACAAAGAAATTCATCTTCTGGTTCACTGTCTTCAACTTCTGAATCAATTCTTTGTGTTGGACGGTTTTCCTCAACCAATCGAGCGACATCAATTTCTGCAACCATTTCCGTTAGGTTTTCATCGTGTGTTTGTTGCAAAATCACTTACTCCTTCTGGATAAATTTTCCCTGAATCCGACTTCTCGGATTAACTTGTAGCACAGTATGCCATTCTTTCCGAGGACGTTTAATAGCTGGATAAGGAAGATAACAAACTTGATCGGCTTGAGACCCTACCATCAGTGTCAAAATAGTGTTAAAATATATATATATATATATGTAGTACATTTAATTGAAATTAAATATCATACCTAAAATATAAGGATCGGAGGTTTGATATTTCTCTTTAACAGCTACATCAACAATACCACCTTCGCTTCTCCGGATGCCTTTTCCGATTGTAGGGTTGACCCATTTGCAATAAAAAAGTATGACTTTTAGATTCAAAAATTCGGGATATTGGAACTCCATGATCTTTTCTACTTCCCCATAAAAATCATCCTCTCGAGTTGATTCAGAATAATGTTGGCCCCGGACGAAAACTCCATAATTCATAGTTTTTCTCCTCTCTCCGTGTTGTTTTGTGTGAAATAAATATCCTCTCGTAAAATACATGGGCCATGTTCTAACTTGATTTACAGGGCCTTCCAACATATCAAAAACCCACGGCAGAAAGCTTTGTTGGCCCTTTGTGTAATTGACCTACGTATAGAAAATGTTGTAGTAAAAAAAAACAAATTCACAATTCATTATTTCATGCTACCGAAATACATACATACATACATTATTTGTTGGCCCTTTGTGTAATTGACCTACATGAGAGGAAGTATGCATCTACTTTTGCCATAACCTGATCATCTAATAGATCATGGTTTTCTTCTCGAATTTGCGTTTCCAACAACCTATATTGAATTGAAGTAAAAGATAAGAATTTAACAAACTGAGAAATAAATTATTCAAAATTACGTAGTGACTTAGGTTACCTCTCATAGGGCCTAATATATTCACAATTCCGTAGAATATATAAGGAAAATTTAATTGATATTCATTCTCGCCTAACCAGTACTCTTTACATTGGCCACTTGGCCGACCTACAGCTTTGAATATATCTGGCACCGTAATGGGATATAGAGGTACTTCACCTTCGTCATATCGACTTATCCTGCAGGACATTTAACATTTAAACCAAAATATGATACCAATTTTAACATAAATATATAAGGTAAATTTACCTTCTTCTGCTAGCTGTAGAAATCGTAGAGGCAAAGTAGTGTTGTCAGAAGTAAGATATCTCATCATTCATGTACGACTGAACAATTGATCCCGCTGGATATCTTTTGTTCTTCGCTTTGCCTTTTAAGCGTTTAAAAAACCTTTCGAATGGATACATCCACCTATATTGCACAAGACCACCGAGCTCTGGTTCGTATGGTAGGTGGATAGGTAGATGCTTCATCACATCAAAGAAGGAAGGTGGGAAGATTTTTTCCAAATTACACAATATCATCACAATGTTCTCCTTACGAATTTGGACGTGGTTTATACGCAGCGATCTACTAGAGAGGTCACGACAAAAAGCTCCAATCGCTGAAAATTAAATCATGATGAGTATATATATACTATTAATACTCTCCAAGCAAGATGTAGTTGTGTATTTATACCTGATAATGCTTGGTGCACGTTGCGAGGGAGAAGTTCTGCAAATACGAATGGAAGTAATCTTTCCATAAATAGTGGCAGTCGTGACTTTTCATTCCCAAAAACTTCCCAGCATTGATGTCGGCACAACTAGCTAAATCTGCTACATACCCGTCTGGGAATCTAACTTCATTTTTCACCCATTGAAGTAATGCATCTCTTGCTTTTGTAGATAATTTCCATATCGGAAATGGGTGTTTCCACGAGCATCGAGATGTAATTCTTTCCGAGCACAAAATGTGGCGATATCTACTCTTGACTTGATGTTATCTCTTGATTTATCTTTGACAGTCATAACAGTGTACAAGATGTTTTCTTCAAAAAAATTCTCGATATGCATCACATCAAAATTGTTACGAAGCGCCAAATCCTTCCAGTAAGGTAGCTCCCAAAATATGCTCTCTTTATGCCAGTTATGCCAATCTCTATATCCATCAGGTTTTCTTTCATGTCCATTTTCACCGACCTCAGAAGTTTTAGAGGCGCCCGCATGTCGTATACTCTATAAAACTTCTACACCACTCAAAAATCTCGGTGGATCTTCGTACAATGCGTGTTGTCCCTTCTTGAAGTTAACTTTATTTTTCCGTAAAGGATGCTCGCTGGGCAGAAATCTCCTGTGACAGTCGAACCAACATGGTTTCTTACCAGCCGGCAATCGGAAAGAATTTGTATCACTCATACAAACTGGACAAGACAGATTTCCATGCGTATTCCAGCCCGACAGCATACCATACGCAGGAAAATCGCTTATCGTCCACATAAGAACCTCTTTGAGGTTGAAGTTTTGCTGTAAGGAAATATCATACGCCTCAACTCCGTTATTCCATAAATCTTTTAGCTCCTCGATCAATGGTTGGAGGAATACATCAAGACTGGCACGCGGGTGATATGGTCCTAAATTCAAAATCGTGAGAAACAAATACTCACTCATCATGGCCATGTCAGGAGGTAAGTTGTACGGTGTCATGATCCCAAATGGATTAAACCCGTCTATACACAATCCTAGATAAACGTCTCGCGTTTCCTCTGCAAAACTCGGATACATTTCATTGAAATTTTTCCACTCTGCAGCGTCAGATGGATGGCACATAACTCCGTATTCTGACTCGTGCTCAGCATGCCATCTCATCGCTGCTGCAGTCTTATCTGATTGGTACATCCTCTTCAATCTATCACCGATAGGTAAATACCACATACGACTAAATGGTATTTTCGTTCGTCCCCGGCTATCCTTATATCTTGGTTTTCCGCAAAATCTAAATTGCTCCAACTCCTCATCTTCTCTCCAGAAGAGCATATAGTTATCAATACATACATCATATGTATATATGGCAATCCTAGCTTTCGCATCAACGTTTCTGTCTCATAGTATGAACCAGTGGCCTGATTAGGCTGTGGTAAATACTTTGAAAACGTTTCCGCCCAATCATCCATGCAATTTTTAGACTGATTATGGTCTATCTTGTGGGTCATGAACCGCGCAGCTAATGATAACTGTGAATGGCCATCCTGACAACCATCATACAATGGCGTATTTGTAGCTTCTAACAAGTCATAGAATTGTTTCGCCTCATGGGTTGGTTCTTCATAAACATGATCATTACCACTTTGACCATGTTCATTATTATGATGATAATCATTAAATGGTGTAGAACCAATAAACGCATCATCTACCATCCCAGCGTAGAATCCCCCCCATCATTTCCCATCCCAGCATACAAATTCCCCCCATCATTTCCCATTCCACCATAAACATCCCCCCATCATAATTAAATTCTTGATTATCAGTAGTAAAATCTAAATATACATTCCCGTGATGGCTACTAGATCTTGCCCCAATTATATTATAATCTTCCCCATGTTGATACCATACATGACAGTCGGGCATAAACCCTCTACTACGTAAATGGTCAGACACAGTTCGAGCTGGTCTTATCCTAGTAGAGTTTTTACATTTACTACAGGGGCAAAGCATCTTACCTCTATTACTCCGAGGTAAGTCTTGGATGCTCGCGAAATCGATGAATTGTTGGACTCCATCCAGAAACTCAGTTGATAGATTATTGGTGACCGGATCGATTCGGTTGTACATCCATTCTCTATATGAATTCCACATTTTTTTTCTCTCCAATTTTTTTTCTTCTGAATTAATAAATCTGACTTGTGAAAGTGGAAGAAGAATGCTCGTTGTATATATAGGTATATTAAGTTGTCACACATTTGTGACAGACAAAAAATCTGTCACATATTTGTGACGGAACTGCGACAAACGTGTGACGAACGTCAATTATTAGGTGAAAGTTAGGTGGCAGTTTGGTGAGAAGTCTGTGCGAATTAGGTGAGTTACCGACATGGTATTTATCACGTTTTCAACAGCTTTTGTTGTTGCCGACATGAATTTTGTCACTGAATTATGACACTGTTGCTACTGATTGTTTCCGTCGCAAAATCGTAACACATTGTGACAAACTGCACGTCTCCGTTCTGACTCATTAAACTGTCGCAAATTGGTCGCAAATGTGTGACGCTTTTGCGACCGTAGGTTAAGAGTCATCCTTTCATCATAATTCAGTCGCTAGTTTGTGACGAATATTTTGCGTCTTAAAAGAGTGACGTTTTTGTCTCCCCTTTCGGTTCCGCCGCAATTTGGTCACCATTTTGTCGCAAAAGCGTCACATTGTTTTATGACCGAAAAATTAGTCACAAACGGGCGTCACAAATGGCCTGTTTTCTTGTAGTGTATGTTCTTATGCTATGTTTAGGAGTTTAGTTCTTGAGATTTGAATGTTCTTGTTTGAGTTTTGAATCTTTTATGCATTAGTCAAGTTTTCTTAATCTTTTCTTTCACTTAATCACTACAAGAAAACATGCCATTTGTGACGGCCGTTTGTGACTAATATTTCCGTCACAAACTATTGCGACGCTTTTGCGAAGAAACAGTGACCACATTGCGACGGAAGCAAAAGGGGAGATAAAAACGTCACTCTTTTACGACGCAAATTATTTGTCACAAATTCGTCACAAATCAGTGACGGAATAATGACGAACAAATGACTCTTAAAAAACGGTAACAAAAGCGTCACACATTTGCGACCGATTTGCGACAGTTGTTTTAGTCAGAACGGAGACGTGCATTTCGTCACACTTCTGTCACATTGTGTTACGCATTTGCGACGGAAACAATCAGTAGCAACAGCGTCATAATTCAGTCACAAAATTCATGTCGGTAAGAACAAAGGTTGTTGAAAACGTGATAAATACCATGTCGGCAACTCACCTAATTCGCACAGACTTCCCACCAAACTGCCACCTAACTTTGACCTAATAATTGACGTTCGTCACAGATTTGTCGCAGTTCCGTCACAACTTTGTGACGGATTTTTGTCTGTCGCAAATGCGTGACAACTTAATCTGCCTATATATACAACTAGCATTCTTCTTCCATTTTCACAAATCAGATTTAGTATATAAAAAAAAAATTAGAGAGAAAAAAAATGTGGAATTCATATAGAGAATGGATGTACAACCGAATCGATCCGGTCACCAATAATCTATCAAGCAAGTTTCTGGATGGAGTCCAACAATTCATCGAGTTCGCGAGCATCCAAGACTTACCTCGGAGTAATAGAGGTAAGATGCTTTGCCCATGTAGTAAATGTAAAAACTCTAGTAGGATAAGACCAGCTCGAACTGTGTCTGACCATTTACATAGTAGAGAATTTATGCCAGGCTATCATGTATGGTATGAACATGGGGAAGATTATAATGTAGTTGGGGGAGGATCTAGTAGCCATCACGGGAATGTAGATTTAGATTTTATTACTAATAATCAAGAATTTAATTATGATGGGGGAGATGTTTATGGTGGAATGGGAATTGATGGGGGGAATTTGTATGCTGGGATGGGAAATGATGGGGCGGAATTTGATGTTGGGATGGGAAATGATGGGGGGGGGATGTCTACACAGGGATGGTAAATGATGCGTTTCATGGTTCTACACCATTTAATGATTATCATCATAATAATGAACATGGTCAAAGTGGTAATGATCATGTATATGAAGAACCAACCCATGAGGCAAAACAATTCTATGACTTGTTAGAAGCTGCAAATACGCCATTGTATGATGGTTGTCAGGAAGGTCATTCACATTATCATTAGCTGCGCGGTTCATGACCCACAAGACAGACCATAATCAGTCTGAAAATTGCATGGATGATTGGGCGGAAACGTTTTCAGAGTATTTACCACAGCCTAATCAGGCCACTGGTTCATACTATGAGACAGAAACGTTGATGCGAAAGCTAGGATTGCCATATCATACATATGATGTATGTATAGATAACTGTATGCTCTTCTGGAGAGAAGATGAGGAGTTGGAGCAATGTAAATTTTGCGGAAAACCAAGATATAAGGATAGCCGGGGACGAACAAAAATACCATTTAGTCGTATGTGGTATTTACCTATCGATGATAGATTGAAGAGGATGTACCAATCAGAGAAGACTGCAGCAGCGATGAGATGGCATGCTGAGCACGAGTCAGAAGCCGGAGTTATGTGCCATCCATCTGACGCTGCGGAGTGGAAAAATTTCAATGAAATGTATCCGAGTTTTGCAGAAGAAACGCGAAACGTTTATCTAGGATTGTGTACAGACGGGTTTAATCCATTTGGGATGTCCAAAAACCATTCATTGTGGCCTGTGATCATGACACCGTACAACTTACCTCCTGACATGGCCATGAAGAGTGAGTATTTGTTTTTCACAATTTTGAATTCAGGACCAAATCACCCGCGTGCCAGTCTTGATGTATTCCTCCAACCATTGATCGATGAGCTAAAAGATTTATGGAATAATGGAGTTGAGGCGTATGATATTTCGTTACAGCAAAACTTCAACCTCAAAGCGGTTCTTCTGTGGACGATAAGCGATTTTCCTGCATATGGTATGTTGTCGGGCTGGACTACACATGGAAATTTGTCTTGTCCAGTTTGTATGAGTGATACAAATTCTTTCCGATTGCCGGCTGGTAGGAAACCATGTTGGTTCGACTGTCACAGAAGATTTCTGCCCAGCGAGCATCCTTTACGGAAGAATAAAGTTAATTTCAAGAAGGGACAACACGCATTGTACGACGATCCCCCAAGAGTGTTGAGTGGTGTAGAAGTTTTGCAGAGTATACGATATGCAGGGGCCTCTAAAACTTCTGAGGTCGGTGGAAATGGACATGAAAGAAAACCTGATGGATATGGAGATTGGCATAACTGGCATAAAGAGAGCATATTTAGGGAGCTACCTTACTGGAAGGATTTGACGCTTCGTAACAATTTTGATGTGATCCATATCGAGAAAATTTTTGAAGAAAATATCTTGTACACTGTTATGAATGTCAGAGATAAATCAAAAGACAACATCAAGTCAAGAGTAGATATCGCCACATTTTGTGCTCGAAAACGTTGCAGATTTAGCTAGTTGTGCCGACATCAATGCCGGGAATTTTTCTGGAATGAAAAGTCACGACTGCCACGTATTTATGGAAAGATTACTTTCATTCGTATTTGCAGAACTTCTCCCTCGCAACGTGCACCAATCATTATCAGGTATAAATACACAAGGACATCTTGATCGTTTCGACATTTATAGTATATATACTCATTATAATTTAATTTTCAGCGATTGGAGGTTTTTTTCGTGACCTCTCCAGTAGATCGCTGCATATAAACCGCGTCCAAATTCTAAAGGAGAACATTGTGATGATATTGTGTAATTTAGAAAAAATCTTTCCTCCTTCCTTCTTTGATGTGATGGAGCATCTACCTATCCACCTACCATACGAAGCAGAGCTCGGTGGTCCTGTGCAATATAGGTGGATGTATCCATTCGAAAGATTTTTTAAACGCTTGAAAGGCAAAACCAAGAACAAAAGATATCCAGCGGGATCAATTGTTCAGTCGTACATGAATGATGAGATATCGTATTTCTCACAACACTACTTTTCCTCTACGATTTCTACAGCTAGCAGAAGAAGGTAAATTTACCTTATATATTTATGTTAAAATTGGTATCATAGTTTGGTTTAATTAAAATGTTAGATGGTCTGTAGGATAAGTCGGTATGACGAAGGTGAAGTACCTGTATATCCCATTACGGTGCCCGATATATTCAAAGCTGTAGGTCGGCCAAGTGGCCAATGTAAAGAGTATTGGTTAGGCGAGAATGAATATCATAGCGCACATTCATATATTCTACGGAATTGTGAATATTTTAGGCCCTATGAGAGGTAACCGAAGTCACTACGTAATTTTGAATAATTTATTTTTGAATTTGTTAAATTCTTAACTTTTACTTCAATTCAATATAGGTTGTTCGAAACGCAAATTCGAGAAGAAAACCGTAATTTATTAGATGATCAAGTTATGGCAAAAGTTGATGCTGACTTCCACTCATGGATCCGTGAATATGTAAGTATTTCGTTACGTATGAAATAAAGCGTAATTGTGAATTTGTGTTTTTTTACTACAACATATTTTCTATATGTAGGTCAATTACACAAAGGGCCAACAAAGCTTTCCGCCGTGGGTTTTTGATATGCTGGAAGGCCCTGTAAATCAAGTTAGAACATGGCCCATGTATTTTACGAGAGGATATTTATTTCACACAAAACAACACGGAGAAAGGAGAAAAACTATGAATTATGGAGTTTTCGTCCGGGGCCAGCATTATTCTGAATCAACTCGAGAGGATGATTTTTATGGGGAAGTGGAAAAGATTATGGAGTTTCAATATCCCGGATTTCTGAATCTAAAAGTCATACTTTTTTATTGCAAATGGTTCAACCCTACAATCGGAAAAGGCATCCGGAGAAGCGAAGGTGGTATTGTTGATGTAGCTGTTAAAGAGAAATATCACACCTCCGATCCTTATATTTTAGGTATGATATTTAATTTCAATTAAATGTACTACACATATATATATATTTGTTTTAACACTATTTTGACACTGATGGTAGGGTCTCAAGCCGATCAAGTTTGTTATCTTCCTTATCCAGCTATTAAACGTCCTCAGAAAGAATGGCATACTGTGCTACAAGTTAATCCGAAAAGTCGGATTCAGGGAATATTTATCCAGAAGCAGTTAGTGATTTTGCAACAAACACATGATGAAAACCTAACAGAAATGGTTGCAGAAATTGATGTCCCTCGATTGGTTGAGGAAAACCGTCCAACACAAAGAATTGATTCAGAAGTTGAAGATAGTGAACCAGAAGATGAATTTCTTTGTAATTTATGAACTTCAGAGGGAGATGAAGAGGAAGATGAAGAGAGAGACGAAGATGAAGATCATTGAAGATAAAATACGTTTTCCTTCGTATGTATGAGATTTAATGAAAATTAAGTTTGTTTTAAGGTTTGATGGTATTAGATCCTATTATAAATACTTGGGATTGGAAATGTGTGTGTGCTACCACATTTTGTGTATAAATGTTTTGAGGGTATGGGGTTTCAACTTTTTAATAAAACAAAGCATCACCAATCCGTCACAAATCCGTCACATAGTGTGACGGATTTGGGGCGAAACTGTGACCCCATGCGAGTTTTTGGACATTTATTGTGTATAATATGGTTCTAATGCATCTTATTTGGTATGCACATCATCATATTAGAGTACTTACATGCAATATACCTATTAAACACTCTAGATTTTAACAAAATTTCTATTTACCAACCACCAAACATTAGTTTATGAACTTTTTTTATAAACTCTTATATCATTTCAATCTAACCTTCCAAATTCTTGAATTTTGGTTTTAAGTTTTGAATTTTGAAGATAAAATGATGGTATTAGATCATATTATAAATATTTGGGATTGGAAATGTGTGTGCTACCACATTTTGTGTATAAATGTTTTAGGGTATGGGGTTTCAACTTTTTAATAAAACAAAGCATCACCAATCCGTCACAAATCCGTCACAGCGAAACTGTGACCCCATCTTAATGGGTTTCAAATTCATTTCGACATTGTGGCCCAATTAACTGAAATTGGGCCCAATTTTTTTCGCGTTGTGACAGACTTGTCACGAAACTGTGACGTTTTGGGTTAACAAACCTAAAACAGAGATCCCCAAATCATTTTTTCACGAAACCCTAATCTCATTTTCTCTCTCGAATCGAAGGCGATTCTGAGAAAGAACAATCGATTTTCCGATCGATTCTCTTCCGATTTCGTTTATCTCTTCATCTTGTTTCACTCAAATCTCTGTCTGCATTTTATTTCTCTCTTTTTCGTTTCGAAAACCCTAATTTCATTTCTCTCTTTCGTTTCAAAACCTCTTCTTCTCCAAACACGAAGCTTTTGCCTCTATTCAGTCATGCCTCAGAACGCTCAAAACCCCAACAGTAAACCTCCGTTCCATAATGTTACCGGCGGTAGAGGAAACGTCGAGTCTGGTAATCGAGGAAAGGGAATCGTCGGTGGTCGAGGTAAGGGAATCGTCGGTGGTCGAGGTAAGGGGATCGTTGGTGGTCTAGAAAAAGCTCCTCCTCGTCGTCGAGCCAACCTACAAGTCGACAACGAAGCTGGTACATCGCAAGTCGGTGGTGGTCAACCTGCCTCGAAACGCCAAGGTTTTGTACCTCAATCCAGTGGTGGTCAAGCTGCCTCGAAACGCCAACCAGTATTACCCGCAGCCGGTGGTGGTAATGGGTCCAACTGCAAAGCCGGTTTACTAGGACCCGGTGGTAGTGAATCTGAAGGTAGACGCAGATCAATGTCCGAGAAATCAGTCAGAGTAGGGACACAAGCAGCTGAAGGTGTCGTATCTGAGGTTGGAGGGAACAGTGGAACTCGAGCAAGGGAAGCTCGTTCCTCTGAACAAACAATCTCCGGCTCACTGTCCAGAACAACCTACCCACCTCTTCACACACAACCGCTTCCGGTTATCAACAATGAGGCTCCTCCTCTTGTGGAACCTGATTACATTCGAGCTCTCCAGGAAGAAGAAGAGGAAGATTACAACATGGGTATCGAGGTGGAGGATATGGAGGATGAAGATGAAGTTGATGCTCCCAATCAAGAGGATCAAGAGGATCAAGACTTCGACGAGCTACTGGATAACCTTATGCGGCTTCCTGGCCGAGAACAGTTGATGAGGTTGTCTCAGCATCCAATCCCACCGTTACAGTCGATATGGTACGTTTTTGTTACTCAGTTCACTGTATTTGCTTAACCATGTGTCTGAACATAATCATAGGCAGCTGTCATGTTTATTCATAATTTAACTGTATCTTAATGCATATGTTCATATTTTAACAATGTTTTCCTAATTTTGTCTAAGGTTTGATCGAGACGATGGAGAATTGTCTCATGTGATTGGTGATATTTTGCGTAGTAAGTTTGATAAAGCTTACTACAGTTGGAAGTTTACTCCTATACATGTCCGAGAGCGCTTGTTCAGAACTTTTGCGGTAAGCTTTCGATGTTAACACCTCCATTTGTATTTAAGTTGTACGTGTTTTATGCCTCTTTGTATATCACTACTAACAGACACACCTTGTGTAGCGGATGTACAACTGGGAACTTGGGATCACTTCAACTGTGAAGTGGCATTTCAATGAGATTGCAAAAAAGAGACTGAGAGGGATCGTTAGCCGGGCTAGGAGGGGTGGTAAGAGGCCAACCTGGATCCGTCGTGGACTTTGGGATACAATGTCCCAATATTGGGAAACTCCTGAGGCATAGGAGAAGAGCAGTACTGCTTCAGACTGCCGCAACTCTGATCGTGGAGGTCTAGGCATCTCAAAGCACACGTCTGGCCAGAAATCATTCTTGAGACGACAACACGAATTGGTAATTCATCAACACTTCCTCTTATTTGTTTATCTACAACTCTTCAGTAACACTTCTTTGTATCATTACAGGAGAAGGAATATGGTCGTCCTGTGACATGGGGTGAAGTGTTTCTGAGGACACACACAAAGCAAGACGGTACCTTTGTTGATTACAAGGCGAAAGAAGTTGCTGAGGCGTATGACAAAGAACTTGCACAACTTACGTCTGAGGAGGATCGAAACGGGCCAGAAGGATCTTCTGAACAGTCTACTCAACACACACTTGCAGTCGATCAACAGAATGCTATCTTTCTCAAGGTATTCTGCTATCGCCTCTACTTTCTAACAAATTCTATTCTATTCAGTTTGTTCTGTACTCATGCTTTCTGTTATTGCTTATACACTGTTATCCACTTTGCATTAAACTGCTTATGGACTGCCATTACACTGCTTATGTGTCTGACATTACATTATACAACTTCTTCTTCAAGTTAATCTTTGTTATTCATCTGAATATACTGCTTTTAGAGAATTTATCTACTTGTTCTTACTTGCACATTTTTCTTTTGTATTAGTGTACAGTGAGAGATTCCAAGGGTATCCCATATGGACTTGGTCAACTGCGTGGCTCACATAAGAAACGAAAGCGTGATGAAAGCAATGGAAGCTCTTCTATGATAGGCCTAACCGAGATCCTCCAACAGCTTGACGCAGCTAATCGGAAGATAGCTCTACAGGAGGAGGAAAATGCTCGACATGATGAGGAACAAAGAAAACGCGATGAAGAGCACAACCAAGGTCAGGATCAGTTCGCGGAAGTGGTGAAGCTTCTCGATTACTTGAAGAATTCTGATCCTCGCATCGCAACTCACATGGCAGAAAAGGCAGTCAGCGATACCTCAGAGGCCAACCGTACGACCTAAGACCCAGAATTACCTCCACTTCAAGTTGTTCGTAACAATCCTCAAACCCCACCTTAGCCATATTAGTTTTTTGATAACTTAAAAAACTTTGTTAAGTATATTACTTTCTTTTGTAGTTAATTAACTTTTTGTATTCTAATTAACTTTTTTGTATGTATAAACTTATGTTTCTGTGTATACATTAGGAATTTCTTAATTAATGGTTTGAATCAACAATATAATATGAACTAAAAATCAATTGAAATCAACTTTATTGAAAGAAAAATTTCGTCACAATTTCGTCACTCATTGTGACGGAATTGCTACGTCTGTTATTTATGTTTGTGACTTTATTACGACTAAACTGCCACACATATTTTTGTCACAAACTCGTCACACCTTTAAGACGACAAGTACCGTCAGACTTTCGTCGCATGTACGACTAATATATTACGTACCAAATCAGTCGCAAAATCTATTCTCGTCGCACTTTCGTCGCTAGTTTATGACAACATTAAACCGACACAAATTCATCACAAATTTGCAACGCCTAGCACTTGACACAATTCCGTCACAAATGTGCGACGGATTTGTCACACTATTTATTTGCGGCGAAAGTTTCGCGACACTTTTTTTCCGTCACAAATCTGTCACAAATGGTCATATTGCGACGGACTTGTGACGCTTTTGGGAGTCGCAAATCGCCTGTTTTCTTGTAGTGTTATGTCCTTAACTTTCATGTCTTGTTTCAATATGTGTGAGTAGTTATCATATGGATTATGGGTTGAGTAGATTAGAGTGATTTAGATATTGGGTTGTGTTGCTTATGCTTAGATCTTGAAAGATCTTTCATTTGAATTGAAATTAAGGCTAAGATAGACTTGATCACTCAATCTTTATAACATGGTCTTTTCACGTCCGGAGGTGTTTGTGAAAATGTCTAGAAGAAATTCAAATGAGCTTTTCTCATCTTAGCCAATGGAAGTTGATGTTTAAGGAGAATTATGAGTATATGGACTGATGAGTATAGCTTTTAGATTCATTAATTGCAAAATGGGAGTTTGTGTGATTAAGGAATTTAGAAAGAGATTAGTACCATGGAAGTGGATTAGTTTTAAATTAGTGATCTTTGTTCTAGGATTGATCTTAAATAAAGCTTTGCATTGCTTTCCAATACCTAATGAACTTGAGTCAATTGATTAAACCCATGATCCCTACCTTTTTATTATTGATTTTGAAATTTCCTTAGTAAAATCTAATCTTGCTTTTAGTTTTGTTGCATTAATCTTGTTTCTTGTCTAGTTTTGCATTCCACCATCTCATCTTACCATTTCTCATCTTGCATTTAGTTTCATAATTGTCATTAAGAATCATTAGAAAACCCAAAATCATTGTTAGATTTAGTTTGGTTAGTTCTTTGCATTCTTATTGCCTTGATCATAATCTTTGTGGAAGCATGACCCTTGATTACACAATGACATATTGCCATGCACTTGTGGTTTAGTAATTGAGGAATTGAAACTCATAGCACTTTTGTGAGATTGCTTTAGCATTGATCATTTAGTGTACATCATTTAATCATATAGATCATCTCTGCTTAATTTTGTTGACTTTTGCATTGACTTTTGTTGACTTTTCTAAATTGCATTTAAACTTGTTTTCTCTTTACTTATGCATTGTTTTCTTTCATTTAAGTGTTTTAGTTTGTTTAAGCTATTGCATTTCACTTATTGCATCATTTCTCCTTGTCAATTAAGCTTATAAAAATCGAAATCCCTCTTTTAATTTGCATTCACCTAACTTCATTAGTTTCTTGCATTCCAATTGCTTAGACAACTTTTCCTTGTGGAAGAATGACCCTTGATTACTACATTGATTGCACCATGCACTTGGGGTTAGTTGATCGAGGTTTTAGAACTCATAGTACTTCTTGAGCATTTGCATTTAGCATTGATCATTTAGTGTGCATCAAGTTTTTGGCGTCGTTGCCGGGGATTAGTTGAATTGATTTTAAGCATTTGGATTTGGAATCTTTTGTAGACTGTGTTTTATCTTTGTATGATATTCAATCTATCTCGTTTGTCTCTTGTTTTTGCTTGGTGTGGAGGTGTATGATAACAAGAAGCAAATGTTTGGAAGAATTTAATCCGAATATCGACATTAGCCAAGTTGAGAAGCAAGCTAGATTAGCAAGAAAGGAAAGAGAACGTTTAGCATTGGAAGCTAACATTGCTAATGGTAATGGCAGTAATCGCAAAGTTGAAGAAGTTGCTAGAAATGTGGATGGTAATGGTAATAGAATACCCGTTCACGCCCCTATAGATGAAAGGAGAATTGGAGATTTTGATGAACCAATCACCATTAGGACTCGAACCAGAATTCGTCCACCACCTTGTGCAAATAACAATTGGGAGATCAAATCTAGTTTGATCAATATTGTGAAAAAAACCCGTTTCATCGCTTTACCTTTGGAGCATCTCATTCAGCACATGACAACTTTGATAGATTGTGTGGAACCGTAAAGATGAATTGAGTATCAGAGGACGTCGTGAAGCTGACCTTGTTTCCGTTTTCTTTGGGAGATTAGGTTAGTTAATGGGAAAAAAGTGTAGTGACATCTCGAATCACTACTTGGGAAGAATGTAAGAAGAGGTTCTTGGCTAAGTTTTTCTCTAATCAACGCACCACACACATTAGAAACGACATCATAAGCTTCAAGCAGGGTCCTAATGAAGCTCTCTATGAGGCTTGGGAAAGATTGAAAGGATACACTAGATCTTGTCCTCACCATGGAGTTCCTATGGAAGCTCTACTTGGGATCTTTCATATAGGTATCGAAGATAAGTATTACTTGGCTCTAAACATTGCTAGTAATGGAGACTTTGGAAGCTTGACTATAGAGAAAGGAGAAGAGCTCACTGAGAATCTAGCTCAAAGCAATCAAAGCTATAATAGGGAGTATGATAGATCATACAAGGAACCTAAGAATGAGCTTAAAAGTGAAGATCAAAGGATCAAGAAGATGAGTGATAAACTAGACAAGCTCATCCTAGCTAGTATGAAACATGTCCACTATGTTGGAGATTTCGATGGAAATCAAGAGATGGTTATCGAAGGAGTCCAAGAGGCACAATAGGAGATAAGCTACATTGAAGGTGAAGGGTATTACGAAAAGGGATTCAGTCCCAACTATAGGTCTCATCCCAACTTATCCTATAGAAGCACTAATGTGGAGAATCCCCAAGACCAAGTCTATCCACCTAAGCAACAAGCATTCATTCCCCAACAAGTTCAAGGATTTGTGCCACAACAAGCTTTTATTCCTAAGCAACAAGACTATTCTAACCAAGTTGCTCCTCCCAATCAAGATACAACCTCTACTCAACTCGCTTCTCAAGACCAAGAGCTCCAGGCATTGGTTCAACATTTTTTAGATGGACAAATCAAGAATAATGAGGATATTTGGTGATACCGGATTGAGGAACAATCCGAGATCGGCCCAAAGAATAGAGGAACTAGGTTAATGCGTAATATCACAAAGAAAAGATTAAGTAAAAACATGTGTATAGGATTCTCTATTCAAGGAGATATCCTCGTTTTGGAGGAATACATCAAATATTTATACACATACAAAGTCGGTAGAAATAACCCTAAAAGATAAATGGAAAATCTCCAAAAAGATAAAAGGAAGTTATACTAATTCTAAGTATTTTCTTTTATCCGAGCTAAGTCTTCCAATTCGCTTGTATTTACCGAGGTCGGCTAACGCTCCTTAACGGGCCGAGACGTCAACATAGATCCTTGCTGGCCCATTTCTCCGAGATGTTTCTCAAAGCTCCAACTCGAATCAGATATGGGTCGGATATGGTAATGGGTTCTAAACCCGGTACCACCCCCCCTCCCCCGAGTTCGGCGAGTATTACGTCAGGAAGCTCGGTAGAAACGTACTAAGGAAGATTTGCCCGTCTCAGATCTTGATTCGACACGTCACTTTGCCTTTACACGTGGCATGCTCCAGACCGCTTGTTTTGAAAGGACACTGAAGAGACGCCTCGGTTCGCTCGCGTCTGCCGCCAAGGTTTAATGATTACCGTAGAATTTCGCGCCTTAGGGTGTAAATATAGGATCTTTCGACCCTTGGATTTTCCTTATTTATTCGTCATCCGAACAAGGTAAAATCTTCTTTCTCGCTTCTGTTTTCCTTACTCATCTGCATTTAGGGTTTAGCTCTTGCTTCGTATGGCTCCGATCTTTATCATGACAAAGACTTTCGAATCTTTATTTGCTTCTTTCACTTCAGAAAGAAATGTCAGTCTCGATGTTGATCATGAGGCCCCTCCGGTCAATTTTGACCCTTCTTCCTTTTTCACGGAAATTGAGGCATCATCATCGAGGTTCGCACCGGTCTATGCTAACACTTCGGAGCAAACCGGTGTAAATCTTAAAGCTTCAACTCCGTTTGTCGATACGAGTGATCGTACGGGAGGTGGATCCAGTGAACAGTATCCAGACGAACAGATCGGCCAAGAACATGTCGTTTGGGAGATCTTTGCTTGTTGGTTCGATGTTTTCAACATCTCTCCTTCGTTGTTAGATGAGAGGTCGTTAGACTCGATGAGAATGGTCTGTCGTATGTCGGAAGAATTCGAATTCCTAGCCCCCAGGTCTCATGAACGTCCATGGGATTGTCCTACGGGTTACATCTGTCTTCATGAGCTTATGTTTATTGATTGTTTCATGTTGTTCCCGTTACCCTATATCTTCGTTAGGTATTGCGAGAATAGGAACATTTACTTTTCACAAATGACGATGGTCGGGACATGTAATCTCGTGGCACTTGTATTGCTTGGTGCTGAGCTCATCATTAAGTTTTTATTCGAAAAATATGAACAGATTTCTGTGATGAAAGAGGGTCAAGTCCCTGGCCGTTTTTACAACAACATGAAGGCCGGGCGTAAGTTTATCGAGCTGAAAAGTAAAATCGACAAATGGTTTGACCGATACTTTTTCGTGAAGATAAACGACGCTTTGGTCCAGGATACCACCATGACTTATCATAGTCGGTGGAATTCTTCCATGGGTAGATTTTCATAAATCATACATGCATGTACAGCTTCGGTATTCATGGTGCATTTCGGATGTTTATTGCTTTCAGATATTTCGGACACCGAGTACTGGGCCGCAGAGATGAGAGGTCATCTAGGAGACTTTCTGAGGTGTCTAGTAGGTCGGATGCGGAGGTCACGGCCGATCCGTCTGCTATAGTAGTTATTCAAGACTCTGAGGATAACACTGAAGGCGGTTCCCTTCCAAATCACGAGGATATCCCAGCTGTTAAGGATGGTTCTCAGAAGATTCCTTCTGTGACCGATGCGGCTAATATGTAAAGGGCTGATGATTCGTCAGCTCGGGGGTCGGTGCCTGGCGAGCTCAACGAGCCAAAGTATCTTGGCAATGCTTCCCGTTCAAAGGGAAAAGGGAAGGTCGATATCGTAGATAAGAAGGCAGAAAAGAAGAGGATATCGGCTGAGGCTAAAGCCGACCTCGAAGCGGGAAGGATTCCAGCCTTCTGGATCGGTGGAACTTGTGAAATTCTTCCGTCCGAAGCACCCGTTGCTCAAAGTTTGGGTGTCACACCTCCTGCTTCTCTTCATGTCAGTTCTGACAGTGCGGCGATTTTGCCGTGTCCAGCTGTTCAAATAGCTGTTAATGTTTCTCAACTTCTTCCTCCTCGTGCTTCTCTCCCTCCGTCGTCTAGAAAATCCTCGAAGCTTTCGTCCGGGTCTTCTCTTTCAAAGAGAAGACGTACTACTGAAGTACCTCGCCGAATGGCTTCCGGTCATTTGGGAAATTCGTCAGTTTGGGTTCCTCCACGTCATGAAAATCGTTGGTCATTCTCCCATACTGATGATCAGTTACCATTGGTTTCCTCGGACATCAAGATTGGGGTCGAGCTGATAAAGAAATTGGTGGGATCGGGGTCAAGTTTCCCGTAAATCTCAAGGACGTCCTCATGTCAGATCGCTTCTTCGAGTGGTCACGGGACCTGCTTAATGTTCTTTCCTTGCTTAAATCTTCTCAAATCATATCTTTCTGTAGCATGATCTGATATCCTTCTTCTGCAGATAATCAACTCAGGAAGTCGCATTATTAGTGTGTATGAAGCAGTGGTTGCCGAGAAGGAGGAACAGATCAAGCCCCTGCTGACTCGTACTGATGTTGACGCAACTCGGAAGGAGCTGGATCGCCAAAAAGCTCGTGCTGATTCCTGGGAGGTTTCTGCCATCGCAAATCGACAAAGTGCAGATGATTACGCGGCTCAAGTCGAGCTGCTGAAGGGAGAGAAACATAGGCTGGAGGATGAAGTGAAGAAAAGAGATGTTCATCTCGAGGTGGCTTCTAACGAGATAGCTGAACTTCGAGCTAGTCTAGAGAAGTCTTGCCTTACAAAGGATCATCTCAGGAAGGAGCGTGATGGAGCACGCCGCTGAGCTGATGAGATCGCGGGTGGTAGTTCTGCCAAGAGTGCAAGACATTCGTCTCGTTTAGAGCGGATACGTTCGTATCTTGTAGCTCTTCACGCTCAAGAAGAGGTAAAGGCTCAACTTTGTTACAGGCGCGAAACCCGAATAAGCTTGGAAAAGATGGTGGAGGCTGAGTATGAACTTTCTCCTGGTCTTCTTGAGAATTATGCTAAGGAAGAAGAAGAGTATCTCGCTAAGGTTGAGTCCCTTGCTGCGGACTCCCTTGGCGATGATATTCTGTTTCCGACGCCGCCGCCTCCTCCTGCTGGTCCGCCTTGAGACGTTTCATCCCAAGTTCCAGAAGGGATTAGCGAGCACGGGTCGTTCCTCTCTCCTCAAGACAATCAAAATGGTGACCTCGTTTAAGCCTCGTTGGGCTCGTAATTCCTTTTTATGTCGGTTTTGAACATGATGTCCACTTTAATGGGTTTTAATTTAATTTTGTAAACGTTGCCCTTTTTTCCAGGGCTTACTTTTAAGTATTTATTACTTTTTTTGCAATCTCTTTTTAGGAAATTGGCTTTTTTAGTATTTCGTAAATACTTAGGAAGTTTTCATTTTCTGACGATTTCATAGGAGATCGATTTTAAGTATTTTCTTAATACTTTTCTTTTTCTTTCTTGCGATCTGACGAGAGATTGGCTTTTAGTATTTCATAATACTTTAATTTCCTTTTGCGATCTTAAGGAAGATCGGCTTTAAGTATCTCATAATACTTTTTTTTTTTGCGATCTTAAGAAAGATCGGCTTTAAGTATTTCATAATACTTCAATTTTCTTTTGCGATCTTAAGGAAGATCGGCTTTAAGTATTGGGAAAATTTCAAAATCAAGACACATTGAAATGTGTTTTGTCCCACAATACCTTTAAAGGAGCATCCTTGTCCCACTAAGATTTCAATGTTTTTCAATACAAAATTACCCTTTAATTTTGTTTAAATGTATTGTTTTTGTATTTTAAAAATAAGATAAGGAAATTTTTAATTACAAATCACGTTTTAACGGTTAAGGAAAGTTATTATTTTATGGAATTAATAAAAAAAGAAATAAGATTTTATATAGATTTAATTGAATATAGTATTTTTTTTTCCTCGTAGTCTCCGTTTTCTTCTTCTTATGCTTCTAGAAACCTTAAGACGAGTAGAACCAAGCTTATATCTTTTAAATCCGGCGAATTTTCCGACTACTCTTTGCCGTCGGAGAGCTTTCCCGTTTTTTCCTCCTCACTGTCTCTCTATTTTCAATTTCGGTAAATTATTTTCATCTCTCATTGCATGTCTGTTTTAATTTGTAAAGATGATTTGGTTGTTCGTTTTTTCTGGGTTTTCGATTTTACATATTCGATAATTAGTTTTAAGACATTGTTGTTAACATATTATGGTTAAGATTTGACAATTTCTGGTTCTTTGATTTGTACCTCTTTGTTAACATTGTTGGTCTGATTTTGTAGTAAAACTGATTTGTTTGCTGAAATCGATGACAATATGTACATCTATGTGCACGATTTTAAGACAAGTGAGTTTCTTACATGAGATTTCTAGTAGGAAAACTTTCTGATTTTAATTGCTCGTGCATTTTCATGTTGTTAGTATTGATTCTATGTCTCAGTGGGTTTTTGAGTTTTTTATGTTTCATGTTATGGGTTTGGTTTCACTTTTGGTATTGTAGTTGACCTTGCTTGAGAATTTTAGTTATGTGATGAAAATTTGCATTTTAAGAATTTGAATTTATTTTTTTAAAGGATCTATAACATATTAACAATACTTGAATTCACTCTGAGTCGATTAATAGATACTGAATTTCTTATGGAGAGCTTCAATGAAGCAGTAGTTGAATCTACTATGGATTGGAGAGAGTTTTATGGTCAAATTCGAATTAGAGCACTCAATAAAAACTGAAAGTATGGGACTTCTGAACAAAACCATGGCTTTGTTACTGTGTTCTTTTCTTGTTCTCTAGGTTCTTGAGAGAAAGGATGCTATAAGTTGTTTGAGCATTTGTTTCAATCTCTTTATTTACATGGTTGTTTCTTTCTTTAGGTATGGATTCAATCTTGCCAGGAAGAATTTTTAGAGAAGGAGATGAACCTGAGGTTAAGAAGATCAACAACAGCTACAAATTATCGATTCTGAAGTTAATGAAGGAGAGTTTTCCAAGTGAATACAAACATGTCAGGGCAGATGCAGTGTTCTCTAAGATATTTGATATCTTTGAAAATAAGTTGTGCTACTCGGCCACAATGATACATAGCATCATGTGTAGACAGCTTGAAACCGCCAAGCTCCATGAGTTATGGTTTATCTTTGGAAAACGGGCTCTTAGATTTTCTCTACAAGAGTTTCACGCAGTCACCGGCCTCAAGTACCAGGAAGATCAGAACTGCAACGTGGAGAAATGGGTTGATTGATAATGAATTCTGGAGTAAGTTGCTAAAGAGTGGCACTGTCATTTGCTTAAAAGATATCAGGGATAAGCTTGTAGCCAAGGCTAAGGATTGGACGGTGCTTGATAGAGTGCGTTTGTGTTACTTATGCATTATTGCTGGAGTGTTACTTGTAAGGGATGAGAAGAAACCGAAAAATACAAAGCAGGAATTTCTGAGTTGAATTCGAGTGGTCACTCATTTTTTACTCATAACAATACAAAACAAGAATTTATGAGTTGGATTCGAGTGGTCACTCATTTTTTAACATAGCAAAATACAAAGCAAGACTTCATAAACTGAAAATATAGTAGTAATTAAAGTTAAAAACGTCATGGTTGTAACAAAAGTTAATAATGTCAAAGTGACGAAATTTAGACAACTTTTTATTTTTTTCACATAACCCATTTTTAGAAAGAAATGTCTTCATTTATTACACATGCACACTCACTTTGTTCCATATAAGGTTTTAACGTGTTTTGGAAATAAATATAGTTCATTTATAACTAATAAGTATTCTACATATTTATAAGTAATCTAACTAATAGTTCTAAATAATGTATTTATGGAAGTTAGAAACACTTTTTTTTTAAAACATTTTCAAGTTTATAATAATGTATAAAAAAGAGTACAATGTTTTAGTACAGGGTATAGGGTATGAAAGAGTACAATGTTTTAGTATTTTTTAAAAACATTTGTCAAGTTTATAATAATGTATAAAAGAGTAGAATGTTTTAGTATAGAGTATAGGGTATGAAATAGTACAATGTTTTAGTATTTTTTGGAAAGAAAAACACTTTTTTTTTTAAAAAATGGAATATTAAAAGTAGTATAGGGTATAGGGTATGAAAGACTTGGGATTTTAGCATTTTTAGAAAGAAAAACACTTTTTTTTGAAAAAATGGAATATTAAGAGTAGTATAGGGTATCAGGTATGAAAGATTTGGGGTTTTAACATTTTTGGAAAGAAAAACACTTTTTTTGAAAAAATGGAATATTAAGAGTTATATAGGGTATAGGGTATGAAAGACTTGGGGTTTTAGCATTTTTGGAAAGAAAAACAATTTTTTTGAAAAAATGGAATTTTAAAAGTAGTATAGCGTATAGGGTATGAAAGACTTGGGGTTTTAGCATTTTTGGAAAAAAACATTTTTTTTGAAAAATTGGAATATTAAAAGTAGTATAGGGTATAGGGTATGAAAGACTTAGGGCTTTAGCATTTTTGAAAAGAAAAACTTTTTTTTTGAAAAATGGAATATTAAGAGTAGTGTAGGGTATAAAAGGTATCGAAAGTAGTTTAGTTTAGGGTATAGGGTGCTAATGTTTTAGTAAAAAAATTGTATTCTTGGAAAACATCAAAAATAGTGTCACTAACTAAGGTCCAACTCGTGACCTTGAGGAATGTTTATGTGCACTATAGAACCAATTGACGGGTTTTAGTCGAACATACTCGGAAAGAATCTTTAATAAGCATACATTTAACCCGTTTTTATTATGTTTTGTAAATATTTGAAAACGTAAAAAATTTGCCACTTTGTGAAATCGAACTCGTAACCTCCTCGTACCGTATAGTGCATTGTAGAACCAGTTTAGCTGTGGGTGTTTAGTCGTGGGTGTTTAGTCGAATAATAACGGAAGTTAGTTAACTTATACTAATTTGAAAGTGGTGTTTGGTTCGGTTCAATTGCGGTTTAATGTAACTGAATGTCACGGGTTTTGAAGCCTAAAAATCATTGTTTTCTGAATTCTCTTTGTTCGTCTCTTCTCTTCTTTGCGTGTTACCAAAACTTTTGTATCATTCCGACCTAGATTTCCAAAACATGTAATTTACATCCTTTTCCTTCATCAACAACAAACGTCCATCCTTTCTCCTTGCACGATTTCCATTCACCACATGTGACATATATATGCACCATATCGACAAAAGTCAGTAACTTTCGAAGAACACAAGTTAATGAAGAAGGAAGACAAGAAAAAATAGAAGAAGCGATGATAATGGAGAAGAAGAAATCTCTCAACTAAGCGTAATTTAAAAAAAAAAAAATTAAGGAAACTGCAAGATATGGAGAATATTAGATTCTAGATTTAGGGGATTTTTCATTAATTTTAAACATTATTTATGGAAAAAATGATTTAATCATATTAATTAAAACGAATTTAACTCATTTATTACAACTGATTTCTAGAAGACATATTCTAAAGTAGTAGTAGGCTGTAGACAATAAGGAAGAAATTATCTTTTTTTACTGGTAGACGACATAAAAAGTGCTAGAATGTGTGTTCTAAAATTCGTAGATCGCGGTACAATTAAGAGAAAACATATTCTATAGCCATGCAGAATATAGACAATGTATGAGAACATAAATTCTTCTACCCATTTTTAGAAAAAATTCGTAGAATGTCAATTCTGCAAGCCATAGACAAAAACTATATCATTAATTTTAACCGTAGTTTTAAAATTGAATTTTTTTTTGATATATAAAGATGACTAATAATGATATATTCTTAATTTTCACATTTTAATTTTTTTTTAAAACAATGTATTTTAAATAATTTTTATTTTCTTTAAGGGTAATTTTGGCTAAAAATGACAGAGTACTTCTTAGGTGTATTGTGACAAAAAAAATTCCGATGTGACATAATTTGCAAATTCCCCTTAAGTATTTTATAGTACTTTAATTTTCTTTTGCGATCTTAAGGAAGATCGGCTTTAAGTATTTCATAATAATTTGATGGAAATCACGTAGCTAGACTGTATTAACACGTTTCGCTTCTAAATAAGCTTAAATGATGGCAAGCTTTATGGAGTTTGGCTTAATCTTTACAATTTAGGGTTGATTTCGTAAGAACCCTTAACTGATTGCGAGCTAGGAAACTCGGCTTAAACACTAAGATTACTTTCAGAAGACTCTTTAGTGGATGTGAACTATATTATTCGGCTTATTAGAAGTAAGATTCCTCGAAGACTCCGCTGCTTACCAGCTCGGTAATGATTCTTAGAATCTGCACTTAGGTACGAGGCGGGCTCGGTTTGGGGTCTGAGAATGCAAAGGACTAGTGCTTTGGCTTAGCTCAACTTTTGCCTTAGGACGAAACTTCAGTATGCGATCGAGAGCCAGCGTGTAATTTTATTGGTTATCCTAAGTACGAGGTGCGGACCTGGCTCCGGCTTATTAGAGTTTGTGTATTTCACCACGGCACTTATGAGATGCGCGTTGAATGTTGGATACTTGGCCAGGGCACCAACGTGGGTAATCACAGTCCAAACAAAGTGAGTTCAGATTTTTGTAAGGGCATGTGTTCTTGCATCCGTCCCACTTTTGAGGGTCGGATTGGTCAAAAAAGTTTATTTTCTTTAAAAACTTAAAGTTTTTATTAAGGGTGTGACTGCGCTTTTGCAAGGAGCTGCCTACGTATCCTCAAAGATGAATCAAGTCACTCGTAGTTCATATATTTGTATGGGCTCGTTTATAACGAGTAGTTTTTTTTTGTGACCTGAAGTAATTAGATCGGCTTTCATGCTTGACTCTTCGTCATGGCTCGGACTTTCTAGACTTCCTTTTCTTTCGAAACGTCGGTCTCATCGTTCTTCAAACGTGCTTCAGACTCGGCCTTAAGTCGATTCTTCTTTTCAATGGCAAAGCGATTGCGAGCTTCGTTTTGGTTGCCCTTGATTGTGTATGTTCCGCTATCAGTAGGATACTTGACATACTGATGATAGGTAGAGGCCACCACTTTCATGGTGTACAGCCAGGGTGTTCCCAATATGGCATTGTAGACTGTAGGTGTATCTACGATGACGAACTTGACAAAGTGAGTAACTCTAGCAACGTAAACTGGAAGCTTGATTGTACCGACTGTCGAGGTAGTATCATTGGCAAAACCAAAGAGTGGTCTGTTCCCGAACTTGATGTCTTCGTGAGTTACTCCTATCCTCTCGAGGGTGTTTCGATAGATCAGGTATACCGAGCTTCCGGTGTTATTCATCACACGACCTACTTCGCAATTGTTGATGACGAGCTGAATTACCAGAGGATCATTATGAGGTCGATCCAGAACCTTTGTATCATGCTCGTCGAATGTAACAAAAAAGTCTATATCGGCCAAGCACATGCCACTTTCGGGCGGTCTCGGCCCTCCTTTCGTGTTGTTGTATCGATCTTACAAAATCATTACATTCTTCAAGTCGGCCCATAATCATGTAGAGCTTTTTCCGAGGTGCCAAAGGATTCTTATCCCCATGCAAGTTGTCTCGGTCCCGTTTGGGGGGGGGGTTTGGCAACTGTTTTGGCTGGCCCTGATCATCTTCCTGCTCAGCCGGGTTTGCTTTCCTAGGGAAGTTGTTCTGAAATTCCATATTAGGAACTCTTCCGGATCAAAAGCATTTCAGCAATACGTCTAAGAGGTGACGACATTGGGTTGTCGAATGCCCCGTTGTTTGGAGAAAGTCAAACCAGATCGGGGAGTTACTTTCCTCCATGGGTCGGCTACTTCTAGGCCAATGATTCTGCGCGGGTTCCGCATCGTCCTCGCTGATTTGGAAACTCTGTCCCTTCCTTCCGCGGCTTGGTTTGTCACCCTCCTTAACCTCCTGTTGATCCTCTTCTAACTCCATAAAGCTCGATGCTTTGTGCAAGGCGTCTTCCAAGGTAGCGGGTTGGTTAACGCTCAGTTCGTTTCGGAACAGACTTTTTAGGAGTAGCACTTTCTGAAGCGCGTCGATTGCCGCATCGTCTGCCACAACCAATTTGGAAACGGTTCCTTTTGAACCTTCCCATGAAATCTTTCAAAGGCTCTTCCGGTTTCTGTTGGAGGGCCCAGAGATTGGCAGCCGAAGTCTTTTTCTCGATGTGCATCAAGTAGTGCTTCAAGAATGCCATCGACAACTAGTGAAAGTTATTGATTGAATTTTGGTCAAGCTGAGAGAACCAGGCCAGAGCGTCGCCAGCAAGGTGTTCTACAATTAGCTTACAGTAACCGGCCTCTTTTTCCTCGGGAGGGAAGTGAGCTCGGCCCATACCGATGATAAACGCCGTGAGATACTGAGTTGGATCGGTCTTTCCTTCGTAGAGCGCGATCCGAATCTTAGCGTTGGGTTTGACCGGAGTGTTTACAATCCGGGTGGTGAAGGGGTTCTGTTTCGTTCCCTCAAGGACTTTATCGAGCTCGGGAGCCGAGCTTACTACGCAATGCATCTTGAGTTCATCAAACGGATGGTCTCCTTCATGGCTGCTATCTCATCGTCTCTTTCCTCCAAACTCCGTGAAGGTGGTGCGACCTGAATCGCAGACTGACCCCGACCGATAAAACTCTAGGCGTTGTCTCGGTTGGAAACAAGTTTCGATCAATCTGAGTTGTCCTATTCCAGGAACTCTGATCGGTCCATCCCATGAAGAGAGTCATTTCCATACGGAATTTTTGATGATCGCTCTGCTGCTTATCGTACTTTTCCTGTAATGATTTCAGCTCGGGTGGAACATCAAGTTCATTATCTTGGATCAAGATTACCTAGGGGTTCGATTTCTCTGTTCGAGCCTCCGGTTGTTGCTCTTTCTCCAGAATAGAGACCTCTGGGGTACGACTCTATTTTTCTGAGGCTTTCAGTGCCCCTTGAGGATCTATTCCGTCGGTTAAATTCTCTCTCATTCCAGCTACGATCGTAACAGGTGGAGTCAGAATTTCGTCTCTAGACATCTTTCAAAGATTTCTCTCGTGAAGGTTTACGCAGTAAACCTAATCAGTCCCCTTAGTCGACGCCAATTTGGTGATACCGGATTGAGCAACCATCCGAGATCGGTCCAAAGAATAGAGGAACTAGGATAATGCGTAATATCACAAAGAAAAGATCAAGTAAAAAGATGTGTATAGAATTCTCTATTGAAGGAGATGTCCTCGTTTTGGAGGAATACATCAAGTATTTATACAAGTACAAAGTCGGTCGAAATAATCCTAAAAGATAAATGGAAAATCTCCTAAAAGTTAAAAGGAAGTTATATTAATTCTAAGTATTTCCTTCTATCCGAGCTAAGTCTTCCAATTTGCTTGTATTCACCGAGGTCGGCTAACGCTCCTTAACGGGCCGAGATATCTACATGGATCCTCGCTGGCCCATTTCTCCGAGATGCTTCCCAAAGCTCAAAGTTGAATCAGATATGGGTCGAGTATGGTAATGGATGCTAAACAAGGTACCACCAATATTGCAAAGAGGTTCCATGAAGTAAACTCTAGAATTGACGGGATGTATTAGGAATTGGATGGCAAGATTACAAGCCTAGATTTTCATGTGATGACTATTGATGTGCAACTAGCACAATTCGCTTTTAGCTCAAAGGCACCAAGCAGTATTATACCGGGTAAACCCGAGTCTAATCTAGAAGCAACAATCCCAATGTGATGATCCTAGAAGCCGATAAGGGATGACATTCACGGTATGGACCTTTGACTAAGGAAAATTATGAAGAAGATGAACTCTACTGGGGGGAGTTGGTTAATCTATTGAAGCCTCCACAAGAGATGAAAGTGACTCTGAAGAAAGAGCACTAAAAAGGATTGCTCTAGTTAGAAAAAGAGCTATGGAGACTCCAACTTATGAAGATAGGCAACACAAGCCTAAGCTAGACCTTCCAAGACCGGATTTCACTAAGGCCGTTAAGATGATCTTAGCTAGTTCCAAGAAGGACATGGAGGATATTGGGATTAAGTTTCAAAAGTAATATGACTTCAAGAGGATTGCTAAAGAGCGAGATCTCATAACGGATGTGTTAGCTAACTAAGGAAAGGTTAGGGAAGTTATAATGAAGTACCAAGCTAAAGGAGAAAGGGATAAACCAAGAACCCTTGACAAGAAGCCCAACCCCGAAAAGTATACGATTTCTTGCACACTTGGGGACTTGGAGGTCGATGATGCGTTGTGTGACTTCGGGTCTAATGTTAACGTGATTTCCCATGAAATGATGGAGTTTCTAGGAATTGAAAAGCTCAAGAAGAAACCTTGCACTCTCATCTTTGGAGATGCAACATGTAAGCAACCACTTGGAATCATCAAAGATTGTCCATTGAAGATCGGTAATTGCGTTATACCGACGGATTTTATGGTTATGGAAATGGAGACGTCTAAGTTGCTTCCACTTATTCTTGGTACGCCTTTCTTGGCCACTACCGGAGCTAGCTTAGATTTTCTCCAAATGAAAGCTCTATTGATGAATGTAGACCCTTACACTTATTACACCAATGAGCCCATTGGAGTTGATATTTGTGGTATGGTCTCTAATGAGGTTGTTAATGAAGAAACGATGAGCCAAGAGACTAGTGAAGAGGTCAATAAAGTTGTGAAAGAAGCTCCCAAGGTAGATGATTACAGGGAGAACTTAGATATGTTTGATGGTGGCGGTATTGGTTCAATGTTTGAAACGGTGGATGACTTGGCTATGGTTATAGCAAATGAGCCTAAGGGAGCCAATGGTAAGAGCTCCAAGATGTTCAAAGGAAAGGTCAGTAACAAGCTCAAGCTAAAACCTATGAAGAAGGTTAAAGAGGGACTTGAGTGTGGAGCCATTTGGAATGGCGGGTTTCGACGTTTCTCTAAAGCTAAGATCAATTTTCCAACCGGTATGAACCAAGAAGAGATTGATAAGTCCAAGATGACTATGAAAGAAGCCTTTGATGTTGATTTGGAGGATTGGGGACCAAGCAAGATTGATGGTTCTCCATTGATCTCCACCTAGTGCCTTCACCAACCGTCGAGCTTAGAGACGTAAAACAAACGCATTTGGGAGGCATTCTCATGGTATCTTTTGTATATATTTCTTCTGTTTTCTATCTATGTTTAGTATATTTTTGGGGAGTGATTTTGATATAGGAATCAAGAAAGAAGATTGGAGAAGACTTATGGCATGTTTGAGAGGTGAAAAACAAGCCAAAAGACCACAAGCAGCCTCGCGCCTGACCACAAGTCGAGCGCTTGGTCGGGCCGAAAGCTCTCTCCAACTGCCAGGTTTGACTTTTCTATGTATGCACATTGACTTGGTCCAATTTTGATCTAAACCGGTTTAATTCAAGTGTTTTCAATCAATTTTGGCCGACTCACTAAAAATCAGATTTTCTACACCCTTCTCCCTCATTTTCAAATTATTTTGAAATTTTTAGAGGATCTTTAGCAACTTTCTCTCTCTTACTTTACTCTTTCTCTAAACAATCTCTACATTTCAAAATCAAGATCTTCTTTTTCTCTACAAATTTGCAAGAATTTTAGATTCACCATTACTTTTGGATCTCTACTACTATAATCTTTGATTATCACAAGTTATGCTCTTTCTCCTTAACCCATTTCTTTACTCTTAAAACTCATGGAAGCTTACATGGGAATCTTCTGGATTCTACTATCTGTGGGTTTTGAAATGAGTTTCTACTATCTTTGGGTTTTGAAATGAGTTGTTGTTGTGTGTGATATGAGTTATAATTGCTTGGGTAGTTGATGTCTTGTGTAAATTTGAAATATTGATGGTTGAATTTGAAGTTCTATTTACTTTAGAGTTCTTGATATTCAAAATGCTTTAAATTTGGAATCTTTAGATGAAATTGAGTTTAATTACGAGTTTGATAATCATTTATTGCAATTAAGCCTTGTTGGTACCTAGTGTTAACTAGAATTTTCGAAATTTATCAAGTTCAAGATTGGGACTTTGATAAATGAGCTTAATAGAGGATGGAATGTTGAATTGCTTTTGCTATGAGTAGTTTGTTCGTTGAATAATTGCTTGTTGAAGTGATTGATCTCTTATCTAGAAATACTTGATTTCAAATGTTGAAACATTCTTTAAAATTTGGTTAGACACTTGTGTGTTCAAATGGAAAATGGTTCTCATTTGGAAACATTTGTTTGTCGGATCAATCTAGCAACTATGACAACCCGCATTCACAAGCTCAAGTCACGCATTGATGATATTCGACTTGGGATCTTGAACCAAGCAACATATGAAGCCACACGATTCGCTTGTCCGTTGTTCTAAGCTTGAAGTTGTCTTAAGGACAAGGTTAATGAGCTCTTGGGAAGGATGCACTTGAATGGTTTAGCTAAAATGGAATATGCTACTTACCCCGAGCTCACCAAGCAATTCTTATATACGGTGGAATGCAAGTTCAATGATCGGTTTGGAACTTATTTTGTTTGCTTCGCGATAGATGGGTTGAGGTATATGATCCCATTTCGAGATTTTTACGATGTCTATAGAATTCCATTTGGGTAATACGGAGACAATTCAGATTTCAACATGGAAACATTGTTGTGGCAGAATATAGAGCTAGAAGATAGTTATTCGGACGCCTCCAATCGCATTACAAGGGTCAAGAATCCCACGATCCGATACGTACTCCATCTATTGGCCAACACCTTTAATGCAAGAGTGAACGACGAGTTTCCAACCAACGAAGACCTCAAGCTACTCTATTTTGGTATTTTTTCCTCTACGCAAGATTTCGATGGTCAACCTATGGAGATGGATAATGACTACTATGGATGTGAGATCGGCTCAATGTTATGTGCCAAGTTGAAGAAATTTTGGTATTGCTTGACAATTACGGCTACACCGCGCATTTTCTTTGGCGGTATGCTCACACCATTGTTCTCACATGTGGGGATCGTTCTCAATGCTTTCATGCCTCTACAAGAGAGACCATTGATTGATCAGCATTACCTGGTCGAGAAGGAGACTTTGGGAGGACCATTTGGACTATGACATTATGTTTACCTGTTCTTCCATGACGTTGGCAAGCCACTTTGTTGCTACCTACCGTTGATGTCCAAGTTTGGGAACACATCAAGCAACTGTGCCCTCCGATTCCATCTTTCTTGGCCTCTAACCTTCACTCCACCACCACTTGATCACTAATGATTGATATATCATGGTTTTTACCATCTTTTGGCCATGATTTAACCCGGTTTTATCGAGTTTTTTTGGTATTTTTCTAGTGTTTTAGAGTCTTGGTAGGTTCGTGTATGATTGGAGCTTAATTGGTGATTATGGAGCATTTTGGAGCATCAAGGAATGTGCAGTCGAAGTCGCAAGCTTGGTGCAGAAAAGTGCAGGAAAATCAGCTTTCCGTCGATCGACGGAAGATGTTAAGTCGCGAAGGAAGATGATTTTTCCAATTCTGAAGATTTCCTTTTTACCCCAGAAGTTCCAGAAGTTAACAAATAAAGCGCAGCCTGAATCCTATCCTATAAATACTCAGTTTTCTTTTAGTTTTCATTAAGCTTTCTTTCATTCAAGACCTAGAGAGATTCAGAGAGATTTTGAGAGTTAGGGACACAAGTTTTCAGACCATTCAGATTTCTTCGAACCCTTCTGTATATCTCTCTTACTCTATTTTAATGCAGTATTATTCAGTTATTGTGATTTGCTTTGCTTCCATGTCTGAGTAATTTGCATGTTAGGTTTAGGGTTTTTCAAAGGAATTAAGATGAATTGTTAGAATTGAATTCATGTTAGGATTATCTATTGGTTCTTCATCTAGATTGCAATAACCCTGATTTAGGATTGATGACCCTTAATTATACATCTTAGGTTAATTAATTAGAAGCGGAAGCATCAATTGATAACCTGACCATAATCTTAGATGAGCAAAATCACCTATTCTCAAAAGAATTTGGTTTAATGCTTGCATAAATTGATTCACTTTACAAAGGAATCTGGATTTCTAGGGTTTATGCAAAGATAATTAATTCAACGGAAGTCATTTAATTTTACATTAGAGTTTCAAATTCGAGAACGAATCTTCATTAAAATCCTGACAGTTTTATAATTCTACAATTTATCTTTGCCTACGAATTTTCCGAAAACCTAGCTCTTGTTTAATTGAATTCTAAGAAACCAACAACTTTTCTCTGTTTTGAATTGTTTTCGCTTTACTTTACTTTATTCGCTTAACTCGATTCGAAGTCATATATCCTATCGTTTGATTTGACTACCAGTGATTCGACCCCTACTACAATTGATCTCTTAATTTGAGAGAGTAGCTCAGGGCAAATTTGAGCATATCAAATTTTGGCGCCGTTGCCGGGGAGTTAAAATGTTCCATAGGATTTTGATTCTAGAATTCAGACTAAGTTTTCTTTTTATTTTTGATTTCTTTTCTTTTGTTTTTGGTGTTTCAGGTATATGCCTTCTAGCAGAACCAGAAGCAACAAAGATAAAATGTTAGCAGATTTTGTTCCAAAGTTAGGGATTTTGGAACGAGAAAACCGACGACAAGCAAAGTTAGCGAAGATGGTTAATCGTGCTTTGGTTGTTATTCCGAATGCTCAGGGACAGTTGTTCGACAGAGATGGTAATCGGTACAACGATCAGGGTGACCGAATTGATGAAGCTGGTAATATCATCGAGGTTGACGATCCAATTGCAGCACAGCAAGCTGAGCTAGATCGTCAACGAGCTAAGTTAGAGCGCCAGCGCGCTGAGTTTGAGCGTCTGGCTCGAGCGAATCGCAGACCTCAGGAGCCAATAGTTGACCAACACACTTTGGGAGACTACTACCGTCGTGAAGAACACTACGCCAACAGGGCAGCGATTCGACCTCCCAGGTTTCAACGGAGGGATTTTGAGTTGAAACCTGCTTACTTCTCTCTAGTGGCCCAACACCAGTTCCATGGGCACCCATCTGAGCACCCCATGTATCATCTCGAGATGTTCGAGGATCTTGCGTCTAGTATCAAGGCTAACGACATCTCTGAAGACTACATCATGTGTAAGCTCTTCCCATTTTCTCTTGCTAGAGAGGCAGCCTCTTGGCTGAAAGAGTTGGACCCTGGCTCGCTGACTACTTGGAGATATATCAAGAACGCTTTCCTGAACCATTTTTACGATGAGTCGCGTTCAGAGGATCTACGAGCTAAGATCTCCACGTTCATTCAGGGTCCAACAGAAGCTTTCAAGGCTGTGTGGGAAAGGTTCAAAGGATATCATAGAGATTGTCCTCATCACGGGTTTACAGAGGTTCAATTGCTGGGTATCTTCTACAGAGGTATGGATTGGAGGCATCAGATGGCTTTAGATGCTTCAAGTAATGGGAACTTCAAGACCAGATTCCCAACCGACTGCCTCGAGCTCATGAAGAACGTATCTACTAGCAGAAGTACGAAGAACATCGATGAGAAAAGAATAAGAGAAGGTGGGCAATCGAGTGGAGCTGAGATTGCTGAGGTTAAAGCTAAGATCGATTCCATGCATAACCTTCTGGTGAATAAGAAGTCGGTTCATTTTGCCCAGGAAGTTGACATTTTCTATCAGGATGAAGACAGAGAGCAAGAGGATGTTAATTACATCAACCAGAATGGCTATCAGAATCAGCGTTATGGAAATCAATCAGAGAACAAGGGTTACAATAGTTACAATCAGAGGAACTCGTTCTCAGGAACTCCTGTTTCTCCAGGTTATGCTCAGAAGTCGCAGTTTCAGAAACCATTTGGCAGCAACAACAACCAAAGGAACTATGGATCTTTGTCATATCAACCGATTCCTGCTAAATCTTCAGAAAGTGACGTGAAAGGTATGCTCGAACAGCTTCTTGAGGGGCAGTAAGCACAAAGAGTTAACTTCAATGGGAAGATTGACGGCATCTACACTGATCTCAATGGGAAGATTGGCAGTCTCTTCTCTGATCTCAATGGGAAGATTGAAGCCCTTAGCATTCACATGAAGAAATTGGACACTCAGGTAGCTTAAACCGCAGAGAGTGTGAAGAGGCAAGAAGGTTTTCTTCCAGCTAGAACGGATGCAAACCCAAGACAATATGGTGTTGCTGCAATTACAACTATAAGTGGGAAGATTTTGAAGCCAATCCTGCGAAACAACGCCTCAAATCAGCTAATTCACGAATTAGAGGATGAAGAAGATGCAGAAATTTTCGCACCTTGCTATCAGCCTTGGTATGACTGACTTCCAGCCAACAAGGATCTCATTTATCCTTGCAGATAGATCAGTAAGGATCCTAGAGGGAATTTTGGAGGATGTTCCATTCAAGGTTGGAGATTGTTTGATCCCTACAGACTATGTGGTTTTACAATATCACTAAAAACCCAAAGATCCTCTTATCTTGGGAAGACCATTCTTGGCTACAGCTGGAGTAATGATTGATGTCAAGGGGAGAAGGATTACTCTATGTGTGGGTGATTTAGAGATGAAGTTTGATATGGATCAATCGGTTAAGAAGCCTACGATTGATGGTCAGACCTACTATGTGGATACACTCACAGACATTGCTCAAGAGGTTTTCAATGAGACACATCCTACTAACGCAGTGGAGAGGACTTTGATTCGATCTATCGCTGAGACTAAGGAGTTAGATGAAGCTGCAATGGGTTATGCAAGGCTAATGGATAGCAATGAAAGAGTGACGAAGATGGTTGCCAACATGGAATTGTGTGAGGTTTCTGAGAAGATTGCAATAAATGACGATTGGAGTGAGGAGAATGCTCCAAAGGTCGAACTCAAACAACTTCCAGCAGGATTGAGGTACGCTTTCATTGGCCCCAATTATACCTATCCTGTCATTGTTAGTGCTTCTTTGAACAACGCAGAGCTCACGTTACTTCTAAGCAAGTTGCGCAAATTTCGCAAGGCTCTTGGCTATTCTCTTGATGATATTGTAGGAATATCTCCAGATTTGTGCATGCACAGGATTCATCTCGAGGACGACGCGAAATCTTCGATTGAGCATCAGAAGAGATTGAATCCAAACTTACAGGAAGTTGTCAAGAAAGAGATCATGAAGCTTCTAGCGGTAGGGATCATCTATCCAATTTTAGACAGTCCTTGGATTAGTCCTGTTCACGTTGTGCCAAAGAAAGGAGAGGTTACTGTGGTAACAAACGAGAAGAATGAGTTGATTCGTACAAGGACTGTGACTGGTCACAGGATCTGCATCGATTACAGGAAGCTCAACGCAGCAACAAGGAAAGACCACTTCCCTTTGACCTTCATTGATCAAATGCTAGAACGACTAGCGAATCATCCCTATTACTGCTTCCTTGATGGTTATTCTGGATTCTTCCAAATCCCCATCCATCCAGACGATCAGGAGAAGACTACTTTCACTTGTCCTTATGGCCTTTTTGCATATCGCAGAATGCCGTTTGGAGTTTGTAATGCTCCTGCGATTTTTCAACGGTGTATGATGTCAATCTTTACATCCATGATAAAGGATTAAATGGAGGTCTTTATGGATGATTTCTCTGTCTTTGGAGACTCCTTCAAAGGTTGTTTGGATAATGTAGAGAAGGTACTTGGTAGATGTGTGGAGAAACACTTGGTTCTGAATTGGGAAAAGTGTCAATTTATGGTCAAAGATGGCATTGTGCTAGGACATAAGGTTTCAGAAGCTGGAATTGAAGTTGATCGTGCTAAGATTGAGGTTTTGACAAGTCTACAACCACCAGAAAACGTGAAAGCGGTTAGGAGTTTCCTTGGTCATGCTGGTTTCTACAGAAGATTCATCAAGGACTTCTCCAAAATTGCCCGTCTACTCACCTCCCTACTCAGTAAGGATGTTAAATTTGCTTTTGATACTGATTGTCTATCTTCTTTTGAGCAGATTAAATAGGCCTTAGTGAGTGCTCCTATTGTGCAACCTCCGAACTGGGATTTGCCTTTTGAAGTGATGTGCGATGCTAGTGACTTTGCTGTTGGAGTTGTATTGGGTCAGAAAAAAGACAAGAAACTTCATGCTATCTACTATGCAAGCCGAATCCTTGATGAAGCACAAAGGAACTATGCTACTACAGAGAAAGATTTGTTGGCAGTGGTGTTTGCTTTCGAGAAGTTTCGTCCTTACTTGATTGGATCCAAGGTGATAGTACACATAGACCATTCGGCACTGAAGTACTTGACGCAGAAAAAGGATGTTAAACCAAGGTTATTGAGATGGATTCTTCTTCTCCAAGAGTTTGACATCCAGGTCAAGGATAAAAAGGGGGTTGAGAATGGAGTAGCGGATCATCTTTCGCTCATTCGAGTTGAGGACAATGTCCCCATCGATGATTTCTTCCCTAAAGAAGGTGTCAACTTCATAGAAAGTGAGTTGCAGGAGCTTCACGAAGAAATTCTTCAAAACTCTCAGGTTACAGATGGTTCGTCGATCGACGCACAAAATCCGCGTCGATCGACGCTACCAATTTCTACACGTCAGGAGAAATTTTGTCAAGCATTCAATCGAGCAGACCGTCGATCGATGCAGGTTCTTGCAACGAGCGACGGGGTTTCCAGAAATCTGAATTTGATTTCTCCAGAATCCTCAACGACGTGTTCATCAGTCCAATCTTTGCTGATTCTACATCCTCACGACCATGGTATGCAGATATTGCTAATTACCTTGCTGCAGATGATCCTCCAATGGATTTAAAAGTCTATAAAAAGAAGAAGTTCATGAGGGAAATTAGAAGATACTATTGGGATGAGCCTTATCTCTATAAGTTTTGTTCATATGGTATATACAGAAGATGCATAGCTGAGGAGGAGACTCGACGAGTGTTATATCACTGTCATGGTTCTGAGTATGTTGGGCACTTTGCTACTTTCAAGACTGTTTCTAAGGTTCTTCGAGCTGGGTTCTGGTGGCCCACATTAATCAAGGATGCTCACAGTTTCGTTTCAGAGTGCGACCCTTGTCAGAGAAGAGGCAAAATCAGCAAGCGACATGAGATGCCACAAAACTTCATCCTTGAGGTGGAGTTATTCGATTGTTGGGGTATTGATTTCATGGGTCCTTTCCCATCATCTTATGGGAATAACTACATACGGGTTGTTGTGGATTACGTCTTTAAGTGGGTAGAAGCAATCGCGAGTCCTAAGAACAATGCTGGAGTGGTTGTTAAGCTGTTCAAAACCATCATCTTCCCTCGCTTTGTAGTGCCTCGCGTGGTTATTAGTGATGGTGGAACACACTTTATCAACAAGGTTTTTGATCGATTGCTTGCTAAGTATGGAGTTCATCATCGTGTGGCTAACCCCTACCATCCTCAAACGAGTGGGCAAGTGGAAGTTTCTAACAGAAAAATCAAGGAAATCCTGGAGAAGACGGGTAATTCTACAAGGAAGGACTGGTCTATTAAGCTAGATGATGCACTTTGGGCATACAGAACTGCCTTCAAAACGCCATTAGGGACTACTCCGTTTCATCTTCTTTATGGGAAAGCATGCCATCTTCCAGTGGAACTTGAGCACAAAGCAGCTTGGGCAGTGAAGAAATACAACTTTGATATTAAACCAGCTGTGGAAAGGCGTAAGATATAGCTTAATGAGTTGGACGAAATCAGATTTCATGCCTATGAAAACTCTAAGCTGTACAAGGAGAGGATAAAGGCGTATCATGATAAAGGCGTATCATGATAAGCGCATCATCTCCAGGACATTCGAGCCGAACGATCAGGTACTTCTTTACAACTCTCGTTTATCTTTCTTTCCAGGTAAGTTACATTCTTGATGGTCCGGACCTTTCACTATCAAAGAAGTCCGACCACATGGTGCTGTAGTTCTCCTTACTCCAGATGGCAGCAGAGAATTCGTAGTCAATGGTCAACAAATCAAGCACTATTAGGCAAGTGCTGAGATTCCGGATGGGCACATCGTGTCCTTACCAATTGCTCCCAACGCCTAGATTTCTGACAAAGTCGAGCTAGCAACTGTAAACAAGCGCTTAGTGGGAGGCAACCCACTTGTAAGTGTACATACGTTTCTTTCTTTCTTTCCTTTCGGTTTTTCTAAAAAAAAATAAAAAAAATAAGAGAAACCCGAAATTTGGTCTCGTCGATCAACAGACAGGAGGCGCGTCGATCGACGCTCGTACAGTTTCTGCGAGGTTAGTATTTAAACCCTGACTCTTACATCTTCTTCCTCATAAACCCTAAAAATCGCCACCTCCTCTCTCAAATGTTCATCTCTCTCGATTTTTCACCAAATCAAGTGATTTTTTAGCCTAAACTCATTAGAATTTCATTCTCTATACGTTTTTCATACTCTCATTCTCGATCTACTAAGGTATATGCTTCAATTTCTCTATTTTAAGTCCGTTTTTAGAGTTTGGAGTTGAGACTTACATTGATATAATTAGGTGTTTAGAACGGTTTAGGATGTTGATTTCTATGCTAATATTGAGTTATGAAGTGATTGTGGTGGATTTGAACTAGGTTTAGACAGAAATCGAATTTGCTCGACAATTGAAAATTTCCCAGACCGTCGATCGACGCAGGTTATTTCCGTCGATCGACGGGTTTTCGCAGATTGAATATTTTTCTGAAATTCGATTTTTGTGTGTGTTTTGTGGTTGTTTTTCAGATGAATCGTGGTAAGAGAGCACGAACTGATGACTCTTCAGGTTCTACTCTCATTGCACCACAACGGATCGCTTCTCCTTGGCCAAGACTTGAGGGAACCAAGTTCCCAATTAGGCGTCAATACGGCAATCTCAAGAACTTGTTTGCTGATCCTGCGGTGCAGAACAGGCCGATTAGTGAGACTTGGGATGAGTATGACATGTTGCTTTACAATGAATGGCTTGGAGTGACCTTGAAGCCTACACGGGTTGTTGATGATAAGACAATGAAAGACTTGGGGATTCATGATAATGTGAAGCGATTCTTAGCACGAGCATGACTTGGCAACATTGCTATCAGGCAACATAAGCTTCTTCCAGATTTGGTGAAGCAATTCTTTGCTTCGGTTCGTGTCTATTATGAGGATGGTGTGGAGACTACTTAGACAGGTACATTGACCTTCATGGCCAAGGGTGTTCGATACAGGGTTTCGTTCTTGGACCTTTGCCAGATTTATGGTTTCCAGCTTCATCGCACTGCTACATCGCTCCCCACCACTTTTGCTGACATGAGGACTTTCTGGAACCTTTTGGCGCATGGTCACCATGACACTTCTGGGACTCCCCACACCGACATCAAGCATCCTGCAGTTCGTTATCTGGCTCGTCTCCTCGCCAACACCATCCTCTACAACAACAAGCTAGGGAAAATGCGAATAGATGAGCTAGTCTTGATGTTTAGCTGCCTCAGCGAAGATGTCTTATTTCCCACTGGCACGCCTCATTTGGATGTTGATGCCAACTTAAGGGCTGTTTTTGCACATCAGTTAATGTATGTGAAGTACACTCCCTTCACTCTGGCTAGCTCAAAGTCCTTCCAAGCCGGTAGTCTTCTCACTCCCATCTTTGAGTTCTGCAGGATTGACACTTCGAAATCTCACTTTGAAAGGGAGTTGGACCATGGATTTTGCCTTCCTCCAGAAGGCTACTTGGGTTCAGCCTGGTCCCTATTGGGTTTTCCGCGACGCAGTTGGACAACACATGGTTCTTTGGCCTATTCCCGAGTTGCTTACCATCCGATATGGTTTGCTTGCACACGCTTTTCAGGTTAATCCAGCTTTGATTAGACAGGTTTTGCGACGTTCCACTTCTCGCAGGAAGGCGAGTGCTCGTGCAGGTGCTTCAACACGAGCTAGTGCTTCACGTCCAACAGGAGAGCCCCAGTCAGAGCCTCTTCGTTTCATCGACATTCCTCAGTGACCTATGTCGCATGATGATTTCCAGGACTTCGTGGTTAGCGGCTTCGAGAGGATTTGGTATGCCATAGCGAGGCTCGCCAACTGTAGTTGTGTTCGTCCGATGTCGCCACCACATGCACGTCCACCCTCACCGCGCGATGCCACTGATGCTGATGATGAAGCCTAGTCTTCATCGCTGATACCCCGGTTTCGTTGTTTCTTTTCTATTAACTTTTTATTTTTCTTTCTTTTTAGTCATTTTGATGTCTTTCATTGAGTCAGTTTATGTTTCGGTTTCTAAAGATTGTGCTTTTAGTTGGATGTTATAACAATGGTGTTTTTAATCTTGTTTATTTTCAGTGATTTTGCAGTTTCTAATCTCAGAATTAGTAGCCAACAGAAGTCCCTGAAAACAGATCAAATATGACTCGTTACAGACATGTCCTTCAATCGACGGACTGTTTTTGCAACGATCGACGCGGTACCGGCGTCGATAGACGAGAGGTCTTAGCGTCGATCGACAGAGAGCCAAACCGTAGGTCCAACTTTTTCACAGTTTTTCTAACTTTAATTTTTTTGTTCTTTCACCAATTTCAGGCTTAATTAACACTGGGGACAGTGTTGTTTAAGTCTGGGGGAGGTAGTTGCTAACATTGTTTTCTATTTTGGAGTCAAAAATTCGTTTTATTAAGTTAAAACTTGTAGGGGATAATGACCTTTCCTAGGAACAGACGCTCAGTTTTCGCGATTCTTAGCTGTTGCGACGAAGCCTTTAGATGGAGCGAATTCGAAACCAGATGATTGTACAGGTTCCCCTCTTATTGCGGTTTGCAAAACGAAGTTGATCAAACTCCAGACTAGTGCACTTGATCTCCATCTCGCTATATTCTCTTTGATGATATCACGACAGTAATTGATCCAACATTCAGAACTTCTTATTCAATTTACCACTCTTTGTTGATCCTGAATGGCCAACTCATCTTTAGTTGGTACCCAATCCCTAACCTTAACCATTGTTCAAGCCTCATGCGATCTTTTTCCCTTTTGTTTTATGTGTAGGCATGTGTATAAACGCAGGAGAGAAAAAGGTTCGACGCAGTTTTTCATTCACAAAATTGCACAAGATGAGGATTTGGTTGGAAGTACTTTACAACGAGCAACAATGCTAAGCATTCCTTGGGATTGTATGCACAATTATGGTAATTTTCGAGACTAACATCTTTGTAAGATCATTTCCCCCCTTAGAGTTATTAAGTTAAAAAAAAAAAAAAAAAAAAAATCGAAAATTTAGTAAGGGAAAGGGGAATGATCATCTTTATAAGTCTCTAGCTTCTACAAAAATCCAAAGGAATGGAAATGTTGGATGTGGATAGTGGAACATGTTATATAATGGTGTTTCGTTCCTGATTACGATTTGGAAGAGAGTGCAATGTGAATGAGAAACTGTGGGCATCAACTGGACCAGATTCTCTCTTGTGATTATGCATAATGTCTGCATCCACCAAATAAAATCCGGTAACCCTAGACACCCTTAGCTGCACTTAAACACCAAAAGCCTTTTAACATCACACCTAGCCTTTTACTTGGTTGATATCATTAGAGGGAATTCCATCATCACTTTGATCAAGTGTGCGACAGTTAGGAGAATGTGAAACTGATGGGTTTGCGTGTTAAGATTTGAGGCCCAACCTATGATGGTTGAAATTTGTTACCGCAAAAGGTACTTTGTTTATATGCAGCGAGGGATTCAAAGAAACGAAAGCAAAGTTCCAAAGGATAAGTGAGTACCCGCGATTTTTAACCCTCGACTTCATTCTTAGTCTCTAGTTTGCTTGAGGGCAAGCAAAAGCTAAGTCTGGGGGAGTTGATATATCATGGTTTTTACCATCTTTAGGCCATGATTTAACCCGGTTTTATCGAGTCTTTTTGGTATTTTTCTAGTGTTTTAGAGTCTTGGCAGGTTCGTGTATGATTGGAGCTTAATTGGTGATTATGGAGCATTTTGGAGCATCAAGGAATGTGCAGTCGAGGTCGCAAGCTTAGTGCAGAAAAGTGCAGGAAAATCAGCTTTTCGTCGATCGACGGAAGCACGTGTGCGTCGATCGACGGAAGATGTTAAGTCGCGAAGGAAGATGATTTTTCCAATTCTGAAGGTTTCCTTTTTACCCCAGAAGTTCCAGAAGTTAACAAATAAAGCGCAGCCCGAATCTTATCCTATAAATACTCAGTTTTCTTTTAGTTTTCATTAAGCTTTCTTTCATTCAAGACCTAGAGAGATTCAGAGAGATTTTGAGAGTTAGAGAGACAAGTTTTCAGACCATTCAGATTTCTTTGAACCCTTTTGTATATCTCTCTTACTCTATTTTAATGCAGTATTATTCAGTTATTGTGATTTGCTTGGCTTCCATGTCTGAGTAATTTGTCTGTTAGGTTTAGGGCTTTTCAAAGGAATTAAGATGAATTGTTAGAATTGAATTCATGTTAGGATTATCTACTGGTTCTTCATCTAGATTACAATAACCTTGATTTAGGAGTGATCACCCTTAATTAGACATCTTAGGTTAATTAATTAGAAGCGGAAGCATCAATTGATAACCTGACCATAATCTTAGATGAGCAAAATCACCTATTCTCAAAGGAATTTGGTTTAGGGATTTTGTGAACAATTGAAACCTGAACTTTAATGCTTGCATAAATTGATTGACTTTACAAAGAAATTTGGATTTATAGGGTTTATGCATAGATAATTAATTCATCGGAAGTCGTTTAATTTTAGATTAGAGTTTCAAGTTCGAGAACAAATCTTCATTAAAATCCTGACAGTTTTATAATTCTACAATTTATATTTGCCTGCGAATTTCCCGAAAACCTAGCTCTTGTTTAATTGAATTCTAAGAAACCAACAACTTTTCTCTGTTTTGAATTGTTTTCGCTTTTACTTTACTTTATTCGCTTAGCTCGATTCGAAGTCATATATCCTATCGTTTGATTTAACTCCCAGTGATTCAACCCCTACTACAATTGATCTCTTAATTTGAGAGAGTAGCTCAGGGCAAATTTGAGCATATCAATGATCCAAAGGTACCACTCTATCCATTGTATATACCATTTAGCTTTCATTCTTGCATATTTACTTTAAATTTTCTCTTTATTCCTTCTTCGGTTTTGCTTTCATCAAACGATGAGAGGTAAGTCTGATGGAGGTGTTTACTAATGCTTATTTTTAGTTATTTTGTTTTACTTCTATCATCCTTTGAGTCTCATTGAATGCATTGCATTGTTCAAATGAGAAAACTTGAAAAACTCCTACATTTTTTAAAATTTTCGAAAATTCCAACAATATTTTCCTTTTTCATATAGTTGCATTTCATACATTTGTATGATCATTTAGGTTGCATTCAGCATGTTTTGATTTGTATTTGAGGTTTATGGCTTAGCATTCAATATGATCTTTAGGATAATGCTAGATATTGCTAAGTGAATTATAGAAATCTCCTCCTTGAATCTTGATCTCTTCGCTTAAAACTCGTGATTAGGTTGAACCATATTAGATTTGAAACCGATTCTATCAATTTTCACCTATATGACTTTAATTTCTTGCTTAGAGAGTTGATACGCTTGTTCAAAGAAATAATATACACATTTGGACTTTCTTTTCCCTTTTTATCACTCTTTGCTAGTCCAAATGGCTTTCCTGATTCACGATATCTAATGTGAATGAGGATGGTTTCCCTTACGTTGCATTACTTTAACCCTTCTTTGAAACCTACATGTATTTTTTTAAGTGAGGCCTCCTTTTTGAAAATGCATACGCAAGTAAAATCTTGAAAGATGGGAACGACAAAGAAGTGCTTTCATTCATCGCTAGTCTCGTTTTAAGACTAGTAATAGCTTAGGATTTATTGTTCTTATGGGTTTGGTTTGGTGAGAAAAAAAATGAGTGTTTGAGTTGAATTGAAAAGAAGCCAAAGAAAGAAGGTGAGCTACTCTAGGGAAAGGTTGGGTTGAGTTAAAGCTAAAGAAAGACTCTAGTGTTTGGTTGTGAAAGTTAGATCCCCTTTATAAGCTAGAACCCAAAGGGCTAGTAGAAAAGTATGAAAAGAAACCATAGAGTAAAGGATATGAAGTAAAGAAAAGAGTCTAGCAAGTAAGGAAAACTTTAACACCCGCATCTCGGACTATGAATCCAGACCCAAGTGTTAGACAAAAATTGGTATCTTCATTACTCCAAAAATTCTCGTTACATTGTTCGATAAAATTACAACGTATGGGTACTAGATTCACAACGCCTTGGGAAAGCCTTCCTCCATTGCCTGATGCTCCCTCCTGCCTTGCCGTCTTATGGTCCACCTGACCGGATGTCCTATCCTGCGTACAGGTAAGGGGTGAGTATTGAATACTCAGTAAGACGGTCTACTCCGTATCACAACCTAACACTACCTAGCTATTCTAAACCCCTATAACCCCACACAACACCCTTAACACTACTTGCCAGGTACTACGTCTCACGGCCAACCCTTTGGCGGTGATACAAACCTCAACTCATGCCGGCACGGTGGCAGTTTTAACTCCTCACTAGCAAGCTGGTACCTACAACCTCCTCACTAGTAAACTAGTATGCGGGGCACGCTGGCATCCCATTCTCAACCTCCTCACCAGTAAACTGGTTTGCCGGGCACACTGGCAGCCTATCCTCTACCTCCTAGTCGGCCCGTCGGCGGACTTCCTCCCGGGTCATCCAGCGAACAACTGAATGCTAGGTCTTCGTGCCACTATTTCAGGCCAAACACAAACAGCGGATCGTATGTATCTACATACGACGGTAATTAAAGCTATTGGCATTATGAACCTACTATCCTACCGGTTTAATATGCCCTAAACTACTAGACTCTCCTAAGGTTCACAATCAAATTATCTACTCCGGTTAATCCTAGTCCTTAATAACTATACATTCTCAAGCAATAGCCAAAGCATTTTAATCAATACCTTTGCCTCGTATGGTCGGGCCCCAGGTAAGCATGGCTATCCCAATACGTTACCCATGACACATCTATGGCCATACGGCGACCGTCCTTGCAGAAATACACACATAAAACTATCCATTAATTGTGGAAGACTCACGATCCAGCCTTGACCATTACTGGCCTAAGCGTTCACGTGGCCTTGCCTCTAACCTTGGAGTTGTATGCAGCCGTACGAGTTTGCTAAGCCTCCTTAGCGTTTCTCTTGCTGGCATACACCGTCTAGACTCTATATCAGGTTGACTAAGGTGTGCCCGAACAACTATCGAGTTGCCCGATCACTACCTGTCTGGCCTACGATATTCTTTAGTAGTTTGCCGAGTCTAACAAACAAGCAAACAATCGAGTATCATCACTGCCTTACGGCGGCGGTAACTCTACCATAGCTCTGTTTTATGGTTTAATGATCGGTTAGTATCAGACCTTTTAGTCTACCACGATAATCCTCACATTTGGCCAACTACCTCTCTTAGCAGAGTATAGCTGGCCGATGCATGACTCTATCAGAATCCTGAGCGAACTCATTCCTCCTAACTTCCTAATCTACATGCGGTGCGAGTCAGAGCTAGGAATGATCCTGCCATGGCTAGCCTCCAGTCCGCCAAACAACGAGTCACTCTTGGGCCAGCTTATGCCGAGCCAAGTTTCCTCAAGATACAAGGTTGAGTCCCACGACCGGTAAGCCATGGTCCGTGTACCCTCACGAAGATCCATCGTGATAGCCGAGTTACTTAGCAAGCTGTATTAGCCTTGCCATGCTCCTCTTCTGTCTCACCTACGAGTCCATAACCAGATCGCCATGATCTAACCGGATGCTCTACCACTGTCGGTAAACCAAGCATGCTTTTGCTTACCGGGCGTGATTTCAAACTGAGGCCGTATCAATCTCTATCGAGGCCTTACCGGTCCGCGATACAGTGGCTGGCACTGCCTGTTTAGCTTCATCTCTGATCATCGATGACTTCACCGATGATTACCATTTTGTTCATCGCAGACGAACAAGGTATCGTACCGATACACCGAGGCCAACACAAGGCTTACCGATGCTAGTCAGTGATCACACCGAGGAATGCCCTTGCGGACAGCTCGGTTATCCCCGATGGCCAGTGGTAGATCGATCGTAGGCCTCCCCGAGGGCCTATCGACGTGTCCCCATGGTCCAATCGTGAATACTACCTGATAGCCACTCTTAGCTCGATCGGATCGTCAAGTGTCCGTACCGATGATCGTCTCACCGATACGTCCATCGAGGAATGATCCGAGGCTCTCTCGTCCTAATCATCGATCAACCATACTCCTCATGATACCTCCTCGAGGCACATTCTCTAGGTTACCTGGGCCCTGTCGAAGCGTCATCGTGCCCTCTCGAGGCGTCACATGTACCTTGTACTGATGCCCTGTCGAGGCGTCTCCGATGCCCTCTCGAGGGGTCATCCTAATACCTTTAGATATCCTTGTGACCACCATTCTTCTGCTGCTGAACCTTTGTTAGTTTCCTCCTAAGTACCTCGGGTTTTTCTGGCTAGGTTTTGGGATGTCACAAAATAGAGTAAGATAAAGAGTTTAAAGAAAGATTGAAAAAGGCTTAAATCACCAAAAGAAAGAAGAGTTTGCAAGCTCATGGGTAGAACTTAGGAGTTTGAATTCATTATGGGTTGGGTAGAATGGAAGCACTAATTTGAATAAATCAATTTTTCCATTTCTTCCTGTCTTTTTACATGAAAGCTGTTTTATAACCGCCTTATCTTTCACATTTTACCCTTCTTTTACTTAGCCTTGAATATTGTTTGATAGTTGATAAGAAAGATCATGCCTTAAACTCTAATGAATGTTAAAGAATTGGTGGATAGAATGGTATGTGAATGGTTGATCATTGAGTGTAGAGGCAAAAGATTGGAGTAGCGATGGATTGCGAGAGGACTGGTTGAGCGTTAAAGTATTTAGCGATAGCTTTGTATTATCTTAGGTGATGGTGTTGAATGCTTTGTTTGATCCTATTGTTTGATTTTCAGGGTTTTCAAACCTCTCCATCGGTTTTCCCCTCTTTGTTTGCTCGAGGGAGAGCAAAAGGTAAGTTCGGGGGAGTTGATAAGTGCATATTTGCCCATTCTGAACATGCATTTTTATGATATTTTGAGTCATTTAGCTTAGGTTTTATTCGTTTTCTTTTCCTTTTCGGTTCCTTTTAGTATAGATCAAGTTTAAAGTCCAAGTTCTTGTTTTGTTGCATTTTCATGCATGTTTCTTGCATTTTAGGTACAAAAAGGAGTTTTGGATCAATGGTGGAACCAAAGAAAGAAGGAATCATGCAAGTAGATGAAGAACAAGAAACATGAGTTGCGGGACACTTCCAGCCCACCCACAACTCAGGCACCAGGTCGGGCTAGAACTCGAGCACAACTCGAGAAACTCTCTGGTGGTCGCTGGCATGACCATAACTCGGGCAGCTGGTCGGGCCTAAAGGTGCCTCATGCGTCGATTTTTTAGTTTTACCCATCTTTGACCCGGTCTGACCCGTTTGAGTCGGGTTGACCCGTGTACACTTTCCCTTTTCCTATAAATACTTGTAATCACATTAAAACCCTAAGCTTTTTGCCTCATCTCTTTATCCTTAGTGTAAACCTAAAATCCAATGTGTTCTTGAATGATTTGAGGTGAAAAAACTTCACTTAGTATGATTTAGCAAAGTTTTCTTGTTTATTTCTTTAAGTCTTTTCAGTATGCATCTTGTTAATCATGCTTTAATTGTGTTTAGATATGATTAGTGAGTAGTTTATCTTAATGGATCTTGAGTAGGGAAGATAAGGGTTAATTCTAATGAGATTAGTGATGCTAAGTTGTTAGTCTTTCATATTTCATTGATTAGAGAGCTTTTAATGCTAGATTAGGAACTAATTACCGTAAATCTAGATCATGGTATTTTCATGCCCGGAAGGTGTTTGTGAAAATGTCTAAGGACTCTATGTTGGGGTCGGATTTCACCCTCTCGACTTCGGAGTTCAAAGTTATGATCGACAACGAATACACTTTGACACACAAAGATTATATGGCCCCTAAGTCATTTTTATACAAGAAATGACTAAGCCTTTTCTCCTTTCCTAAGTCCTCTCCATCAGCAGTAGATATGAATGCAGTCTAAGAAAGATCACAGAGCCAACACAAGGTGCTGTGAAGGCCAAAACTGCTTGGCACCGATGTCACTGAGAAGTGACACCGATGTCAACATAGTGACGCCGATGTCACTGCCTAGTAGCACCGATGTGCCTGGACACATCGGTGTCTGCCAGAGTGCCAACGATGTCCAAGCACTTTGGTGTCTACCAAAATGACGACGAAGACTCCAGAAGGTTCCCTACGCTAAGGCCCACTCCAGGTGCGAAGCCCACATAGGGGCGACCGACATAGGCGCAACCGACGCAAGGAAAATGCAATCCGCGAAGGTTTAGGAAAGTTGACATTATCTTTTAGGAAAAGGCTTAGCCGACTTAGGAGGCTATATATATCAATGTACAAGCCCTTGTAAAAGGTATTTGCAACTTTGAACACAAAAGCAATACACAGCAATAACAAAACCATATTTCTCTTTGCTCATCGTTCTCTCTTTCGTACCTTAACATAGAAATCTCTGCTTACTCTTGAAACCCTTACAAATCTAATTGTGCGATTTCCGGCATCCACAATTTGGCACCGACTAAGGGGGCCCTAGAGACTTTCTAACAAAAAAAAGTTACATAATCTAAGGTGGTTAGCGGCGAACCAAACAAGACAGGCGAAGAAGCCTCGTCTCGCAGAGCCGACCATGAGAAGGAACCTTCCGTCGAAGCTGCTACTACCAACATCGCTGCTCAAGGCGACATAACCGAGGTCAAGAAGATGCTAGAGACCTTCCTCAAAGAACAAAACGAGCAAGCCAATATCAACGAGGTGACTTCAAAAGAGTTGAAAGCTCTTTTGCGAAGGAAACGCGGAAGACCCGACGCCACAAGACTTAGGGCGCGTGTCGATGCTCAACGTCTCGACTTCTCAGCGCCTCAGACCACTCTAAGAAATCCAGACGACCTACCAACACCACCGCCTCGTCGAGAATCAGACAAGTCTCCCTAACGCCTCGTTGATATCTCAGACGAAGATCAACCAACTCCCCAGAAGCGTGCACAAGCAGAAGGTGCAAATGGTACCCGACAAGAACCGCGTGCCCCTGACACTCAAAGCGCGTCAGACTCTTCCAAGACAAAGTTTGTGATGGACACCTCGGAGTACACCAACTATGAAGAGCGCTTAAGCAATCTTACGCTACGGAACTCACAGAGATGCGGGCTCAGGTTGAGCGAGTACCCTCTGACCTAAAGCGTACCCAGTCGCAGATACACCATGGAACTAGAAAGGCTCTTGCCATCACACATGTCCTGAAAAAGGCAAGGAACACTCCCTTCGACGAACGGATCGCGAGAACCAAAATCTCTGATCCCGGAAGACTCAAGTTACCAATCTTTGAACGAACTACATACCCTTCAAACCATCTAATGGAGTTCCAAGTGGCCTTGGGGAGAGCAAGCTTCAAGGAAGCCGAAAAAGACACCGTCTATTGCAAGCTGTTCGTGGAAAGCCTCAAGGGGCCTGCCCTTCAATGGTTCTATAAACTGGAGAAAAATTCAATTCATACTTTCCTCCAGCTTTCCGAGTTGTTCGTGCAGCATTACAACATCTTCTTCGATCTTTCATGACAAAGTTCAAAAACACGCTGTCAAAGCTTGAAGGTATTAGCAACAAGTCTGCGCTAGAAGCCTTATGGGGAGCACTTTGGTGTCCATCTCCGTTCTGGCAGAGATGAGTTTCCCAACAACGATCCAAGATGCTCTCCACCGTGCAGCTGACTTTGCTCGAACAGAAGAGGAAGTCCGTGCCATGAACGGTGGAAAGGCTAAACAAGCAAGCGAACCAGCTCATATTGCTGCACCAAAGAAAAATAATCCCGCCTACGTCCAATACGAAGGAGGATCTGGAGGGGCTCCCAACTACCAAGTGGAGTCATCGGGTGGCAGACGTAGAAGAGGCCGCGGACGAGGTCGCAGTAGAAGAACCTGGGACAACACTTGGACCAGTGAGTCGAAAGACTATGACGATAAGTTGTACTGCGACTTTCACAAGATAAGTGGATACTCGACTGCGAGGTGTCGCGAGTTAGGGCGACAACTCATAGCTAAACAAACTAAAGGCATGCTGAAAAACAACAACAGCTTGTCATAGTTCAAACCCGAGGAGAAAGTCCCTAATGACATTGAACAGTAGGCGGACATTCCAAGACGCCAGCGTCGAGATGACGATATCGAAAATGGAGACCTACATGAGAGTATGAACATGATAATGGGAGGATTGCAATATTGTGCTGACATCGTCACTGCGATCAAAGCATACCAACGACGCGCTGACCTCTGCCCAAATATATCAGCACCAGCAAAGCCAAGACTTTCCAGTGACTTTATAACCTTCGACGAGCAAGACACTGAGGGTCTCGATCAACCACACAACGACCCTTTGGTAATCAACCTGACTATTTATGACTTCAATGTCGCTCACGTTCTTATTGATACAAGAAGCTCAAAGGATGTTATCTTCAAGAATACGCTACAACGCATGAAGATTGATCTATCCACAATCAACGGGCGGCCTAGGCCTATAACAAGCTTCTCTGGAGAGACAACCATGACGATGGGAATTCGTTTACCTGTCCACGCTGGCAACGTTAAGAAGATGGTTGACTTCACTGTTTCTGACCATCCAACCATCTACAACATGATCATGGGAACTCCCTGGCTCCGTCAGATGAGAGTTATGCCTTCAACATACCACTTGTACCTCAAGTTTCCAACTACTATTGGCGTGAAAAGAATATGGGGGAATCAAAGGATTCTCGTATGTGTTCCTTGGCTGAGCACAAGCTGCGAAACGTCAAAAATAAAAAAGACGACTCTGAACCCCAAGAATCACGAAAGAGAGCAAGGACCAGCTCCGAGCAAGTGAAGAACCTGACCAATCTCTTATAGCAATTACAGATTGTAGAAGACCGTGTAGAAGAAGAACGACCTACCTGCGAACCTGTAGTTTCTGTATGCATTGACGAGCAGCACCCTGAAAGGTATGCATTGTTTACCGTTCTACAACACGCTGCGAAGAAACAAATAGTTCGAATAGTCAGAAAAGTGTGAAGATACTTTCAAACAGCTCAATGAGTATTTGGCAATGCCGCCTATCCTCGCCAAGCCCGTGACTGGAGAACCTCTCTTCCTCTACATCGCTGTTTCCAAAACAGATGTAAGTGCTATGTTAGTACGTGAAGAACGAGGCGAACAGAAGCCTATCTTTTATGTTAGCAAGACCCTCACTGATGCTGAAACAAGATACCCTCAGCTACAGAAGCTACCACTATCCGTCATCATGGCATCACGAAAGCTAAGGTCTTGTGATTCTCAGCACTTTACCCTTGCGTTCAGTTTTGCATAGTCCAAGTCAATCTGGCAGGTTGGCTAAGTGGGCTTTGGAACTCAGCGAGTATGACATCGAGTATAAAGGGCGAACGTGCAACAAGTCACAGGTGTTGGCAGACTTGCTCATCAAACTCGCGAAAGACCAAAGACCAAAGCTCAAAGAAGGTACGACCAGGGATTTGGGAGCTACACGTCGACGACTCATCTTCCAAAAACGGGTCCGGAGTAAGGATACGCTTAGCTTCACCAATAGGCGAGATCCTTGAAAAATCATTCCGTCTAGGCTTCAAAGCTTCCAACAACGAAGCAGAATATGAAGGTGTTATCGCTGGCATGCGACTTGCTCAAGGACTTAACATCGAGCATGTGAACGCGTTTTGCGATTCACAACTAGTTACTAGCCAATTCAGCGGCGAGTACACAACGAAAGACGATCGTATGGAAGCATATTTGAAGAGAGTCAAGGACCTTGACTTGACATTTAAAATGTTTACACTTACATAAATTCCCCGAGAGGAGAACGTTGACGCCGATGCTTTAGCAAACCTTACCTCCTCTTCAGCTCCCCCTGCAGATCCAACTTTGAAGCTAGTTATCCCCAAGGAGTTCATTGAATTTCCAAGCGTTCAACAAGATATGACGCTTGCTATCTCGACTCGATCTCTGGTTGCCAAGCAAGCAAAAGACATAGCTGAATCACTTGAGACAGGAACCGAAGACACTGAGATGACAGAAGCAGCTGAAGACACAGAGCCTACGCGTCTGCTGGTAACAATGCCTACGGCTCGACAACGAACACTAGCTGACACCGATAAGGCCCCAGTCGTCGATGCCTCTGCCACCAATGAGGCCCCAGTCGCCGACGCCTCTGTCACCGACGAGGTCCCTGACACCGGTAAGGTCCTTGTAACCAATAAGGTCCCAGATACCGATAACCTCTCGCCAGAAAACCTCCCACTTGTCCCTCATGACCAAGACACTTCTGTCCCAATGGAGACGGATGAAGAACCCGAGTACGGTTGCGATAAACCTTGGATCGATCAAATTCGTGCTTACAATTGTCAATGGAAACCTCCCTAGCGATAAGTGGGCAGCTCATAAGGTACGAAAGCAAGCCGCTCGATACGTTATGTTGGATGGTAACATATATAGGTTGGGATTCTCTGACCCTCTGCTCACCTGCGTAAAAGGAAAGGAAGCCGGACAAGTCATGGAAGAAGTCCACAACGGGGCTTGTGGCAATCACTCAGGAGGCAAAGCCTTGGCAATCAAGATCAAGCGACATGGCCATTTTTGGCCTACTATTGTAAAGGACTACGTGAAGTTTTCAGCCAAGTGCAAAAAGTGTCAACGACATGCCCCCAAGATTCATCAGCCAACTGAGATGCTTTCCTCTGTCACTTCTCCTTATCCATTCATGAGATGGGCCATGGACATCATTGGACCATTGCACTCCTCAAAGCAGAAGCGCTTCTTTCTTGTTCTAATATACTATTTTTCAAAGTGGGCGGAAGCTGAAGCTTACGCAAGTATCCAAGACGCCCAAGTTGAAAGTTTCGTCTGTAGGAACATCATGTCCTCACGGAGTTCCATACAAAATCGGTACAGACAATGGTTCGCAATTCGTCTCTAACCGGTTCTAGACCTGTTGTGCAAAGTGGAAGATTCGACTTAGCAAGTCTACTCCTCGTTACCCTCAAGGTAATGGTCAGGCATAAGCAATCAACAAGAAAATTCTCGATGGCCTTAAGAAACGCTTAGATGCGAAGAAGGGATGCTGGGCAGACGAGCTGGAAGGCGTTTTATGGTCCCACCGCACTACTCCCCGCTGTGCAACCGGGAAAACTCCTTTTGCTCTTATTTATGGCAATGAATGTGTCATACCATCAGAAGTCACTTCTTCTTGGCCACGACGTCGTCTCCTCCCAGAACACGAAGAACTCAACGACTCATTCCTCTTCGATGAATTGAACTTCCTTACCAAGAGGCGTGATCAACCACTCATCAAGATAGCCAACTATCAAAACGTAGTCGTGCACTATTACAACTCCAAGGTTTGAGAAAGACGTTTCCGTGAAGGTGACTTGGTCTAGCGTGAAGTCTTCCAGAATACAACAGAACGGAACGCAGACAAACTAAGAGCTAACTTGGAAGGACCTTACAAAGTTATCACCGTGGTCCGCCTCGGCGTCTATGAGCTTGCCACCATGGCTGGCACACCGATTCTCCATTCGTGGAATGCGAAGCACTTGAAGAGGTACTATCACTAGTATTCTTCTAAGGCTTTTCCCTTGAACTACGAGGCGACTTGATCCCTGCAAAGGGTACGTAGGCAGGTTATCTCCGGACGAGTTTAGTTGCCCTCCTGGGTCAAAAGGGGGGGGGGAGTAAGTGCTTTAACAAACTACGAGGCGACTTGATCCCTGTAAAGGGTACGTAGGCAGCTTCTCTTAGGACGAGTTCAGTTGCCCTTCTCTGTCAAAAAGGGGGGGGCAGTGGAGTATGTATACTCGTATACTCCCATTTTTTAACAAGGTGAACTCTTTGCTTCAGACATCAGACGCTTGACACAAGTCTCATAGACTCTATCAGCAACATCCTTTATGGATTATTCAAAGCCTTTTTCAAGCAAGTTCAATCCATAGTCGTTATTGCTAGCCACATTAACAATGTGTGAACCGGAACACAATGACATCCATCTTTGGATCCTAAGCGCGCTATATAAGTTCTAATGTTCAGTTCCTAGGCTTTTGACTCCGACTTATCATTCAAAAATTCTAATGTTCAGTTTCTAGGCTTTTTGACCTCGACTGTTCATTCAAGAACCCAACAGCACCGTTGGTAAAAAGTAGCTGCCAATGGTTACTTAGGTTAGTAAACCGAATAACCATTCTGCAAACCCAACAACGCGTTGGTCAAGTCAAAGGGTGTGATTGTTAATGAACAGACGTGTTCGGAAAACACCACCATTCAATAAAACCCAACAACAACGTTGGTAAAAAAAGGAGCGTAAACGCATTTGCGATTTCGCCACCCTACAATCACAAACCCAACAACAACCTTGGTATATACAGCCAAAGGCTTGATCATAAAAACGAGTATCATTACTCTTAAAATCTCTTATGATCTATCAAAGAGTAAGAAAGGCAAGAAACAAAAGCCGCATTCATTATCATCCTACATTCGCTACAATGTAAGGTAAAACATAAATCATAGCATGGATACAAATAATCCAACGCTATTACCAAAAGTCATGAGTAATCACATCCCAAAATCATAAAGTCATAGAAAAAAGTCATAAAATAGTTTAAGTCTGAAAGCAAAAGGATAGAAACAAGACCTCCACGTCGTCGACAGCGATCATCTCAACAGCAGCGATAGAAACCTTGGGGATCTCGAGTAGTCCCCGGACACTGTAGAGAAGATCTTCAAACACATCACAAGCATCGTAGATCAGACGATGTCACTCACGCAACGCCTTGATCTCAGTCGGAAGGTCTGGTGGCGTTGGTGCTTGAAGAATCCCGATGAACTCGAAGTTCGCCTTAATCTCAGCAAAGGTGCTCGAAGTTCGCCTCAATCTCAGCAAAGGTTCAACATGTTGTTCTGGGCCTTCTCGCCAATCTCTGCAAGTAACCCACCAACCTCGCTAACTCGCCCCACGAAACCGCGGGCCATCTCGTCTCTTGCCTCAGCAACGGCCTCACCAATCTTAGTGCTCTGACGGTCATTAGCAGAACTAAGTTGTGTCTTCAGTGAAGCTATCTCATCCTCGCCCTTAGTACACCTCAACTTGAGCTTCGCCAACTTGGTGTCACAGTCCTTCTTAATCTTCTGCACATAAAAAGCATCGCACTGAAGAACCAGGTTCTGCTCGGTAAGCTTGTCTAGTCAGGACTACAGAACGATGTTGGCCTCTTTGGCCACGCAAAGCTCACTATCTCTGAAACAAACATCCTCATCATAGTCACCAACCTCAGAATCTTTGGACTTCGTTACCTCAGATGCTAAGGCATAAGCGGAAGATGCTAAGTAAAAGAAGAGTCAAACCTCAGAAGCTTTGGACTTCGTTGCCGCGTAAGCTTCATCTCGAAGCAACCCACTAACAGATGGCGCCGAAACATGGCTCGCCGAAACCTCTCTCTCAACAACAACCCTAGGGTGTGTGTCTACTCTATGCCTCTTCGAAGGAGTCTCGTAGTCAATGCCTTTTCCCTTGCCACTAGAGAGGCGGGCTCTCTTCTCTAACAGCCTATGTCGCATCGCGAGCTCATCTGAAGTAAGGGAAGGAGGAGGAAGCAGGGTCAAAAAAGCAGGGTCTTCGGTGCCAAAGGCCTTGACGACCTAGCCCGCGCCGACGAATCTGTCAAGGTCGAGGTCGTCGGCACCACCGCCCTCGCCACGTCGGTACCTGACGACCTCGTGGCCTTCGTGGCTGCCTCAAATGCAGCATGCTCGTTAGATGACACGTCTTCCTGCCTCGGCTAAGAATATTTCCAGGAATAACCTCAGTAGAAAGTGCTCTCTCGATCCTCTACCGATTAAACGACCTCCTCCAGTTGCCATTCCCGGAGGAAAGCTCGTCATGCATAGCGGTAACAAACTTCTTTGAGACAGCAGGCAACGACGGCTTCACTGCGGAAAAAAAAATTCAAGAACTAGTATATAACAAGGCTATGGGAAAAAACATAAGAGAAAAAGAAGCTAAGTGTTAGTTACCTCTTCTCTCCCATCTCGTTTTAACAAGGCCAATTCAATCCGTCTCGACAGTCTTCTCAGAGAGCTCAACAAAGAAGAAACGATCCTTGAAGGGGTCGTCTTTGCTCTGAAACCCGACAATGAGTGCAATCCCATATGAGATGTCTGATACCCCTAGGGTTAATCTGAGCAAGGCAGACGTTGTGTGCCGCTAGAAAACGCAAGAGGAACCGGGGTAGTGGAAACAAAAGCAGGCACTGATCGAAGTAGTTCTCAAACAAGGTAAAGAGTCCTGGGGGCGGGGCGACAGCTCTGTCAGCATGGCTAGGAGAAACTAACACGATCTCCTCTGAGATCCCACACTTCTTCCGAAGACACTGCAAAGACTTCTCATCTGAAAGAGTAGACCCAGGAGGGTCAGGGCGGACCTTCACCTTCGCTTTCTTCTTAGCCTTCGTGATCCTCATCAGTGCGTCGGTACCTGATGCCCCCAAGCACTCATCGGGGACTGGCTTCGTTGGAGCAGTGCGTACACACGACAAGCTCGGGCTATTCCTCCCCGGGTCATTGGGGGCACGACCGGAGACCGAAGACCTCGGCTCTTCGATTCGATGAGGAGAAGCGCTCGGGACGTCGGGGACATCAGCAACACCAAGGCCTTCGGTAACGACATCGAGAACACCAAGGCCTTCCGTGACGACATCAGTATCAGCTTGTTCATCTTCAAGAATCAAAGGGATTTTTTTAAGATTCATGAAACAAATTCAAGATCTAATACAAGGGATATCCTAAAATCTACATAGTCCAAAGCTTGAATACATATGCAACAGAGGTTTGTTCCTCATAGCAAATCTAGATCTATGAAAATTTTACAAGACACAAGAAGGGAAACTCACCAAAGGTAGCAATGGTGGTCGGTGATGTACCACGTTGGCAGCGTGAAACGACGGAGGCGGCAGCCAGAAAGCACGACGGAGGAGGCCAGAAAAGCTGACGGCACCGGCGAGAAAGATGAGGAAGAAGAAGAAAACCAAAACCCTAGAAAATGTGTGGTGCTGGAAAGAAGGAAGAAGAGATAAAGTTTTTTAAAAAATCTTTTCCTTTAAAGCCTTTCTTTCCATCTCATTGGCGGGTCCCGGAATCTTTAGTGACACTATCACTCTCAGAATTTTCATTCTCGCTGCAAAAGACATCGTTGACATTAGCAATCGCAACGCGGAGTCTTAAAATCTTCGGAGAACAAACAAAAAAAAATCTTTTCAGTACGCTTCGGCACGCGAAGAGTGAAGTCTTTAAATCTTCATAAAAATGCAAGGTCTTAATATCCTCAGTGTTAAAACCACTATGAGCAACAAATGCTATGAGCTCCTGCAAAGCAGAACACGAAGTCTTAAAACCTTCAAAGGACGAAAGCATAACACTTATAGTGTCATCAGCACTAACGGCTCAAGCCTACAGCATCACGCTAGCAGCGACGTCATAACTTTTAACACCAAATCTCGACACCCAATGGTCCTTAACTCAACACTATTATCACTAACACTACCGAGCTGGGGGGCTAACTGTTGGGGTCGGATTTCACCTCCTCGACTTCAGAGTTCAAAGTTATGATCGACAACGAATACACTTTGACACGCAGAGATTATATGGCCCATAAGTCATTTTTATACAAGAAATGACTAAGCCTTTTTTCCTTTCCTAACTCCTCTCCATCAGCAGTAGCTATGAATACAATGTTAGAAATATCACGGAGCCAACAGAAGACGCTGTGAAGGCCAAAACTGCCTGGCACCGATGTCACTGAGCAGTAACACCGATGGCAACACAGTGATGCCGATGTCACTGCCTAGTAGCACCGATGTGCCTGGACAAATCGGTGTCTGCCAGAGTGCCACCGATGTCCAGGTACTTTGGTGTCTGCCAGAATGACGACGAAGGCTCCAGAAGATACCCTACGCTAAGGCCCAGTCCAGCTGCAAAGCCCACATAGGCGCGACTGACATAGGCGCAACCGACGTGAGGAAAAGGCAATCCGCGAAGGTTTAGGAAAGTTGACATTATATTTTAGGAAAAGGCTTAGCCTATTTAGGAGGCTATATATATCAATGTAGCCCTTGGAAAAGGCATTCGCAACTTTGAACTCAAAAGCAATACACAGCAATGACAAAACCCTATTTTTCTTTGCTCATCGTTCTCTCTTTCGTAGCTTAACATAGAAATTTGTGCTTCCTCTCGAAACCCTTACAAATCTAATTGTGCGATTTCCAGCATCCACGCTCTAGTCATGCATTTCTCATCTTAGCCAATGAAAGTTGATGTCTAAGGAGTTTTGTTAGGTTTTATGAACATGTTCATTAATGATTCTTGATTAGTCTTTAGCAAAATGAAAGTTTGTGCTAACTATTGATTAAAAAATTGATAGTACAATGGAAGTGGATTAGTCTAGATTAAATGGATCCATGCTTTGAAGTTAACTCTATGGAGTTGTTGTGCATCATTATATTCACTTGTTTCAACCTAAATCTATCACCTCTACTCAAGATTCATGCTTTAATCATATAGTTCATCTTTGCTTAATTTTGTTGACTTTTGAATTGACTTTTGCTGACTTTTCTAAATTCCATTTTAAGCTTGTTTTCTCACTACTTATGCATTATTTTCTTTCATTGAAGTGTTTTACTTTGTTTAAGCTATTGCATTTCACTTGTTACATCTTTTCTCCTTGTCATTTAAGATTTTAAAAATTGACATCCCCCTTTTAATTTGCATTCACCTAGCTTCATTAGTTTCTTGCATTCCAATTGCTTATACAACTTTTCCTTGTGGAAGAATGACCCTTGGTTACTACATTGATTGCACCATGCACTTGTGGTTAGTTTATTGAGGTTTTAGAACTCATAGCACTTCTTGAGCATTTGCATTTAGCATTGATCATTTAATGTGCATCAAAGTCCAAGTCGGTTCGGATTTAGGTTGGGTGGTGGTTACGGGTGCTTATGTAACACACGCATCTCGGATTATTAATCCAGACCCAAGTGTTAGACAAATAATGGTATCTTCATTACTCTAATATTTCCCAATACATTGTTCGGTAAATTACAACGTATGGGTACTAGATTCACAACGCCTTGGAAAAGTCTTCCTCCATTGATTGCTGCTCCCTCCTGCCTTGCCGTCCTTTGGTCCACCTGACTGGATGTCCTATCATGCGTACTGGTAAAGGGGTGAGTATTAAATACTCAGTAAGACAGTCTTTTTTGTCTCACCACCTAACACTACATAGCTATTCCAAACCCCTACAACCTCACACATCACCCTTAGCACTACGTGCCAAGTAATATGTCTCACGGCCAACCCTTTGGCGGTGATACAAACTCCACAACTCTTTCCGGCACGCTGGCAGCCCTTAACTCAACACCAGCAAGCTGGTAACTATAACTCTTCACCAGTAAACTGGTATGCCTGGCACGCTGGCAGCCACTCCTCTCGAGTCGGCCCGTCGGCGGACTTTCATGTACTAGCACTCTGGCCTTTCTAGCAGACACTTGAACGCTAGGTCTTCGTGCAACTTTTTCAGGCCAAACACAAACAACGGGTCGTATATATCAACATACGACTGATGCGATATTTAAAACTACTAGCATTGTGAACCTACTATCCTATCCGGTTAAACATGCTCTAAACTACTAGACTCTCCTAAGGTTCACAATCAAGTTATCTCTTCCGGTTAATCCTAGTCCTTAATAACTCTACGTTCTCAAGCAATAGCCAAAGCATTTTAATCAATACCTCTGCCCCGTACGGTCGGCCCCAGGTAAGCATGGCTATCCCAATACGTTACCCATGACACATCTATGGCCATATGGCGATCGTCCCTGCAGAAATACACACAAAAAACTATCCGTTAATTGTGGAAGACTCACGATACAGCGTTGACCATGACTGGTCTAAGCGTTCACCTAACCTTGCCTCTAACCCTGGAGTCGTATGCGGCCGTACGAGTTTGCTAAGCCTCTTTAGCGCTTCTCTTGTTGGCATACACAGTCTAGACTCTATATCAGGTTGACTAAGGCGTGGCCGAACAACTATCGAGTTGCCCGAACACTACCTGTGTGGCCTACGGCATTCTCTAGTAGTCTGCCGAGTCCAATAAACAAGCGAACCATCGAATATCATCACTGCCTTGCGGCGGTAACTCTACCATAGCTCTATTTTGTGGTTTAATGATTGGTTAGTATCAAACCTTTCAGTCTGCCAAGCTAATCATCACAATTGGCCCACGAGCTCCCTTGGCAGGGTATACCTGGCCTATGCATGACTCTATCGGATTCCTGAGCGAACTCATTCCGCCTGACTTCCTAAACTATATGCGGTGCAAGTCGGAGCTAGGCATGATCCTGCCATGGATAGCCTCCAGTCCGCAAAACAACGAGTCACTCTTAGGCCAGCTTATCCCAAGCCAAGTTCCTCAAGATACAAGGCTGAGTCTCACGGTCGGGACTCCTTCGTCCGTGCACCCTCGCCAAGATCCATTGTGATAGGCGAGTTACTTAGCAAGCTGTGTTAGCCTTGCCATTCTCCTCTACTTTCTCACCTACAAGTCCATAGACAAATCGCCATGATCTGACCGGATGTTGTACCACTGTCGATAAGCCAAGCATGATTTTGCTTACCGGGCGTGATTCCGAACCGAGGCCGTTTCAATCTCTATCAAGGCCTTACCGGTCTGCGGTAGAGTGGTTGGCACTATCCGTCTAGCTTTCTATTCGATCACTGATGCTCTCACCGATGATTACCGGTTTGTTCATTGCGAACGAACAAGGTATTGTACTGATACACCGAGGCCTACGCGAGGCTTGCCAATGCCAGTCAACGATCACATCGCGGACAGCCCTTGTGGACTGCTTTAGGTACGGATCGCGCCTTACCTTATATCTCTGCTCCTTAGGGTGGGGTGCCGAGTTCCTTCTCGAGCTCCTCCTTTTCTCTTCTTCTTAAGCGTTTATGTTTGGCTCTAGAAAGAAAAGAAATGTTTGGTGTGTAAATAATGAGCTCCCTAGCTCCCTATTTATACTAAACCAAAAACCCTAAGGAGAATATCCACTGTCCTTTTTCTTTTCCACCTTCTTACTACATGGGCCCAAAGCCCGCTTACTTTTACTTCCTCTCCAAGTTTTGGCTCTTTCCTTCCTTACCCTTACTACCATGTCATCAACTATTGCCTAAACGGCATTTCCTACTTCCCTTCTCCTGCCTTGATCTTCTCTGATGGCCTAACTCTTGAACTGCCTATCCTACTACCTCACTGCCTACCATTCTTCCTCGCTGAACCTCTGCCGATTTTCTTCTAAGTGTTTGAACTGCCTTAGACCAGGTTATGGGATGTTACAGCTAAACCTGAAACCACCATTTAGCCCTCCCCCCCTCAATTTGATGACCTCTACTTGATATGCTCAAATTATTCTGAGATACTCTCTCAAATTAAGAGATCGTATGTAGTAGAGATATAACACATGGAATCTCTGTCACACAATAGAACTCTAACCTCTAACTTTGAATTAAGTTAAGTGAATAATGTATGAATGAATGCATAATTCAATGTAAATAAAGTAAGACTGGTTTGTGGTTTAACTTCAATTGGACAAAGAGTTAGGCTTTGGAAAATTCTCAGGTAAAGTTAAATTGCATATTAAGAAAACTGCTAGGATTTTAATGAAGATTCGTTATCGAATTTGAAACTCTAATGTAAAATTAAACGACTTCAGTTGAATTAATTATCTATGCTTAGATCCTTGAAAACCAAATTTCTTTGTCAATTCAAACAATTTAAGCAAGCATTAAAGTTCAGGTTTCAATTGTTCACAAAATTCCTAAACCAAATTCCTTTGTGAATAGGAGTTTTTGCTCCTCGAAGATTTTATGGAGGTTACCAATTGATGCTTCCACTTCTAAATGAATCAACTTAGGATGTCTAATTCAGGGTGATCAATCCTAAATCAGAATTAAAACAATCTAGATGAAGAACCATAAGATAAATCTAACATGATTTCAATTCTAACAATTCATCTTAAACCCCTTGACTAACCCTAAACCTAACAAGGGGATTACTCAGACATGAATGCAGAAAACATGATGACTGAACAATATTGCATTAATAAGCCATAAAGAAAAATATACAGAAGGGTTCGAAGAAATCTCCAAAAGGTATGAAAACTTGTCTCACTAACTCTCAAAGGTCTTAAAATTGAAGATAAGATACTAAATAACCTAAAGAAAACTAAATATATAAAGGGAAACATTTGTGTTGGGCTTAATATGTAAACTTTTGGAACTTCTAGGAGGAAAAACAAAATCTTCAAAAACGTTTCTCATTGCCGTCATAAAGGGTGTCGATCGACACTCCCCAGTGGTCTCGATCGACACAAGGCATAAAATTATGTTCCGAACTTGTAACTTTGGCTGCACTTTCCTAAATGCTCGATAATGCTCCATAATCACCAATTAAGCTCCACACGTACACAAACCTACAAAGACTCTAAAAACACTTAAAGGAATTGATAAAAGGACATATATCATGGTAAAAAACCGGTAAAAACCGTGATATATAAACTCCTTGAGACTTAGATTTTGCTTGCCCTCAAGGAAACTAGAGACTAAATATGGAGTCGAGGTTTGAAAATCACGGGAACTCACATATCCTTTGGAACATTTCGTTTGCCTCCTTGACCCTTTCTCTATATATAAACAAAATACCCTTAGTGGTCACGAAATCCCAACCAACATAGGTTAGGCATCGAATCTTAGCCTGCAAAGATTTCAATTTCACATCCTCCTATCTTTCGCATACTTAATCGATAGTAATGATGGAATTCAGTGTAATGATGTCAACAAAGTAAAAGGTTAGGTATGAAAGGCTTTTGGTGTTTAGTGGAGTTAAGAGTGTTTAGGGTTACATGATGTTATTTGGTGGATGCACGCATTATGCAAAATCACAAGAGAGAGAATGGTCCACTTGATGCCCATAGTTTCTCATTCACTTGCGCATTCTCCTCCAAATAAGATTGTGATCCATACACTTCACTCCATCTATTGATTCCTTGGGACTTCTTAGAACTAGAGATCTTTTAAAAACCAATCATTCCCTTTCATTCTACTGTTTTTTTGTTTTTTGTTTACTGAAAGGGGAATGTTCTACATATATAAGATGTCTCAAAAAGTACCATAAGAACTATGTGAATCCCATGGAATGCTATTCTCGTTGTGAATCTCCATATACTCCAACCAATGTCTCTTCCCGCGCAATCTTGTGAATGAAAAACTGTGTCGGTCCCTTTTCTCTCCGACGTTTTTACACATGCATGCATATAAGAAAAGGGAAAAAAATAATGCATGTGGTTTGAATGAAGGTGAGGGTTAAGGGTTGGGTACCAACTAAAGATGAGCTGGCACTTCAGGATCAACATAGAGTGGTAAAAGGGATAAGAAGTCTTGAATGTTGGATCATTAACTATCGTGACATCACCAGAGATAAATATTGAAATGGAGATAAAGTGTGGTAGTCTAGAGTTTGATCTACTTCGTCTTGCAAACCACGATAAGAGGGGAACCTGTACTATCATCTGGTTTTGAATTCGCTCCTTCTAAGGCTTTGTCACAACAACTACAAGTTGCAGAAACTAAGCATATGTTCCTAGAAAAGATCATCATTGCCTACAAGTTTTGACTCAATAAAAGACTCATTTGACTCTTAAAACAATAAACAATGTTAGCAACTACCTTTATCAGACTTAAACAAAATTGCCCCCAGTGTTATTAAGCCTTAGATTGGTTAAGAATGAAAAAGCAAAACACTAAATTGCGAAACGTAATAAATTTGGACATGTGCGTGTGTGGTGTGATGTTGATCGACACTGTTGTTGAAGAACAAATCGTGGCTTTGGGGCTTTTGTCAAGATGAGCATTCCAGAGTTAACTGTTAGATCACTCAAATGAAACACGATAAAAAAGCACAATACATGATATAATCTCAAAAGTTTCACAAGTTTAGAGATAAAAAAAGCAGAAAACAAACTTACTCAAGAAAAAAAATTGACTTAAAGAAAAGAAAAGAGAAAAAAAACACGAAACCAGGGAAACAAAGGAAGCAGAACTAATCCTCATCATCATCGTTGATGTCATTGTTCCGAGCTGGTGTAGTTGCACGTGCATGTGAAATAGGACAGACACAACAACAATGAGACAAGTCTGCAATGGTGCCCCAAAGGCTCTGAAAACTCTGTGCAACAAAATCCTCAAAAGCTTCCTGTGACATAGGGATAGGAGGAACGTGAGGCAGCGTAGGTGCCGAAACTCTAGCAGCTCGAGAAGTGCCAGAAGACCGAGTCGCATGTCCGCGCACAGTGGAATGTCTGGTAACTGATCGAAATAGGTGCTCATCAGGAACAAAAGAAATGGTATCCGAGTCTACTCTGATGGACGTCAGCTGCGGAAGTGGCAACTGAACCATATGCTGCACTCGAGAAGCATCGCGTAAAACGGAATGACGATCTTCTGCAAGCCACGTAGATCGTACAAGGTAGCACATATCCAGGGTGGAAGGCGTAGACACGAGCGTGCAAGAGGATGTGTCAATGCCGTAGAACTGGAAGATCAGAGTGAGAAGACTACCAGCAGTAGATCAACTGATGGGCAAAGATGCCTCACATGTTGGGATCGACGAGCAAATCCAACAGAGAATGCCAAGCTATATCGTCCTAGAGAGTGTAACAAAGCAGTAGAAGCTCGTCGATCCTCATCTTCCCAGGCTCATTCATATACCAAACGGAGTTAGAGAAAAGGTGAGTCAGGTAACGCAGAACAAGATAGCAAACATGTTTGTGTGAAGTGGCATTGGAATGATAAACACCTCTCCCAAACAATTCCCAGAAAGATTGTTTGTTAGTGTGCTCAAGGGGAAGGACGAAATCATCTACCTCTGCGCGAAAACCATAGATCTCACAAAGATCAGTGAAAGGAACTCTGTAACGGACTCCCTTTATCATAAATGTCAAAACCCCATTCTCTGCAGTCTCAACAATCTTCTTAGGAAAGTAAACTCTCACTATGGCAAGGAATTCATACACCAAGTCTGGAAACAAGTCATTGTGCTTGGTGGCAATGTTTCCTAACCCTGCTTTCTACAACAACCGCAACACCTCATCCAAAATACCTTAAGATCTCATAGCTCGAAAATCGACAACACGTGTAGGCTTCAAGGTCACACTCAGCTAGTCATTGTAGAACAAAGAGTCATAATCATTCCAATGCTCACTGATTGTCATGTTCATAACCTCAGGACGAGCTGGAATCGCTTCAGGGAAATCATCCCACTCTCGCCTTATCTTGGTCTTTGTCCCTTTGATTTTTGGCCAAGGAAAGGGGTTGGTGTGAGAACTAGATGCATCGGTAGGACGTGCTCTCTTCTTAGGACCCATCTGCAAAATAACCACAAAGGAAAACACACACAAAAGTCGAAATTAGCTCAGTTTTGGTCGGAGCAGAGGTGGTGCCGATCCATATCCACGAGTGGTGTCGATCGACACCATGACATAATTCGAACAACGACCAAAACTTTCGAAATCGAGCAAATCTACTTCCAATAAAAAAACACAACTTCGTTTATCTCATATTAATCACCTCATGTATCCTAAAGTCGTTGGTAATTCCAATTTTCCACAAGATTTTGAAGAAATCAAACCTTTGAAATTGAAACCGAGAAAAAGAGTTTTTGAGAACATACCTTCGTAGATCAAGAAAACGAGTGATATGAATGGAAAGAGGATGAAATTCTATGCAATTTAAACCCAAAAATCTCTCAAATCGGTGGAGAACTGAGAGAATTAGGGTTTTGTAATTTTTTTGTGTTTGTGAAATAATGAGGAAGAAGAAGAAGTGTCGGGTTAAAATACTTACGTCGTGGCGTCTGCAGACGATGTTGATTGACACCGCTTAATGGTGTCGGTTGACACCAGGTTCAAGTTTCCCTTTTTAAAAACAAAAACTGTTTCTGAATAACAAAACGAAATTGAATGTTAGTGATGAAAGCAAATAAAAAACGAGTTTATTTACACTTACCACTTGGTTGCCTCCCACCAACCGCTTGTTTTCAGTTATTAGCTTGATTGTGTCTTTGTTTAGGTAACAGGTGCAATGGGCAAGGACATGATGTTTGTCCGTCTGGAATCTCAGTGTCCGCACAATAATGCTTCAAACTTTGCCCGTTCACTACGAACTCTCTTCTGGAGTAAGGAGGACTACAGCGCCATGTGGTCGAACCTCTTTGATTCTGAAAGGACGTGACCAACGAGAACGCAATTTTCCTAGAAACAAAGATAAACGAGAGTTGTAAAGAAGTACCTAATCATTTGGCTCGAATGTCCTAGAGATGATTCTCTTATCATGCTATGCCTTAGTCCTCTCCTTGTACAACTTGGAGTTTTCATAGGCATGATATCTGATTTTTTCCACCTCATTCAGCTGTGTACGCCTCTCTACAGCAGTTTTGATGTCGAAGTTGTACTGCTTCACTGCCTATGTTGCCTTGTGCTCAAGCTTCACTAGAAGATGGTATGCTTTTCCATAAAGCAGATGGGTTCCCAAGGGCGTTTTGAAAGTTGTCGAGTAGGCCCAAAGTAGATCATTCAACTTTGCATACCAATCTTTTCTTGTATAATTCATAGTCTTCTCTAGGATTTCCTTGATCTATCGGTTCGATACCTCAATCCGTCCAATGATCTGAAGATGGTAAGGACTAGCCACATGATGATTAACACCATACTTGGTTAGCAACCGATCGAAAACCTTGTTGATGAAGTGTGGGCCACCATCATTAATAACAGCCTGAGGCACTCCATAGCGAGGAAAAATGATGGTCTTAAACAGCTTAACAACCATTCCAACATTATTCTTAGGACTTGCAACCGCCTCCACCCACTTGGAGACATAGTCCACAACAACAAGAGTGTAGTTATTCCCATAAGATGATGGGAAAGAACCCATGAAATCAATACCCCAACAATCAAAAACTTAAACCTCAAGGATAAAATTATGTGGAATCTAATGTCGCCTGCTGATTTTTACCCTTCTCTGACAAGTATCACATTGCGAGACAAAACTGTGAGCATCTTTAAACATTGTAGGTAACCAAAAACCAGCTTGAAGAACTTTAGAAACCGTCTTCAACGTAGCAAAGTGGCCAGCGTACTCAGAACCATGACAATGATATAACACTTGTCGGATCTAATCCTCTAAGACGCATCTCCTGTATATACCATCTCAACTAAACTTGTAAAGATAAGGTCCATCTCAATAGTATCTTCGAAGTTCTCTCATTAACTTCTTCTTCTCATAGCCTTTGAGACCCTCGGGTAATGCATCTGCAGAGAGGTAGTTCGCGATATCAACGTACCATGGTCCACTAGTCGTAGAAATAACAAAGATAGGGTCATCGAATGCCTCACTCAGGATCCGTAGAATATCAACCAACGTCTTAAGGACCTGGTGTTGATCAACACCAATCATAGTGTCAATCGACACTACGTTTGATTTTCTTGTTACGACACGATCACCAACATAATTTTCTGCAGGTGTCGATCGACACTCCCAGTGGTGATCGACACTACATCAGAATTTCGAATAAACTGCGGGTTTTCACTTTGCAAACCACTCTCAATCAAGTTAACTCCCTCTGTATGGGAAGAAATAACCTATAGGAACGTTATCTTCGATCCTAAACCGAGAAAGATGATCTGCTACTCCATTCTCAACCCCTTTCTTATCTTTGACTTCGATATCAAACTCTTGAAGCAGTAGAATCAATCTCAACAACCTTGGTTTGGCATCCTTCTTCTGCATCAAGTATTTGTAAGTGGAGTGGTCTGTATGCACTATCACCTTAGACCCAATCAAGTAAGAACAAAACTTCTCAAAAGCAAACACCACAACTAACAATTCCTTCTCTGTAATAACATAATTTTGTTGTGCTTCATCTAGAGGCTGGCTTGCATAGTAGATTGCATGAAGTTTCTTGTCACTATCAGGTGGTTGTAGACTCACCATCACCTCAATCTTGGCACGCTCCACCTCAATCCCAGCTTCTGAAACTCTATGTCCAAGTACAATGCCATCTCTCAATATAAAGTGACAATTTTCCCAATTCAGAACCAAGTGTTTCTCCTCACATCTAGCAAGTACCTTCTCCAGATTATCCAAGCAGTCTTTGAAGGACGACTCATAGACTAAAAAATCATCCATGAAAACTTCCATGTAGTTCTTAATCATATCTGTGAAGATAGACATCATACAACACTGAAACGTCGCAAGAGCATTACAAAGTCCAAAGGGCATTATGCAATATGCAAAAGTGCTATAAGGATATGTAAACGTGGTCTTCTCTTGATCGTCTGGATGGATGGGAATTTGGAAGAATCCATAATAACCATCAAGGAAGCAATAGTAGAGATGATTCGCAAGCCTCTTCAACATCTGATCGATGAAAGGCAAATGAAAATGATCCTTCCTTGTAGATGCGTTAAGCTTCCTTTAATCAATCCACATCATGTGTCTGGTCACAGTCCTTGTAGGAATCACCTCATTCTTCTCATTCTTCAACATTGTGACCCCTCCTTTTTTTAGGAACCACATGAACCGAACTGACCCAAATAATATCTAAAATTGGATAAATGATACTAGCCTCCAGAAGTTTCATGATCTCCTTCTTGACAACCTCTTGCAAATTTGGATTTAGCCTTCTCGGATGCTCAATTGACGACTTCGTATCTACTCCGGTTAATCCTAATCCTTTATACCTCTACGTTCTCAAGCAATAGCCGAAGCATTTTAATCAATACCTTTTCCCCGTATGGTCGGCCCCAGGTAAACATGGATATCCCTATACGTTACCCATGACACATCTATGGCCACAACGGCGACCGTCTCTGCAGAAATACACACATAAAACTATTCATTAATTATGGAAGACTCACGATCCAGCCTTGACCATTACTGGCCTAAGCGTTCACATGGCCTTGCCTCTAACCCTAGAGTCGTATGCGGCCGTACGAGTTTGCTAAGCCTCCTTAGCGCTTCTCTTGTTGGCATACACCGTCTAGACTCTATATCAGGTTGACTAAGGCATGGCTGAACAACTATCGAGTTGCCCGAACATTACCTGTTTGGCCTACGTTATTCTCTAGTAGTCTGCCGGGTCCAACAAACAAGCGAACCATCGATTATCATCACGGCCTTGCGCCGATAACTCTACCATAGCTTTATTTCGTGGTTTAATGATCGGTTAGTATCAACTTTTTTAGTCTGCCAAGCTAATCCTCACATTTGGCCCACCAGCTCCTTTCGTAGAGTATAGCTGGCCTATGCATGACTCTATCGGATTCCTGAGCAAACTCATTCCTCCTGACTTCCTAAACTATATGTGGTTCGAGTTAAAGCTAGGCATGATCCTGCCATGGCTAGTCTCCAGTCCACCAAACAACGAGTCACTCTTGGGCCAGCTTATGCCGAGCCAAGTTTCCTCGAGATACAAGGCTGAGTCCCACGGCTGGTACGCCTAGGTCCGTGTACCCTCGCCAAGCTCCATCGTGATAGCCGAGTTACCTAGCATGTTGTGTTAGCCTTGCCATGCTCCTCTACTGTCTCACCTACAAGTCCATAGCTAGATCGCCATGATCTGACTAGATGCTATGACACTATCGATAAGCCAAGCGTGCTTTTTCTTACCGGGCGTGATTCCGAACCAAGGCCGTATCGATCTCTATTGAGGCCTTACCGGTCTGCGGTACAGTGGTTGGCTCTACCCGTTTAGCTTCCTCTCCGATCATCGATGCCTTCACCGATGATTATCGGTTTGTTCATCGCGGACGAACAAGGTATCGTACTTATACATCGAGGCTTACCGATGTCAGTCAGCGATCACATCGCGGACTGCCCTTGCGGACTGCTTAGTGATCCCCGTTGGCCAGTGGTAGATCGATCGTAGGCCTCCCCGAGGGCCTATAGACGCGTCCCCATGGTCCGATCGTAGATACTACCTGATAACCACTCTTGACACGGTCGGATCGTCGAGTGTTTGTACCGATGATTGTCTCACTGATACGTCCACCAAGGAATGATCTGAGGCTCACTCGTCCTGATTATCGATCAGCCTTACTTCTCTCGGTGCCCTGTCAAGGCGTCACCAGGCCCTGTTGAGGCGTCACCAATGCCTCACACTGATGCACTCTCGAGGCGTCACCGATGCCCTCTCGAGGCGTCCCTAAACTTCCTTGAGAACACTCGGTACCCAGTCGTGTTGTCACCGGTATCGGACCGATGCCAATCCTTGGCGTTACCAAGGCCTATCGTCGGCACCCTATCGTACTGTCATCGAGGCACCCCGAGGCCATACCGATGCCAGCACTAGGCATTATCGAACCTGCAGGAGCCATGTACGAATCTCTATCCATCCAAGGCTGCTACTACTACTACTACTCCTCCTCCTACTACTACTACCCTAACCCATACTACTAAGATTACCGTATGAAAGATTTATGAGAAAATAATAGAAAGGGAGTATTAGGTACGGATCGCGCCTTACCTTATACCGGTGCTCCTTAGGGTGGGGTGCCGAGTTCTTTCTCGAGCTCCTCCTTTTCTCTTCCTCTTAAGCGTTTATCTTTGGCTCTAGAGAGAAGAGAAATGTTTGGTGTGTAAATAATGAGCTCCCTTGCCCCCTATTTATACTAACCAAAAACCCTAAGGAGAATATTCACTTTCCATATTCTTTTCCACCTCCTTACTATATGGGCTGAAAGCCCATTCTACTCCTCCTTTCCTCCACGTTTTCCCCTTTCCTTTTTCGCCCCTCCTTACTAACTTCTCAAGCCTGCGCCTTAGTTACCTATTCCTAAGTAACGCGTCCTCTCCTTTTTTCTCTAAGTTTTCCTCAAAGCCTTCACACCGGTTTTGGGATGTTACATAAAACCTTATTAAAATGCTTAGAAAGTGTATAAAAATATATAGTAAAAGTGGTAAAATATGAGATCTATCAACTCCCCAGACTTAGCATTTGCTTGTCCTCAAGCAAAAAAAGGTCAAAACTAGAAAAGAGGTTTGAAAACATGGGAACTCACATATCCTTTAGATTCATTGTCTCGAAATCTAAACCTGTAATCCACATGAAACAAGATTAGTTCTCAAACGCTCTTATCATCTCCCATCATAGCTTCGCAAGCCCATCTTAAATCTTTTCTCTACACTCATCTCAACTTCAACTCAATTGACTCTTCTACTCTACCAGGTTATTGAAAACTCTCATTAAGGCTATCATCCAAGGAATACATACTAGGTATAAGGGAAAGCTGATTTTAGTGGTGAGGTTAAAAGTGTTTAGGGTTACCATAATCTCCGTGTGCGAGAAATTATGCAAAATCGCAAGAGAGAATGGACCTATTAATGTCCGCAATTCCCCAATCACTTTGTTGTTGCTTTTCTTTCCCCGAACTTAGATTGTTCTCCCGGGATCACTGAAAAATCTCCTCTCCTCTTCTCTTCTTGTTGATCACGTCCTTCCTTGGGATATTCTTTGGCCACATGACTCAATTGAGCATTTGTTTTCTTTTAAATTGATTGTTTTTTTTGCTAAGGGGGAAAACGATTCTCTTTTGGAATAATGAGTCATAGGCACGGAATGGATACTTTGTTTAGACGCCCAAGGAATGACCAAGCTCTTTGAATTTTGTTCTTTTAATTCCACCTCTTAGTGATTGGAAAATTGCATCGACCATATTCTCTCCGACGTTTTTGCACATATCTGCAAATATGAAACGAAAGGAAAGAATGCATGGGGTCTGAAAGAAGGTTAAATGGTTTAAGGTGGGGTACCAACTAAAGATGAGCTGGCCATTCATGACAACAAAGAGTTGTAGAAAAAGGGATAACATGTCATTAATGTGATTTGTTTCCTTGATGTAATATCCTTGACGTGAGATAATCAAAACCAACGTTAGTAATCCAAATATAGAGCCAAAATTGTATCCATTAAAACTTGGCAAGTAGAATTTCTAGGCGGGGAGTCCATCATGAGGTGTTTGAATTGATTTTCCTTGAACTCTCCTTGCAACAATGGTCACTTGGTCTTTGAAATCAAAACGCAATTTCCTAGAAAAGTGTGATCATTCCCTACATATTTTGACTCAATAAAACTTATAAAACGAAAAACTAAACACAAAACAAACGTGTTAGTAAACAACAATCCCCCCCAAACTTAACTTATACCGTCCCCGGTGTTAATCAAATCAAATTAAGGGAAGAAAATTATAAAAAAGGATGCAATGAAATATGATGAACTTTTTTTTTGGCTATTGAACTTACCTGGAAACTGCACCGATACCGTCATGGACATCGATACACACGAGTCGGTATAGTCCGTGTTACAAAACGTCAGTCGCATGTTGTTTGGACGATTAGACACGGTACGGTGAGTTCCAGATGCGGTACGTGCGTGCAGTACCGTTCTTGATCCTCGACCGGTATGAGAAATCGGTGCGGGGACACGGACGAGGTGCGTATTGTATAAGGTACGGACGCAATAAGATTGCTCGGTACCGGTCGGGTCCGCGTGTCGGTGTGGATGGTCCGAGAGTAATCGATCGGGTCCTCCTCCATCTGGTACCGATCGTATTAGCCGATTGGTACCACGACTCAGTGTGGGTCGCGGCCGGCGCTGGGGCTTCATTACTCGGTACCGATCGTGTTACCAGATCGATAGCATGGATCGGTACGTGAGGTCGTCTGCGTGACCATCTTGTCACCCAGTATCGATCCCGTCCGTTGATTGGTAGGGGCGATCAGTACCGCGGTTCCTTTCGCCTCGGTCAAAATTCACCCGGTTGCGATCGTAATGCCTGATCGGTACTGATTACCAGTGTAGTCATCAGCTAGTGCAGCTCCATGTTACCCGGTACCGATCCCGTCCGTTGGTCGGTACAGGCGATTGAATCGCGATCGTCCTCGAGTTTCCCGGTACTGATCTCGTGCATTGATTGGTACGGGCGGTCGGTACCGGGCTATGACGTATTTCCAAAGTTGTTCATTGCTTTGTATATTTTTAGACTCCAGAAAGATTATAAGAAAATATGTTAGCCCTAAATAAGGTTAAAAAGGATGAAGATATGAATTTGAAAAGTGTTTTATGCATGTTAAGAGTTAGAAATATGGGTTGCCTCCCATAAAGCGTTTGTTTAAAGTCCATTAGCTCGACTCCTCTTGCTTTTTAAGCATAAGGTGGTTCGTGCAAGGCGATAGTGATCCTGTCGCCTTTAACCATGTCTCCAAATTATGGCTTGAAACGTTGTGTATTAACTTCAAAGCACCTATCTCCTTTATCCCAGAGGACAACACCTCCATATGGTTTGATATCCTTTATTATGAAAGGGCCGGACCATCGTGAGTGAAGCTTACCTTGGAAGAGTTTTAGCTTGGAGTTGAAAAGAAGAACCTTCTCGCTCGAAACAAAGTCTTTGGTACGATCTTCTTATCATGATAAGTCTTGGTCTTCTCCTTGTAAATCTTTGAATTCTCGTAGGCTAGGTGACAAATCTCTTCCAATTGATTCAATTGAATCAAACGGCTCTCCGCAGCTGTCTTGAGGTTGAAATTAAGTTCTTTGATAGCCTAAGCTGCCTTTTACTCAAGATCCACTGGAAAGTGGCATGCTTTGCCATAGACTATATGGAAAGGGGTTGTTCCTAATGGTGTTTTGAAGGCTGTCATGTAAGCCATGGTGCTTCATATAACTTTTCTGACCAATCGCTCTTCGTCTTTCCTGTCGTCTTCTGGAGGATTGCTTTGATCTCTTTGTAGAAACTTCAGCTTGGCCATTCGTTTGAGGGTAATAGGCATTGGCCACCTTATGTTTAACTCCATATTTCTTCAAGAGACTATCGAAAACTTTGTTGACAATGTTGGTTACTCCATCACTTATCACAACTCTTGGAATTCCAAACCATGGGAAGAGTGTAGATTTGAACAGCTTGATGACTGCTTCTCCATCGTTGGTCATGGTTGCTACTGCCTCTACCCATTTGAAAACATAATCCACTGCTACAAGAATGAAGTGGTCTCCAAACAACATAGGAAAAGGGCCCATGAAATCAATACCCCAAACGTCGAAGACTTCAATTTCTAGAATGACAATTTTTGGCATCTCGTTTCTTCTACTTATGTTCCCCATTCTTTGGCAAGCATCACACCTGGCTATAAAGGTATTAGCATCTTGGAACATTGTAGGCCACCGAAACCCAGCTTATAATACTTTTGCCACGGTTTTGAAAGCTGTGAATTGCCCTGCATAGGCTGATCCGTGGCAGCCTAGTAGAACTCCTTGAATCTCAGGATCTGGTACACACTTCTGAAACAAACCATCTTGGCACTTCTTATAGAGGTAGGGCTCATCCCAAAAGTAGTACCTTATGTCCTTGAGGAACTTCTTCTTCTTGTAACCGAAGAACTACGGAGATGGATTGTCTGTTGCGAGGTAATTTGCGATGTGTTTGTACCATGCAGTTGATCATTAATCGATAGCTGCTCTTCCACTCTCATGCGAAGGAGATGATTTGCGATGCCATTCTCTATCCCTTTCTTGTCTTTGATTTCCAAATCAAACTCTTGCAGCAAGAGTATCCATCTTATGAGGCGCAACTTGGCATCTTTATTGGACAAAAGGTATTTGAGGGCTCCATGATCAATATGAACAATTACCTTGGAACCAGCTAGGTAAGACCAAAATTTCTCAAAGGCAAAGACTATGGCGAGAAACTCCTTCTCTGTTGTGGCGTAATTGCATTGTGCTTCATCGAAGGTCCTGCTAGCATAGTAGATCACGTTCAATTTCTTGTCTTTCCTTTGACCCAGTACAGTCCCTACTGCATAGTCACTCGCATCACACATGATCTTGAATTGAAGCTCCCAATCCGGCGATTGCACAATTGGAGCACTAATTAGCGCACTCTTGATGTTGTTGAATGCAACTAGACAATCTTCATTAAATTCAAAGGTTACCTCCTTGCATAAAAGCCGAGTGAGAGGTCTTGCAATGCTCGAGAAATCCTTGATAAACCTCCTATAGAAACCGACGTGACCAAGGAAACTCCTATTCCTTTCACGTTTGAAGGTGGTTGCAGATTTACCATGACTTCTATCTTTGCCTTATCAACTTCAATTCCCTTCTCGGATATTCTATGGCCAAGGAAAATCCCATCTCTAACCATGAAGTGACATTTCTCCCAATTCAAAACTAGGTGCTTGTCTTCACATCGTTGCAAAACCTTGTTGAGGTTTGATAAACAATCTCCATAAGAAAAACCATAAACTTAGAAATCATCCATAAATACCTCTATTATATCTTCTATATAGTCCGTAAAGATTGCCATCATGCACCTTTGAAACGTTGCTAGGGCGTTACACAACCCAAATGGCATTCTCTTGTAAGCAAGGGTGCCATAGGGACATGTGAATGTTGTCTTCTCTTGGTTGTCCGGGTGGATAGGGATTTGGACAAATCCAGAATATCCATTAAGGAAACACTAGTAGGGATGATTAGCGAGGCGCTCGATCATTTGATCGATGTAAGGCAAAGGAAAGTGATCCTTGCGGGTAGCAGAATTAAGCTTCTTGTAGTCGATGTACATGCGATGTCCGGTGATGGTCCTCGTGGGTATGAGCTCATCATTCTCGTTCTTTATCAACGTGACTCCTCCATTATTTGGCACGACGTGGACTGGGATTACCCAAGCACTGTTTGAAATAGCCTATATTATTATACCTTCTTCAAGAAGTTTCATGATCTCCTTCTTCACCGCATCCTTTAGATTTGGGTTGAGTCTCCTTTGGTGTTCGATTGAAGGAGACTTGCCGTCTTCAAGAATGATCTTATGCTTACACAAGTCTGGAGCGATTCATGTAATGTTTACAAGGGAGTATCCTAAAGCTCCTCGATGCTTCCTCAACTTACAAAGAAGTAGGGCTGTCTCCACATTATTCAGATTTGAATTTATGATGACAGGATAGGTCTGGTTTGGACCGACAAACGCGTACTTCAAACCAACAGGTAGCTCCTTGAGTTCAACCTTCGGTGCCTTAAGTTCAGTCCAAAGTTCTTCTAAACTGATTGTTGGTGTCGTAGGGGGCTTGGTATCGATTGGATCATCATCCAACTAGGTGGGCAACGAGCTTATCATATGTGCTTGGTGAGTCGAGCATCTTTGCGTAGTCGCGAGCTTCTTCGTTTATTTATCCATCCTCCTTTTCAATTCTCATCAAGGCTATCTCAAGAGGGTCGTTAAAGATTAGCTCTTAAAACCTCTCCTCAGAAACTTCACTCAGCTGATCCACGCTAAAGACACTGCCATCAATAGTTGGTCTTTGTAGGGTTTTGTCGATTTTGAAATCAAGGTTTAAGTGTAACACCCACATCTCGGATTATGAATACAGACCCAAATGTTAGTCAAATAATTGGTATCTTCATTACTCAAAATTTATCAATACATTGTTCGGTAAATTACAATATAGGTACTTGATTCACAACGCCTTCGGAAAGTCTTCTTCCATTGCATGTTACTCCCTCCTGCCTTGCTGTCATATGGTCCACCTGACCAGATGTCCTATCCTATGCACTAGTAAGGGGGTGAGTATTGAATACCCAGTAAGACGGTGTACTCCGTCCCACGACCTAATACTACCTAACTACCCTAACCCCTACAACCTCCACACCCTTGGTACTATGTGCCGAGTTCCCTCTACCTCAACCTCAACCTCAACCTCAACCTCAACCTCAACCTCAACCTCAACCTCAACCTCAACCCAGGACAGTATATGACTGCCCTAAGTGTCGGTGGTACTAGGAGGCACCCTCCTAGCACCTTCCTCATACCAAGGCTGCCTCTCAGCACATGGCACATCCTCTGGTAACTAGCAATCCTCGGTACACTGACCATGTGCATAACACATTCCTCAAGTCGGCCCGTCGGCGGACTTCCTCCCGGGTCATCCAGCGAACAACTGAACGCTAGGTCTTCATGCCATGTTTCAGGCCAAACACAAATAAGGCGGAACGCATGCCCATACATACGCCCTATGCAATATTTAAGTGGGTGGCATCGTGAACCTACTATCCTATCAGGTGACATGCTATAGACTCTCCTAAGATTCACGATCAAGTTATCTAATCCGGTTTATCCTAGTTCTTTATACCTCTACATTCTCAAGCAATAGCCGAAGCATTTCAATCAATACCTTTGCCCCGTATGGTCGGCCCCAGGTAAGCATAGCTATCCCAATATGTTACCCATGACACAACTATGGTCATACGGTGACCGTACCAGCAAAAATACAAATATAAAATTATCCGTTAATTGTGGAAAACTCTCGATCCTGCCTTTACCATTGCCGGTCTAAGCGTTCACGTGGCCTTGCCTTTAACCCTAGAGTCGTATACAGGCGGTACGAGTTTGCTAAGTCTCCTTAGCGCTTCTTGTGTTGGCACACACCGTCTAGACTCTATATCAGGTTGACTAAGGCATGGCCGAACAACTATCGAGTTGCTTGAAGCATTACCTGTCTGGCCTACAACATTCTCTAGTTGTCTGCCGAGTCCAATAAACAAGCAAACCATCGAGTATCATCACGGCCTGTTGGCGGTAACTCAACCATAGCTCTATTTCATGGTTTAATGTTCGGTTAGTATCAAACCTTTCAGTCTGCCAAGTTAATCCTCACATTTGGCCCAACAGCTCCCTTGGAAGGATATAGTTGGCCTATGCATGACTCTACCGGATTCCAGAGCAGACTCAATCATCCTAACATCCTAATCTATATGCGGTCCGAGTTGGAGCTAGACATGATCTTTCCATGGCTAGCCTCCGGTTTAGCAAATAACGAGTCACTCTTGGGCCAACTTAGGCTGAGCCAAGTTTCCTCGAGATACAAGGCTGAGTCTCACGGCCGGTACGGCTAGGTCTGTGCACCCTCGTTAAGATCCATGGTGATAGCCGAGTTACTTAGCAAGCCGTGTTGGCCTTGCCATTCTCCTCTACAAGTCTCACCTACGAGTCCATACCCAGATCGCCATGATCTGACTTCTTGCTCTTCCACTATCGATAAGCCAAGTAGGCTTTTGCTTACCGGGCGTGATTGCAAACCAAGGCTGCATCGATCACTATCGAGGCCATACCGGTCCGCGTTATAGTGGTTAGCACTGCCCATCTAGCTTCCTCTGTGATCATCGATGCCTTCACCGATGATTCCCGGTTTGTCATCGCGGACGGACAATATATCATACTGATACACCAAGGCCTACTCGAGGCTAACCGATACCAGTCTACAATCGTATCGCGCACTGCCCTTGTGGACATATCAGTTATGATCGATGTCTAGTGGCAGATCGATCATAGGCCTCCCCGAGGGCCTATCGATGCGTCTCCGTGGTCCGATTGCGGTTGCTACCTGATAGCCTTTTGGAACACTGTCGGATCGTCGAGTGTCCGTACCGATGAGCGAGACGATCATCGGTATGGACGCTCGACAATCCGACAGTGCCAAGAGTGGCTATCAACTAGTATCTGCGATCGGACCTTGGAGATGCATCGATATGCCCTCGCGAGGCTTACGATCGATCTACCACTGGCCATCAAGGATAACTAAGCAGTCCGCAAGGGCTGTCCGCGATGAGATCGCTCAGTGGCTTTGGCAAGCCTCGAGGAGGCCCCGATGCATCAATACGATACCTTGACCATCCGCGATGATAAGCTGGTAATCAACGGTGAAGGCATCGATGATCAGAGAGGAAAGCTGGACGGGCAGTGCCAACCAATGTACCGTGGATTGGTAAGGCCTCGATAGAGATTGATACGGACTCGATTCGGAATCACGCCCGATAAGCAAAATTGTGCTTGGCTTATCGATAGTGGTAGAGCATCCGGTCAGACAATGGCAATCTTGCTATGGACTCGTAGGTGAGACTAGTAGAAGAACTCGGCAAGGCCAACATGGCTTGGTGAGCAACTCGCCTATCATGATGGATCTTGGCAAAAGTGCACGTGCCAGGTAGTCTGGCAGTGAGGCTTAGCCTTGTATCTCGAGGAAGCTTAGCTCAGTCTAAGCTGGCCCAAGAGTGACTCGTTGATTTCTGGACCGGAGGCTAGGCCATGGCAGGATCATATCTAGCTCCAACTCGCTTCACATGTAGTTTAGGAAGTCAGGTGAATTGAGTTTACTTGAGAATCCGATAGAGTTATGCATAGGCCGGTTATACCTTGCAAAGGGAGCCTGTGGGCCCAATGTGAGAATTAGCTTGGCGGAGTGAGTGGTCTGGTACTAATCGAGCATTCAACCACGACATAGAGCTATGGTAGAGTTACCACCAACAGGTCTTGATGATATTCGGTTGCTCGCTTGTTTGTTGGACTCAGCAAAGTACTAGAGAATGTTGTAGGCCTGACGGGAATGCTTCGGGCAACTTGATAGTTGTTCGGCCATACCTTAGTCAACCTGATATAGAGTCTAGACGGTGTGTGCCAACACCGAGAAGCACTAAGGAGGCTTAGCAAACTTGTACCGGCCGCATACGACTCCAGTGATAGAGGCAAGGCCAGGTGAATGCTTAGGCCAGTGACGGCCAAGACATGATCGTGAGTCTTCCACAATTAATCGATAGTCTTATGTTTGTATTTATGCAAGGACGGTCATCGTATGACCATAGATGTGTCATGGGTAACGTTATGGGATAGCCATGCTTACCTAGGGCCGACCTTACGGGGCAAAAGGTATTGATTGAAATGCTTCAACTATTGCTTGAGAACGTACATGTATAAAGACTATGTTATACCGGATTATATAACTTGATCGTGAACCTTAGGAAAGTCTAAAGCATGTAATCTGATAGGATAGTAGGTTCACGATGCAACTAAGTTGAGTTTGCATATGGCGTATTTATGGGCATGTGTACCGCCTTGTTTGTGCTTGGCCTAAAAGATGGCACGAAGACCTAGCGTCCAGTTGTTCGCTAGAAGACCCTGTAGAAAGTCCCCCGACGGGCCGACTAGAGAGAGGTCTTCAGGCACTTCAGTTAAGGTATTGTGTTGCGGTCAGCGTATCGAGCATAGTTACCGCCGTGAGATAGCGCCATGTGCTGCGAGGCAGTCTTGGTTCCCCCGTTGACACTAGGTAGTCCAGATGGCTTCCTCGTACCGAGAAGACCTATGGCAGTCAGATACTGCCCTGGGCCGTCGCGAGTTTTAAGGGGAAGTAACTTGGCACATAGTACCAGGGGTGTTATGTGGAGGTTGTGGGGGTTAAGGGTAGTTAGGCAATATTAGGTCGTGGGACGGAGTAGACCGTCTTACTGGATATTCAATACTCACCTCCTTACCAGTGCGCAGGATAGGACATCCGGACAGGTGAACCATATGACGGCAAGGCAGGAGGGAGCAGCATGCAATGGAGGAAGACTTTCCCAAGGCGTTGTGAATCTAGTACCCATATGTTGTAATTTTACCGAACAATGTATTGAGAAATTTTTGAGTAATGAAGATACCACTTATTTGACTACTTGGGTTTAGATTCATAATCCGAGATGCGGGTGTTATATAATTACCATTTAAATCTTCTATGAGTTAAATGGGAGTTGTTTAGTATTTTGATATTACTATAGAAGAAGTTGTTTAGATCTTTTTTCATTAACGAAACTTTATCTGAGGGGTTTATTCAATTACTTTTTAGTTGAGGAGTTTATTCATTAAAATCTTTTAGTTGAAGGGTTCTTACATTAATAATTTAGTTTAGGGGTTTAACATAGATCAAACAATACTGGGATTTTTTTCATTAAAGACCCAAATCCTTTCCATTCTTTAAAATTTACACCATTAATATAAAAAAATTGGTACTTATAGTGCTCTTCATTCTTCTTCAAATTTATAAAACAAAAATATTCCTTATCAAGTTTGAGAAAGAACAAGAGAAACCAAAATAGTTTATAATTCCTTTTTTTTTTGCTAAAATTTGATGTATTATATTATAAAAAAATAACAAGTAACCAATGTTTTACAATTGGAAAAGATATTTAAGTAGAACAAACATACTAGAAGATGGTAGAAGACAAATATTTTGTGAGATGTAGGTGGACGTACGTCAAAGCCACAAAAGCACAAGCAGATTTTAGATGACTTTTGAAAGGATCTTTAAGACGGAGAACCTTGGCCTCCTTTGCGTCGTCCTCTCTTGTTGCGTCCTTTTACCTTGGTCCATTCCAACGCTTGGAATTTTAGTGTAGGTTTTATTAACCAACCTCCTCGGGTCCTTTGAGACGCATCACCCATCTCAAAATCTGAGAATTCCGCGTCTAAGGTATCCAACCTACTATCAAAAGCTTCAAACTCATTAACCAATGGAACCGAGAGGGGAGTAGAAACTGATGCCAAAACTAGAGGAGGGATACACTCTGAAGTAGGTGTTGATGGACTTCTCACTACACATGAAACGTGTGTAGTTGTAGGAGCAACAACAAATGTGGTTGTGATGTCATGAGCTACTCCAATGGGAGTACTAATTGGAGCAATAGCTATAGGAGAATCAACGTCGGCGGTAGTTGGTGCAAAAACTTGTTCTGAAGTTGTGTAAACAGGTGATGGAGCATCTTCACTCACTATTACCGAATCATCACTCGGGGTAGTCCATGTTGCGCAAACCGGATCAACCGGTTTACTTAGGAAAAGGCACCGAGACTCTTTATGGCCAAGGTGGCCACATCTCTTGCATTTAGATGGGATCCAAGAGTACTCAACTGGAACCATTGTGATGTTCCCTAATGTATCCCCTGCAGCAATTCTTTGAGGAAATCCCTTATCTAATTCCACTTCCACCATTAGTTTAGCCTCACCCATTTGAGTCGGATCTAACCATGGTTTATCAGAGATCATTGGTTCACCTAATCCTGAGGCAATCCAACTAATTCCCCAATGTGAGTACAAGCAGCTCGGTTTTTGTTTTTTTCAAGTCACCCACACCGGTACCGATGTTATCTCAGGCAAAGCTAAAGAGGAAGATGGGATCCATGGAGCAACAAACATGATGCAACCATCAATATGCCATAGCCCTCGCTCTAAAATCTAGTCAACGCATTCGGAATATGGAACAAATAAGAAGATTCTCCTCATTTACGAGTGAATATCTTACAATTCTTACCCCAAATACGAGTGAATATCTTACAATTCTCCTAATTCCTTTTAATTCTTCAAACTTTTGTTCTTTTTTATTTCTTAAATTCTTTTGTCCTCATCAGTCTTTTTGTTCCTCTTATGGTCACTAATTAGAGCATTAGATACTTCATGTTTAATTTTGAGTGTAGTAAGTAGAAGTGATTACTCTTAATGCATAAAGAAAACAAAAGCATAATGGGTGGTGTGCAGCATGAGCCCTACACCATGGCAGCTTGTACCCTATCAGTCAGACATGATCTATCATCCCATCAGCCTTGTATAGTCGACTGTTGAACCTTGCATCATGACACCCTTACACCCTGTCAGCTTTGCAAAACCCTACTCTCTGTGAGGATTCTACATCATGATTTCTTTTCACCCTGGCACCTATGCAAGACGTATTAACCTTGTGGTATTTTTTTTTTTAACTGATTTCAGCGTTAGAGAGTCTTCAAGGAACAACTCCACCATGCTTCCCTGATTTTTATGTGTTTGTCACGTGTGAAGAAGACTTGCCTTCCAGCGGACGAACCCACAAACAATTTGACCCAATGTTTTGATACCCGACTCGGCCAATGAACCGGGATGTTGTCTGGGTCTCCGGGTTTCCGGGTCATCCCGGTCAAACGTGGGTCAACCGTGAGTTGAATTTAATAATATATATATACAAAATATAAGAAGCATTCATGGTCTATATATTTAACTCCTTTTTTTGTCAAATATTTAACTTCTTTTTTTTTTTAACGCTGGAATTGTATTAATAACTCAAAAACAGAGAAACAGAGTAACAAAAGCTTGAAATAGCTTAAAGAAACAAAGCTAAACGTGAAGTGCCAGTAGGCATTTTTAAAATTGTGAAGGATAAACATAGAATATCATCAATAAGGAATGGTGAAAGAAGGAGGCTAACTTAGCCATGATACTTCGCCCGTAACCAGACTTTGTGGGCATCAAACCTCATCGAGAAGACATCATCTCCATATTTATCATGTAAGCAAGCCATTGAGGACCTCCACGAGCTATGTAAGACTGATGTCTTCCATCACGAATGACACTTTGGGCTATCTTGATTGCCACCTGATTTCTTTGATCCGAAACGTGAACAAGGCTCCAGGAATTAAAGTGACTCAGGGACTCAATGATTTTCTTAGTTAACTCTTGATACAAGGGGATCATGTGCGGATGGAGTAGAGCCTCTCGATCCTGAGGGAAGTTGGCTTCAAAGATCACATTGCGTACCTTGAGAGATACTAGAGATTCTATGGCCCATATCAGACTCCAAAGGTCCGTCTCCAATGTTGATGAAAGACGAGAATAAGACCTATGGCTATGGAGCAGAACACTAGCGTCGTGTTTTCTAGTTTATCAAGACACACCTCCATCAAAGGTAGCATCACACCATTCAGCTCCCAGATTGCATTTGATTGTCTCAGGAGGCGGACGAATCCAACCCGTGGCCTTATTTGTACATTGCACTGTATTGTTGGTTGGTTGAGGAGGACATGGCTTGTGAACATTCAGGTGGAACCAAATAGAGAAATCTTCTTTAGCCTTTTCCTATAACGAATATTTTCGAACACCAAGGCATTACGAGCCTTCCACATTTGCCAAATAATCCATGGAAACACCCGGCAGTCGGGAGATTCATTTGTTTGTTTCCTGCTGCAATCTAGAAGGTGATGAATGTTCAAGAAAACAGAGTTACGGGAGAAACCTGAAGGGGGCAGAGGAATGTTAGCCAATTCCCAAGTTTCCTTTGCTATGGGACAATTGAAAAGAACATGGCATACGCTTTCTGGTGTCCTTGTGTCATATGAGATACAAGTAGGATCTATCGGTATACCTCTTGTTGTCAGCCTTTCTTTTGTTGCCACTGCACCAGCTAGAGCTTTCCACAAAAAATGTCTTAGCTTTCCACTGAAAATGTCTTTCCATAACCTCGTCCACAAGTTCTTTTCTATGGGCGGGATCCCATGAACTTGGCCTGAGGAATCATTCATAAGAACATCCCGTAATCGATAACCGCTTTGCGAGGAGTAAGTCCCATCTTTAGAGAAACACCATATGGTAGCGTCTTTTCTGGAAAGTACCGGTTTAATGTTGAGAATGCGAGCCATTTCTTCCTGAGGCACCAGCAGTTGGAGTTTGTTCTTGTCCCCAGAGCCTGTGGATGGATTAATAAGATCAGATACACGCATAGTGAGATCAATGTTGGCATCACTACGATAACATGGGATTCTAGGACTAGGGTCCAAGATCCAATTATCAATCCACATCCTTGTCTCTGAACCATCACCAATTGATTTAATCAAACCCTTTTGCATAAGTTCTCGTCTATGGAGAAGGCTTCTCCAAGCATATGATGGTCTACTTCCAAGTCCACATTCCAAAAATGATGAGTTCTGAAAATACAGGTGTTTCATGATCTGAGCTAAGAGAGTATTAGGTTGGTCCCAAATACTCCATGCTTTCTTGCCTAGAAGGGCTTGGTTAAATCTTGTTCTATCATGAAATCCCAAACCTCCTTGGTCTTTTGGTTTGCATAGCTTGTTCCATGACACCCATGAAATCTTCTTTTTATCATCACCACTACTCCACCAAAATTCTGTCATTGCATTGGTTAGTTTTGAGCATACATCTTTCGGGAGTTCAAAACCAGAAATTGCAAAGACCGGGAGAGCTAGACAAATGGATTTCAAGAGGACCTCTTTGCCACCACGTGAGAGAGACTTCGCAAACCAACCCTGCAGCCTGCCCTGAAGCTTTTCACGTATAAACCTCATCAATTTACATTTTGAACCACTCAGACATTCAGGAAGCCCAAGATATTTACCCTCTCCTCCTAGATTTTCAATACCTAGCGCATTCATAACCTGGTTTTTGACCTCTTCCTTGACCTTCTTACCAAAGATGATTGAAGACTTAGCCTTGTTAATCTCTTGACCAGAAGCGTCTCCATACAATATCAAGCAAGCCGTTAGTGTATTAGCTTCAGCAACTGGTGCTTTACACATCAGTAAACTATCGTCCGCAAAAAGAAGATGGTGAATGGAAGGACCCGAGGAGGCTAATTTGATTCCATGAATGTCACCTCTTACTTCAGCTTGATTTAAGCAACTCACCAAAGCTTCAACATACAGGATAAACAAGAAGGGTGAGAGTGGATCACCTTGTCTAATTCCATGCTCCGGCTTAATGAAACCATGCGATCTCCCATTCATCAGAACAGAGTACGTAACCGTGTTTACGCATGCCATCACCCAACGGATCCATATCCTATCAAAACCCAATCGTTCCAGTAAAATTTCTAAGAAGGACCATTCAACACGGTCATATGGCTTTGACATATCGGTTTTGGCCGCCATGAAATCTTCTGAGACCTTGTCATTGGTATGAAGGCCATGCACCATTTCATGTGCAATTATGATGTTATCTGAGATCAGCCTACCAGATACAAATGCTCCTTGCGTTTCCAAGACAATTTCAGGTAAAAATGATTTGAGCCGGTTGCACAAAATTTTGGAGATAATCTTGTACTGTACCGGGCAAAGAGATACTGATTTAACTTCTTTGGTAAGACAAAATTTATTTTTAAGACACACACATATAAATAAACCGTGTTTGTTCTATTATGCATAGCCCCTAAACAAAAGCTACATAACAGTTTGAGAACACAAACTAATAATAATAGAAGACTTTTAAATCTATGAACAACTTAAAAACAGAGATCAAAATCACTTCAAATAAGAATTTAAAACAAGCAAAAAAAAAAAGAGAAATCAAAGTCATAAAATAGAATCAATAGACGAACTGAGTCTAGAGGAGGTGAAAGGTTCATTGTTAAAAGAAAAGAAAACAAAATTGAAAATAATAAAATATTCGTTTATTTTTATTTTTTGTTAAAACTTCATTTTAATGCCAAAGTTCAATTAATTGATTTCATTAATATTATTGGACTTTGCTTTTGGCCCAAGATGTTAAATTTTGTAAGTTTTTTGAAAACCGAAACTTGGCCGGTTTAACCGATTCACCAGGTTCTGGGTTAATAGCGAAATATTTTCAGGTTTTCTCGGGTATATATTCACCGGATTTTAGCACTAAACCCAGACCGGAATGATGGCCGAATCCCAAATTAACCGGACTGGCCGGCCACCAAAAAATTGACTTGACCTCACAATAGTTGTTCAAGATGATTTAAATCTATGAAACAAAGTGTTTTTTAAATAAACTAATGCGGTACCCACGCCTTGCGAGGAGAAAAATGCTTTAGAAAGAAATAATAAACGCATAACAAATTGTATTAGAGTAAATGAAGCTTAGACAATGAAAGTCTTTATTATGGATGAAATTGTTATAAAACCTATATATCTCATTAACAATACAAAATCTTACAAACCATTAATAAAAGAAAGTCTTAAGCATAAGAGTTTTGAGGATACCTCATTAAAGTCTTACAAACCATAAACCCAAATTTCTTCCCATTACGTTTCACATCTTGCAATTACCATAAATACAAAATAAATTAGTTATTATATGAATTCACCACCAACTTCTTTGGCATAAGAATAATAACCTTAGTAGCTTTCATATCCTCATCATTATCATGAAAGCAACATAAAGACTTTACCCGCTTACTTCAAATCGATCTCGAGCAGTGGAATCAGAAGAATCACTAACAATCAAATTTCCATCCTTTGCCTCTAATTTCTCCACAACCTTATCATATATACCACGAAAGACAAAACACATATCTATGATAGCATAATGAATTCCTTACCGTAACAACAAACGGATCTATTAGTATTACTTAACATAGATCAAGACGAACCGGGTATTAAACCCATCATATATTGCCTTCTTAGGAAAGAAATATGTAGATACCATTAAAAAAAAGAAGACACAATACGTAGATAACATCAAAGCTAAAAACATAATATATAGATAGCATAACAAAAAACATAATTATATAAAGGGAAATTAGGTGGAATAATATGTTTTGACATGTAAATTAAAAAGTAACATGTGTAATTGGAAAATTGGGTAACTAACAAAGAGAAAATTAAATTTGACTAATTTACCAAAAATAAATTCAATTAATGTTGTCACATTTCATCACACTTAATGCTAATGCTGTAAAATTTCAGCACACTTAATGCTAATTCATTTATAATAAATAAAGAAATAATAATTTCATCTAGAAATAAATTTAAAATTGACATATAAAAAATATTTCGTTGCATTTTTTTTCCTACATTATACGTGTACTCAAAATAGCCATAATTGTTTACCTTCCAGAAGAATTAATTATTGTTTGAATAGATAAATTATATAGTGAATTATATCACAAATTAGAAACTACTGAAATAAATAGTGAACCATTTTGTTATTTAGATTTAAATAAAACAGTGAATTTTATTTTAATATGCTAACTACTTGCTGGATATAATGAATTTCATACTAAAATTGTGTAATAGTGAACTATTTATTAATATATTTAACTATATATAATAATGAACTATTGTTGCATATAACAAGTATAGTTGATTGTTTGTGAATAAAATTAACTATATAAATAATTATTGTTTATTTGTAGCTAACTACACATGGAAATATAACTAACTACACTTAAATATAGTTATATATATATATATATAAGTGAACTATGATATGCATGAATACAAGTAGTATAATTAACAGTTTGTGAAAAAGTTATATATATACATAATATATTTATAGTTTCTAATTTGTGATATAGTTCACTATATAATTTATCTATTCAAATAATAATTAATTATTCCGAAATTAAAAGACTATGGCTATTGTGATATAGTTCACTATATAATTTATCTATCTAAACAATAATTAATTATCAAGAAAATTAAAAGACTATGGCTATTGTGATATAGTTCACTATATAATAATCTATCTAAAAAATAATCAATTAGTTTGGATAGTAAAAAGTTATTGCTGTTTTGCGAAAATGTAAAAAACATAATTTTTTTTTATATATATATGTCAACTTCAAATTTATTTATAAAAAAATTACATGTGATAATTAATACAAAGAAAATCTACATTAAATTTGCATTAAATGTTGATTTTTATAGAATGTATAAAAGGATAAAATCATTTAATTTTATTTCTCTTTGTTATTTACTAAATTTTCACATTACACATGCTACTTTATTAATTTAGATGCTCAAACCTATTATTTCACTAATTCACCCTTATATAAAATAACAACCTTCTTGTAGATACAAAATCGTGAAACCATAAGTAGACGATGGAAAGATTACCAGGAAACCTGTTAGAAGAAATAAATATCAAAACAGATGAGAAACATAAGAATCTATGATAAACATACAAAGAGCTAATTTTATAGCTATCGGAAAGCATCACGCAATCCAAAAACAGCACTCTTTGAGCGTAAATTAACTAAATTAAAGATTAAGGAATATCGAAAGGTTAGTACAGAGGCTTATAATCAAAATAAGCACTAAATTAAACAATAAGGTAGATCAAAAGATTAGTACGGAGGCAATCATAATCAAAATAAGCAACATACGACCGTAAAGAACATTCTTATATAAAACATATATTTAAATAAAGACACATGAGATGAGATGAGAAAATACAAACCCTAAAATCAAAAAGTGAAGAACACGTAAAAATAGAGAGAAGATAGTTGCATATATATAGTATATATCATGAGGATCTAGGGCTACATATGAGAATATTCACCACAATATATTATGAATATCTCTGAAATTGTATCTATTGTATATATGGAAGTTAACTATATTCAATAAAATATATTTACGGAAACTTAACATTAAATCAAAAAGAATTATGGAAAAGATAATGGAAAAAGTAATTATGATATCTATACGAATATCTCCGAAATCATATATGGAAAAGATAATTACGATATTTACACATTAAAAAAAAATAAGACTATGAGATAACTATGGAAATTTAGCATTAAATCAAAAAGAATTTTGGAAAGATAATTACCGTATTTGCATAGAATCATTTACGAATAAAATCAAAAAATCAAAAATTAAACCTTCTAAAGTTAAGGAGAGCGTGTCACTTCATATGTTTTGACTCTCAAATAATAGTATAGATTACAAATTAGAAAATAATACCATTTTATGTGATCAGTTAGAAGAAAAAATAATATAGATTACAAATAAAAATATAAAATCATAGGCAACCACATATGTGAAAAAAAAACTAAGAATGATGAATTCCATGACTTATATATATGTTCACGTTACATAATGTTTTTTTTTTTTTTTTTTTTTTTTTTTGTCACCGTTACATAATGTTTAGTGCACTCTATTTAGTTTTATAAAATAGTTGATTATAAAAAAAAGTTAAGTTTAAAATTTGGTGGCATATCAAAACTTTTATATTTTGAAAAATAGTAATTTAGTTGAAAGATTTAGTTTTATGTTTTAGAATAATAAATGGTACTGTGTTACTTATAAATTGATAAATGGTGTTTCGGCTTTAAATCGTCAAAACTAAATAAAATAGTTAAGACGATGGTGAAACTCCTGCAACTAATATATGTTATGTTGATTCTCAGTTCGGATCTGAGTGATTAGTTTGAGGTCGAGATCTTTGCTTAATAAGATAGAATTCAGGTCGGTTTTACGCAATGCTTTAGAAATAAAATACGAATTGTATTCTCCAAACTTAATAGATTATTCCAGGATGCCCACATTAATGATGGGACACCCCTTTATATAGTACCAAGTAACTATAGTTTATAAAGCAGCTTAGTTTATTAAACTATAGTTAGACATAAATCAGATGGACTTGAATTCGTGGGCTGGACTATGGGTGTCAAACCTAGGCCTATCATATTATAGTAAAATATTAACCAATTTATTAATGTTATAGGTGATTTTGGCAGTATTTTGCTGACAACTAATGTAATGGATGTTGTGGATAAGTGTGTATTATCTCAACCAGAGGTATTAAAGTTATAGATCTCTCTACAATATCTTTCAAAAACTTGATAGAAAATTTTTTCTTCTGATTTTTGGTATTTTGAGATCTTGTAGTGTTTTCTCACAGTTATCATCCCAATAAGGCTTTTGCTTTTCTTAAAGCAGCCAAGAATGCATGAGACCTGTCCGATGGGTAAAATCTGTTGGAAAACGATATGTTGTTTTGTAGTGTTTGGTATATTCAGATAGAAGTTAAGGAAAAGCTAATTCAAAAGAATATGAGATTAGCCATGGATATGAAATATGTAGCAGAGTTTACCAAGGAAACCAAAGAAAAAGAAAAGAAAATAATCTGTCTAAAAACTTTCTTATTCTATACACACTTCTTCGGCAAGTCCAAGCTCTAAGATCAAACAACCCAAAAAATGACTCAGACTTGAGTTTAGCCACGCTTGAAAGGAAGTTTCAAAACAATCCGAGGAAGTTTAGGGAACTCGGTTGTCACCTTCTTTGAATCCTCTATTTGATCCACAACATGCTTACTCGCTGTTGTTGCTTTACTCACAAGAAAGCTAGGTTCCAAATCCTCTATTTCGTCCAACGGTTTATTTGCTGTGTCTTCCTCTACAAGAAAACCATTGCGTGACTCACCTTGACTTCTGTTACTTCCATTAGTTGAATGCTTCATCTTTGTAGACCTTTCACGTTTTCTCGGTTTAGATGTACATTTCATACTCTTTGCTGTAAGAAAGCCAGATTCAAGAGCTTCTAGAGCACGAGTCGTTAATGGTCGCTTTCTTGTGCTTTGTCTTCTTGGAAGATCGGTATTAGTCTGTTGGTTCTGCTCTTCTTCTTGTTGTTCTACTGATGCAAGTTCTCGAGTAGTTCCATGATCAGTGGAAGGAGACTTCTTGTCTGAGCCTGACATGATTGGAAGCTGAATCGATCGTTTTTGTTGTTGGGCAGTTTCCAGTTCATGAAGAGCTCCTTGGTCCTTGGAAGAACAGTGCGTGTCCAATACCGATATGGAGCATAATCCATTAGGCTCTTGTTGTTGTGCTGATGACCTTAATTCATTGACGGGACATAACCCATTTGGTTTAATTTCCTGTATTCCTTGAATCTCAACATGCAAAGACATTCCATTTCCAGATTCTTTGGATTCATCAGTCTTGAGGTTCTTAGTTGTCTGGTCTAATGCATGTTGCTTCAACACCGAACTTTCGCCAGAACGTTTAATATCTTTCTTTACACAATCGCTGAGCCGCCTGCGTTTTGACAACGGGACCGAATGATGGTTATTAGATTCTGATTTTCGGGACAACTTCTTCTTTGAGAAACCTTGTAGAACATTCTCCAAAGTCTCCTCCTTTTCTCCCGAATCAGTCCCCTTAGAATACTCGCAATTCACACCAAAGGCCTCTCTGGATATGCATTCACCAGGAAAATGTCTCTGTCTCCTTAGACCTGATGATTGGTCCACACTTGTATCCACAATCATGAATTGCATCGGGTCATCATCCACCAGTTTCTTCATTTGCCTCCTTTCCCACTTACGGTCATCAACAAACTTGGCACGCTTCTGTACATCCAACGGCATCATTTGGAATCTTTCCATGGAAGAATTGCTATCTCTTTGACAAGCTTTCGATTTATTAACTAGAAATTCTGTATTCGGATTCTTCAACTCCCTAAACTGACATAACTTTCCTCCTGAAGCCAAACCAGTAGTGTCCACAACAGTGAATTTTATATGAGTAGAAGAAGAGTTTGGAGACCTGAGGTAACGGTGTTTTTCTTGATTCGATTGGTCGCAAATTTTCTCTTGAATGAATCGACTGGGAGCTCTGATCTCTGCTGTCTCAAACTCAAGAAGCTCAGGCTCGGAAATAACTTTTGTGAGAATGTCACTTATAGAATCAAAGTAATGATTCTGTTTAACAAGTTTACGTCTTGAAAACTTCTTTACCCCAGGGACAATGAAGACAATGTGGTCTTTAGACTTGATGTGACATCGGTCTTTAGGTTTCTCAGAATGCCACCCTCTGGCTAGCAAACGAGGCCACACAGCTTCCCAGAAAATGTCATTGCAACGGGCTTTGCTTAGACGGGAACCACCAGTCAAGTTGTTGATTATTTCATCAGATGTGAGTGACGTATAGGCCCCTAAACCAGCAGCAACCGCAGAAGAAACTGTGAACCATTGTTTTGATTTTATGGGTTCTGTTGTGAGGACTGTCAGGTCTTCTTTCTCTTTACCAATTGCTACAGCCTCTACAAGAGTTTGGAGACCCACTAGTTCCTTCACAGCGCTGATGTAATCCTCCAGAGATGTATTCCCTTCAGCAAATGACTTTGAGACCTGTTTATGGTTAAAAATATAAACCATGTTACAACACATTTCCTGATATTTTCAATGTAAGAATATGAAAAGAGACTCACATTCACAAGCATCTTCTTCTGTGATTCATCGGGAAGGCTGGGAATTAAAAGGGACAACAACTGATGTAATCTCCAATCTGAATAGAGCTTCTTCCCTTGTATGCACTTCCTGCTCCGCTTCTTAAGGGCATTAGACCAAATTTTGTATTTATCAGATTTGTAGAACTTTCCATAGTAAAACAAAAGTACTTGTCCTGTTTCTTTGCTCCCCAACAACTTCTTCACTTGAGTAAAGTTCTTCCCGAATGTATACAGCCCAAGAACAAAGCCATCTACTTCCAAATCTTCCCAAGAACTGGATGATTTCCCAGGCACAGCTTCAAGGTTCATCGGTTGCTTGGATCCCGGGTTCCCATCAGTCTCACATCTGCGGCTTCTTTTTGTTTTCAGAGATTTGAGAGATTCGTTCATGTCGACATTATCATCTCCAAGTCCCTTACCATCTCTATATTTGGTGTCTATCCACATTACTTCGACAGGTAGCCCGACGACAAAGGAACACGAGGAATCAGAGTCGAGATCCAACGCTAGAGGATTCAAAAGACATGATGCACGTTTGGATTCAGACATCATTGGAGGTATCTCAGCCTGATATTCATCCCCAACACGAATATCAACTTTTGGATCTCCGCAGACAAATTCTACGTCACAAGAATCTTCCATAGGATAGTTTTCTTCATCCATCAGAAGCCCTGTCAGAATATATTGAAAATGTTAGTTGACAACATTTTGAACGGCTGATAAGAGATGAGACAGTTGATTCAAGAACATTCTAAAGTGTGAACGGCAAACTGAAACCAGCAGAGAATAAGGCAAACAAATATCAAATAAGAATATCAGTGCCAAAATATAAAAGGTATTCTAAAAACATAGCAATATCTCACATAGAACATATGAATCTCAATGGCCAATGAATGCAGAGAGGAGAGTAAAAATCAAACCAAGACTAGACACATTCATAGATGAAGTAAAAAGCTAATAGTTGTCAAGAAAATTTGCATCTGTTTCTAAACAAATCAAAGAGAAGCGAAGCATACATTGGTCGTTATTTCAGATGGCAGCATCAAACTCAATTACAAAATATCCGAGACATGATCAATGAAACAAACCCAGAATCCACATACAAGTTATCCAAGGTGAGAAAAATCGAGTGTTTCAGAGCGAAATAGCGTGAAAATAGAGTAAACCCAGAATCAAGAAGATGCTTATTATCGAAGACGACAAGGGTCAATCCCGAGAGCTGTTCAAAGTATCGATCGGAAACAATAGCCCCAACGATCCTGTTACGGACGATGAAGGCCACGTAAAGGGATAAGACGAGTCGTCGTATCAACATTAGCAGCACAAAGTTGAAAGCTTCAAACGCATACAGAAAACGTGAATTCTAAAAGGATGGTTTTTTCTCCGATTGTTTTGCTCGAATTCTATGCATTAACAGTAACGTTTTGGCAAACCGCAAACACGGACGTGAATTACCTAAAACGGCATTAAGAGGAACAAGGAAGGAGCAAGAGAGATTTGGTATAACCTGAAGAGAGAGAGATGTTTCAGCTTTGCATTGCTCGGCTTTCTAAGGAGCAGTGAGATTTGTCCAAGACCGAACAAGTTTCGTTTCTTTTGTAGAGAGAGAGATCACTAGCCGCTCTTTCAACACCAAGTCTTCAAGAGAGAACAAAGTTTTGGAAAAGAAAAAAGAGAGAGAAGAAAATCAACTCTTCTTTACAATCTATCGACCAATATTTTTTAAATGATTTATCAAGTTTTTAAAGACATTACATATTTATTTATTCTGACCAACAAATATATATATATATAATTTTAACTTTTAAACATACAGTATAATCTCTATAAATTAATACTCGATAAATTGAAACCTTGGTAAATTCATATGATTTTCCAGTCCCGAATCAAGTTTTTGACCCAACTAATCTCTCGATAAATTAATATTTATTAATTTAGAGAGACAAATCCTTTTTAGGTAATAATTTTCTTAATTTTTTTTTATGATGGTATATTATGCAATGTGATGAAATCATTTGCAAAAATGACATGATATTTTGTTTAAAGTCGATTATCGCCATAGAGTGGATGTTATGATTATAATAGATTATAAAATTAAAATGATATACTATATATAAAATTTAGAAGACATCATGGTTATTATCACTAATGTCGATAAATACATTTAGAAAAAGTTATGTATAAGTCACTAATTTTTCACAAGTTTATGATAGTGACCGAGAAAACAATTTTAAAAGCTTTTGATGCAATAAGTAAAGTTAAAGATAAGGTCTAATAAGATTTTAAATTGTAAGTCAAAACATAAATCATTAAAAGCTATGTGTTAGTAAATTTTCATAGTTATATATATATATATGCATAATAATATATGATTATTCATTTATACTATTATTAGGACTATAGTTTACATAGGAATTTCAAAAGAATTATAGTCTTATCATTTTATCACATTTTGCTAATTTTTACATTAGCCTGACTTGGGACCGGAAGATTTTATTAATTTATGGTGATTGTTAATTTACATAGTATTAATTTATAAAGGTTCTACTGTATTTGCATTTCTTTTAGAAATGCTAAAGAATCGATAAGGGTAATTTCACAATACCATATATAACAATACTAGATGACTCTCCGCGTGCGGATTAATATCTTGTAAGAGTTAACAATTGTCAATGTTATAATTTGTTTTTTTTATTCATTTTTGGTCTTTAGGAGCATTTTTGAATTTTTTTTAATGAATATTATCATCTAAAATAAAACATATAGTTGGCAAAAAAATGAAGCATATAATGAGACGATAATATGGTTTCGGTTCCTATAAATTTTGATCAAATAATTTTTTTGATTGATAAGGGTAATTTCATAATACCATATATATGGCCTGTAAAATGACCAAAATACTTCCAATATACGCGTGAATTCATGTTGACTAAACACGTTTGTGTTAGAGAAAATTAAAATAGGAAGAGAATTACACGATTACTATAAAAATAGTTTTCCCATTTCTCTGTTTATTTATGCCGATACTATTCATTACACATTTTATTTCTATATAGAGCAATATAGAAATAAACGTAAACCATAACAAATCGATAAGGGAGTCTTATATAAAAAAAATACATATATGTATATTTATTTTGAGTTTTTTTTAATTATTTGCAAAAATACAGCATTATATTTAAGAATAGATGAAATAAATGTAATAAGATTTGAACGAAAATAGATGAAACTATATTTGGCGTTCATGAAATGTATTAAACAAAATTTTCACATATACATCGTTGATTTTTTTTTTTTATGCAATATGTGTAAGAATAGTAGAATACCATGCTATTCTTCTTTTTTGTTGCAGTAATCCCATTAATCTCACGGGTAAGTGAGTTTGTAAAAATACTATCATAAGATACTAAAAATTTGGGTTTGAAAACCATATTAGTGAAGACCATGTATTATCCAAACAAGTCCAAATCATATTACCCATAAACAGTGTCATTGAACATGTACAGACTGTCCGAACTGAATAAATATTATAGGAAGTTTAATAATGGAATGTTAAACCTTATTCTCCCAAATGCAGATTCAGTGTAGCTCGTTCTTCTTCCACGTTCATTCCTCTGTATCAATCCATCCAAATAGGCTAAGGTAAGGCTGAGATCTATGCTATTTTAGTACTTGTTGACAATAGGTGTTTTTCCATGCTAAGTTTATGAATGGAATATGTGATGTTGTTTGTTTTCTATGTGAAGTGTAGGAATGTTTGATGCTTATTGATTATTAGTGAAGATTACTTGATGTGTGTAAATTGTTGGTAAAAAAATAATATTTAAGTATATATATAAAAGATTGTTAAAGTATATGATATATTTTGAATTACGGACGAGTGCGTATGTAAGCCCGTTGTAGTTCATTGGCCATCGAGGGCCATGTTGGGAGGACAAACCCAAAACCGTAGAAAATGGTTGGCTCCGCCGATGACGGGGAAGACAGACCCAAAACCGTAGAAAGGGATTGGCTCCACCGTGTATATATAAGTAAAGTATTTATGAGTAAAGAATGTGAAAGAAGAATAAAGAATGTGAAATGTTTAAGTATGAGATATTGGTTAAATAAATTTGATGTTGTTTGGTCTTATTTCTGATTTAGTGTGTTTGACCATTTATTGTTTTGGAGGATTAAAGTTCTTGCGGGTAACCTTTTTACTGGGTAATTTAAATTATTTACCCCCTCTTTTTTTCTTTTTCAGTAAATGCAGGTTTATTTCTTATTGTAGAAGTTAGGGCGTTAGACCTATAACTCGAAGTGATCGGGTCAGGGTGTCACACATAGATTCGTGGAGAAATAGAAGGTGCCAATCCTTCGTAACTAGATTAACCTTTTGATTTAATGCTTAACATGTCCTCAGCCTCTAGCGGTCATTGGATAGTTGTCTGGAATCCATGAATCATCCAAAATGCTATACTATTACTCAAGCTCATTTTCATCCCAATACCTTGATTCAAAAGCTATAATACTCTAAAGTAAAAGGATTACAACTTACTCGCTACCCATGGGTTTCTCATACTCAATGTGCAATCCCTTCTTGGGTTTGGGTTACAAGTAGGAGTGGCTGAGAAGCTCTCTCATCTCATCTTCTTCTATTATCCTTAACATTATTCTTCTTAGGATCTACTTTGTCGATTCTCCTCGTTGACACATTTGCTTGCCCATCTAAATCCAAAAGTATCTTTAATGTATAATTCTTAATGTATCCATAGCAAAGAAAAGCAGAAGTTGAGTACAACAAGCTGGTTTCAAATCATAGAGCGCAGCTGAGCCGAGACAACTGCTTGGCTGAAGAGAGCGGAATCATCTTTGGTAATGGAAAGATCATCGAAGAAATATTTCTCTGGCTGAGAAATGTTGAATGCGGTTAAGTTGATATTCAAATCGAGTGGATCCATGTTTGAAGCTGTGACAACGTAAATATGCTCATAGCTTACTCAAAAACTCAACTTGAATATGTGCAGACACGTGCTGTAGAGTAAGAGTCTGTTTATATGCCCTGGACAAGATGTGCTTGTTGATCATTTTCGACATTTCTTCAAAGAACTGAAGCAGAGTTTCCGAGCGATTTACCTTTTTATCAATCTTCTCAAATTCAACGTGTTACCACGATCAATCACATGATTCGCCCGCTCATCAAATGATAAGTTTACTAAGCCAGAAATTAGCAACACGGTTTTGACGATACACCAAAGTTTCTAACTGAGCCAGTCATACACTACAAGAGATATTACATATTACTTCACTGTATTAAGGTCGGTGTATGAACTGTCCATAAGGAATATATTATAACATTTATTTTTCTCATTATATGGTATTTTACTTATGGATGCCGGAAATCGCACAATTAGATTTGTAAGGGTTTCGAGAGGAAGTCGAGATTTCTGCGTTAAGCTATGAAATCGAAAACGATGAGCAAAGAAAAACTAGGGTTTGTTATTGCTTTGTATTGCTTTTGTGAATAAAGTTGCGGATCTCTTTCTCAAAGGACGTACATCGAAATATATACTCGACTAGGTCGGTTTAGGGTTACAACAAGATAAAGGAAATTATCATAATTCTTCGGGACTCGTCTTGATCCTCTTTCCTTATTGAGTTTATCTTCTCGAAGAAAAAGGAAGTTTTCCTTATTTCGCCGATGACCTCTTCTTCTGCAGGCGGCTTCCCTCATGGGCTTCTCCTGATGGGTTAGACTTGTTCAGAACTCGTCGGCCCGATAGGCTTGCCTTTCTTAGCGACTAACCATCTCTTCAGAAGAGACTCTCCTCGGCAAAATGTAGTTGATCCCGTTTAACCATAAATATGCAAGGCCTTTCGTTTACCAGGTTTTGCCTAGGCAGTTCGACTCGCAGATTTTGCCTAAGCGGTTTGGTTGGCAGATTTCGCCTAAGCGGTCTGGCTTGCTCGGCCAAACTGAACCAGAGAACTCGGCCAAAACTGAACCAGAGAGCTCGGCCAAAACTGAACCAGAGAGCTCGGCCAAAACTGAACCAGCTCGGCCAAAACTGAACCAGGCAGCTCGGCCAAACTGCCTGAGCGGTTCGGCCAAAAACTGCCTGGACGAGCTCGGCCAAAACTGCCTACGCGGTTCGGCCAAACCTGTCTGGACAGGCTCGGCCAAACCTGTCTGGACAGGCTCGGCCAAACCTGTCTGGACAGGCTCGGCCAAACCTGTCTGGGCGGTTCGGCCAAAACTGCTTAGGCGGTTCGGCCAAACCTGTCTGGGCGGTTCGGCCAGTTTTCCTGGTTTGGCCAAACTTTTCCCGGCTAGGCCAAATTTGGCCTAACTCTACAATTTGGCGGCGACAGTGTATTTGGCTGTTTGGCTAGTTCGCCTGCTCGACAACTCGACCATGTCACATCGCTTTTGTCATTACCGACTGTTGTTCTCGGGGAAGGGATTTCCGACCCCAACAATTAGCGCCCCAGCATGCTAATATGGTAATAATAGCTGGGCGGTAAATTGTTGAAGTAAAGAGAACAATAGTCAAGAAAAAGTTTTACCATGGTAAAAGACTTCGAAGAGACCGATGTGATGTTTTGATCAGGTCCTCCTTTTGTCTGATGAAAATTTCCAGTGTTCTTGAAGATAAAAGACACTGAGGTTCCTGAAATATACTGGCTTTCACGTTTCCCGAGGTAAAGTGATTTTCTCTTATAAAACCATGTTTCCCCTTCACTTTCACCTCATATCTCTTATCTCCACCCTCTCTCTAGAAGGTACCCTCTCTCCCTTAATGTTCACTTGATTGTTTTTTTTTTTTTTTCGCCGAACCGGTTTTTGAAACCGGATTTTGGCCGAACCGGGTTCTACTTTTGGTCGAGGAGGTCCTTTTCGCCGAAGAGGTCTTTTTGGCCGAGGAGGAGTTTTTCGCGGAGGAAGAGTTTAGGCGGATTTCGCCGAACCGAGTTTTGGCCGAAGCGAGGTTGGAGGCGGTTTTGGCCGAACCGGTTTGCGTTTTGGCCGAACCGAGTTTTGGCCGAAGTGAGGTTGGAGGTGGTTTCGCCCGAACCGGTTTGCGTTTTTTGGCCGAACCGGTTGTGAAGTTTCGCCGAACCGGACAGTGGGTTTTTGGCCGAGCCGGTGTGCAACGTTTTGGCCGAACCGTTCGAAGACTTTTGGCCGAACCGGACCGCGACTTTTGGCCAAACCGGTCCGCGAACTTTTGGCCGAACCGGTCTGCGAGTTTTTGGACAAACCGGTCCGCGAGTTTTTGGCCAAACCGGTCCGCGACTTTTGGCCGAACCGGTCTGCATTGTTTTGGCTGAACCGGTCCGCGAGATTTTGGCCGAACCGGTCCGCGACTTTTGGCCGAACCGGTCCGCGACTTTTGGCCGAACCGGTCCGCGACTTTTGGCCGAACCGGTCCGCGACTTTTGGCCGAACCAGTTTCGCCGAAGTGGGATCTTGGATGGACCCTTATCCCGTCCTGCCAGAGTTCGATGAAATCCCTTTCGTAGTTAAGTATGAAGGATACGAGTGGCCTGCGGAAGCAATCTTGACTCAAGAACAAGAGAAAGAATTTTTCCACGTCCTTTACGCAGAGAAAAAGGCGCGTCTGCATCGACAAGGAATGAAGTATAAGAAGCGGGGAAATTCTGATCCCCCAGGGTCCACCTTATGCTCGGCAGAATCGTTAGACAAACTCAGGACTGAATTCGAAGTTCCTGACGAAGTTGAGTTTAGTCTCCCAAGGTCTTCCGATCGAGCTAACGATCCTCCCCGTGGCTATTTTACTATGTATGAGAATTCTATCGGGGAATGCTTCCTCACTTTCCCTATCCCACCGGTGATCCTTGACTATTTCTGGAAACACAAGATAGCCCTTGCTCAGGCGACCCCTCGAGGTATTCGACACTTGGTTGGAATACTGGTTCGTGGCAGAGAATGTCGCAAAGAAGTCACTATCTACCATTATCTGAATCTATTGAAGATCAGTAGCAGGGATATGGTTGGGAATGATATGATCGTTGCCATCGGGGCTCAGGTTGGTTGTCTAGTCATCGATGATCATCCTACCAAGGATAGGCATTGGATCGACTACTTCTTCTATGTCAAGATTTCCGAAGCATCTGTGGGTGATCAATGGCTTGAGAAAGTAGTTACGCGATGGAGATATCGCGGTAGCTAGTTGTCATTCAGTCTAGGACTTTCCTTCTGCTTGGTGTCTTTGTTTATGTTTCGTGCAGGTCCGTCCGGATTTCCACCCTGCCCAGACGGTCTGTTCACTGACTTCCTTTCCGCGGTTAGATTCGAGCGGCACCTCTGTTTTTTGGAGAGGACTTTCTATTTTCAAAGAGTCAAACGAGCGATGGGATACTTGTCTTTTCGTGAGGAGATGGCAGCTCAGGAGCGTGCGCAGGCTGAGAATTTGGCGGCTGGCGTCGAAACTAACCCTGCTGGAGGGCAAGAAGGTGGAGTCCAAGACCAGCCGATCGTTAGCGGTGAGATCTCCGAGGTTCCCCAGGAGAAGCCGAAGAAAAGTAGGCGTTCAAAGAAACCCCCAAGAGTTCCTGTTTCCGACGGAATCATCCCCTCCTCCGAGGCAGGAGATTCCGCTTCAGGCACTGCTCTCGAGCAAGACGGGGAATCTCACAGCCCTCGGCGGCATAAAAAGAGATCTCGTCGAAGTTCAAGCGTTGGCCAGGTTCAGAGCCCTGTTCGTGCGGTCCTCACCGATGGAATTTCGGAGAGTGTGATTGATGACTCGAAGACGGCCGCATGGTTTGCGAACATCCAGTATCACGGTAGTGATGGACCTCTTCCCGCTGAGCTAGTCGCAGATCCCGACTTTGGGTTGATGTCTCGCCACGGATCCAAAGTATGCCTGTAACACGCAATTCCTTCAAGTGAGTTTCAAAAGGTTTTTTGAGGAGATTTTTCTAAGTGCTTAAACCCTTTCTCTTTGGTTCCTCAGCACTTCGCCGCCGCGAACAGGCTAGCCCGGAAGCTTTACGATCGTGGAGAGCTTTCCAGGAAATCATGCTCAGACGCTCAAACTCGATTAGGAATCGAAATGGAGCACAGAAAGAGTGTGGAGTCTGAGTTGCAGGCCTATCAGCGGAGATGCGTTGAGGCGGAAGAGCGTGCCGTTGAGGAAAGTGCTAAGGCATCGATACTCCAGCGGCAACTAGCTGACGAGAAGACCGGCATAGCTTCCAGGATTAAGCGTGCGACTAAGGCTGCGATGCACACTTTGGCCACCAAGTTCCAAGGCAAGATCGACCGTGCCAAAGAGAAGATCAGGACCCTTGGCGGGAACCCAAAGAATAAACTAGTGCAGCTAGCTCAAGTCGAGGCCCCTGACTCGTTTGACGCTGAAGTAGCAAGAACCGAGGCTTGGTTACCAAATGTTGCTGGCGGCGATGTGGAATTTGACAGTCTTTTTGCTGGATTAGACTCTGACTTGGTCATATCGCCTATCTCTTCTGATTCATCAGGTACTGCTCGGGACAATGTGTCGCTCGAGACTTTGGCCACGGATGTGGGTGTCCGGGCTTTTGATGGATCGATGACAAATGAGCTTGGAGTGAATCCTGATGATGATGAGTATGTTAACATTGTCGACTAGGGCTTCGCAAGATGAGTTGTCTCTTGTTTCTTTTTTGGCTTTGCTTTCCTTTCCCTAAAACGGCCCTTGTGGCAATGTCTTTGCTTCTGTTTTTGTTTGTGTGTGTTTTGCCTTGCGTCGTGTCTTGATGTAAGATAATCTGTGTACGAGACTTTCATGACATGTTATCTTCTCATTAACGTCTGTCCAGAAACGATCACGCCTTTGGACTTGACCAACGTGTTGTTGGGTTTTCTGAAAAATTATTCGGTGTATAAACCTAAGTAATCATTGGCAGCTGCTTTTTACCAACGTTCTGTTGGGTTTTCGAATGAACGCTCGTGGCCAAAAAGGCCAAGAGCCGGACATCAGAATCAGCCGGAGTCAAAAGCCCAGAAACTGATTGTTATAACTTATATAGCGCGCTTAGGATCCGAGAGTGGATGTCAAAGTGTTCAGGTTCACACTTTGTTGCTGTGGCCAGCAGCAACGACAGTGGTTTGAACTTGCTCAAAAGAGGTTTCGAATAGTCCATTCAAGATGTAAAAGTTGAAGCGAAGAGCGTGATTTAAAAATTGGGAGTATATGAGTATACATACCCCACTCCCCCCCCCCTTTTTGATGGAGGAGGGCAACTGAACTCGTCCGGAGACAAACTGCCTACGTATCCTTTGCAGGGATCAAGTCGCCTCGTAGTTCGTTAAAGCACTTACTCCTCCCCTTTTTGACGGGGGAGGGCAACTGAACTCGTCCGGAGACAAGCTACCTACGTACCCTTTGCAGGGATCAAGTCGCTTCGTAGTTCAAGGCAAGAGCCTCAGGAGAGGACTAATGATAGTACCTCTTCAAGTGCTTCGCATTCCACAAATGGAGTATTGGCTTACCGGCCATGGTGGCGAGCTCATAGACGCCGGGACGGACCACGGTGGTGACTTTGTAAGGTCCTTCCCAGTTAGCACCAAGTTTCCCAGCGTTTCGCTCTGCTGTGTTTTGGAAAACTTCGCGTAAGACCAAGTCGCCTTCGCGGAAACGTCTGATTCGAACTTTAGAGTTGTAGTATCGTGCGGCCGCGTTTTGATAGTTGGTTATTCTGATGAGTGCCTGATCGCGCCTTTCGTTAAGGAAATCCAGTTCATCAAAGAGGAGTGAATCGTTGAGTACTTCGTTTTCAGGTAAGAGACGACGTCGCGGTCCTGGACTAGTAACTTCGGAGGGTATGACACATTCAGTTCCATAGACAAAAGCAAAAGGAGTTTCGCCCGTTCCGCGTTTGGGAGTGGTGCGGTGGGACCATAGAACGCCTTCCAGCTCATCTGCCCAGCGACCCTTCTTCGCGTCCAAACGTTTCTTAAGGCCATCGAGAATCGTCTTATTCATTGCTTCTGCCTGTCCATTTCCCTGGGGATGACGAGGAGTAGATTTGTTGAGTCGAATTTTCCACTTTGCGCAGAAGGCCTCGAACCTGTTGGAGATGAACTGAGAACCGTTGTCGGTGATAATTTCGAATGGAATTCCGTGACGACATATGATGTTTCTCGAGACGAAACTTTCGACTTGGGCATCTTTGATACTTGAGTAAGCCTCAGCTTCCACCCATTTTGAGAAATAATCTGTTAAAACAAGTAAGAAACGCTTTTGTTTTGACGCATGCAGAGGTCCTACGATGTCCATCGTCCATCTCATGAATGGGTAAGGAGAGGTGACGGAAGAGAGCTTCTCCGTTGGCTGATGAATTTTTGGAGCATGACGTTGACATCTTTCGCACTTGGCTGAAAACTTAATGCAGTCGTTCACGATGGTAGGCCAGAAGTGGCCATGTCGCTTTATCTTGATTGCCAAGGCCTTGCCTCCTGAGTGATTGCCGCATGACCCGCTGTGTACTTCTTCCATGACTTTTCTGGCCTCTTGTCCCTCTACGCAGGTGAGCAAAGGACCGGAGAACCCGCACCTGTAGATGTTCTCATCTAACAGGACGTATCGAGTAGCTTGCTTCTGTAACTTGCGGGCTGCCCACTTGTTGCTAGGCAGCTCTCCACTAACGATGTAAGCACGGATTTGGTCCATCCAGGGCTTATCGCATCCATACTCAGGTTCTCCATCAGTTTCCATCGGGACAGATGTGTCTTGGTCATGATCTTTTAGCGAGAGGTTGTCAGCATCCGGGGCATTCTCAGTGTCAGTTATAGGCGTTGTCATTGGCGGATGCGTGGGCTCTGTTTCTTCTGCTCCTTTTGTCATCTCCATGTCTTTGGGACTTGTCTCGAGTGATTCAGCAATGGCTTTTGCTTGTCTCGCGATCTGAGATCGTGTTGAAATAGCGAGCGCTGTACCTTGTTGGATGCTGGGAAATTCGATGAACTCCACGGGGATTACCCGCTTCAAAGCCGGATCTTTTGGAGGAGCTGAAGCGGAGGCAAGGTTTGCCAATGCGTTAGCGTCGACGTTTTCCCCTTGAGGAATTCGTGTCAGCGTAAACTCTTTGAATGTCGAGGCAAGGTCCTTGACTATCATAGGCTTCCATCCGATCGTCTTTTGTTGCATACTCGCCGCTGAATTGGCTAGTAACTAGCTGTGAATCGCAGAAAGCGTGAACATGCTCGATGTTGAGTCCTTGGGCGAGCCTCATTCCAGCGATGATGGCTTCATACTCTGCTTCGTTGTTGGAGGCTTTGAAGCCTAGACGAAAAGACTATTCAAGGATCTCGCCTGTTGGCGACGCTAGGCGTATTCCTACTCCAGACCCATTCTTAGATGACGAGCCGTCGACGTGTAGTTCCCAGATACCCGGTCGGACCTCCTTTAGCATTTGATCCTCAGGGAGTTCGATGAGGAAGTCTGCCAATACTTGTGACTTTTTGCACGTCCGCCCTCTGTATTCGATGTCGTACTCGCTGAGTTCTATTGCCCACTTGGCTAACCTTCCAGATTGACTTGGGCTATGCAAAACCGAGCGCAAAGGAAAGGTGCTGAGAACTATGATGGAGTGAGCTTGGAAATAGGGCCTTAGCTTTCGTGATGCCATGACGATGGAAAGTGCACTAACGTAGAAGATGGGTTTTTGCTCGCCTCGCTCCTCACGTACTAACACAGCACTAACGGCTGTTTCAGAGATAGCGATATAGAGGAAAAGTGGTTCTCCAGTTACTGGTTTGGCGAGGATAGGCGGCGTTGCTAAATACTCTTTAAGCTGTCTGAAAGTGTCTTCACACTTGTCTGACCATTCAAACTGTTTGTTTCCTCGCAGCGTGTTGTAGAAAGGCAAGCATTTGTCAGTTGATCGTGAGATAAATTGGTTGAGTGCAGCCACTCATCCAGTTAATCTCTGTACTTCACGTTTGTTTCTCGGAGATGCCATTTGGATTAGCGCGTTAATGTGCTTTGGATTTGCTTCGATGCCGCGATGAGTGACCAAGTATCCTAGGAATTCTCCAGAGGTAACTGCAAATCTGCATTTCGTAGGGTTTAGCTTCATGTCATAAAGATTGAGCTGGTTGAAGCATGCTTCCAGGTGCGAGATGTGATCCTTTTCCTCAAGAGATTTCACAAGCATATCGTCTATATACACCTCCATTGTTTTGCCTAATTGGTCTTGAAACATCTTGTTGACGAGTCTTTGGTATGTTGCGGTCTTTTCTTTATCTTCGGGATGCCTTAGGATCTGGTTATAGCCCGAGAAGGCGTCCATGAATGTCAACAGTTGGTTCCCTGCTGTTGCTTCTACTAAGCGATCGATGTGAGGAAGAGGGAAACTGTCTTTAGGGCACGCCTTGTTTAGATCCGTGAAATCCACGCAAACACGCAACTTATCGTTCTTCTTTTTTACCACGACTGGGTTGGCGAGCCAATCGGGGTATTTGACTTTGGTGATTGATCCGACGCGTAATAGCCTTTCGACTTCGTCGTTTACCGCTTTTGCTCGTTCGGGGCCGAGCTTCCTCCTTTTCTGTTTTATTGGTTTGAACGTTGGATCGACGTTGAGTTCGTGGCTGGTGAAGTTGATTTCTATCCCCGGCATGTCTTCTACTGCCCAGGCGAAAGTATTGATGTTTTTCCGGAGGAAAGCCCGAGCTTCTTCTTAAGATCTTCATCAAGGGTGGCCCCGATCTCTACGCATCTTTCAGGGTGTTGTTCGTCGATGCATACAGATATCACAGGTTCGCAGGTGGGTCGTTCGTCTTCTACGCGACCTTCTGCAATCTGTAATTGCTATAAGAGGCCAGTCAGGTTCTTCACCTGTTCGGGGCTAGTTCTCACTCTTTTTCGTGATTTATGAGGCTCAAGGGCGTCCTTCTTCTTCTCGATGTTTTGCATCTTATGCTCAGCCAGAAAACAGGTACGGGAATCCCTCTGATTTCCCCATATTGTCTTTATGCCGATGGGAGTTGGAAATTTGAGGCATAAGTGGTATGTTGAAGGCACGACTCTTATCAGGTTGAGCCAAGGAGTTCCCATGATCACGTTGTAGATTGCTGGATGATCGGACACAGTGAAGTCGACCATCTTTTTAACGTTGCTAGCTTGTACAGGAAGGCGAATTGTTCCCATCGTCATGGTTGTTTCGCCAGAGAAACCCGTGATGGGCTTAGGCCTTCCTTTGATTGTGGATAAATCAATCTTCATTCGCTCAAGCGTTTTCTCGAAGATGACATCCACCGAACTCCCTGTATCGATAAGAACGCGAGCGATGTTGAAATCGTAGACGGTTAGGTTGATTACCAAGGGATCGTTATGTGGTTGGTCGAGGCCCTCAGTGTCTTTCTCGTCGAAAGTGATTGAGTCGCTGGAAAGCCTTGGCTTTGCGGGTGCTCATATGTTTGTGCAGACATCAGCGCGAAGTTGATAAGCTTCGATCGCGGTCTCGTCGTCAGCACAGTATTGTGATCCTCCCATTATCATGTTGATAACCTCGCGTTGTTCTCCGTTTTCCACGCCATCATCGCGACGGTGGTGTCTAGGAGTATTCACTTGTTGTTCGGCCTCGGTAGGAGCTTTCTCCACTGGCTTGAAGTCTGACAAGCTGTTGTTGTTTTTTAAGGTGCCTTCTGTGAGTTTGGCTATGAGTTGTCGCCCTAACTCTCGGCACCTTGCGGTTGCAGTTGAGTGTCCACTAGATTTGTGGAAATCACAATACAGCTTCTCGTCATAGTCATTCGACTCTCTGGTCCAGGTGTTGTTCTAGGTTCCTCTGCCGCGACCGCGCCCACGGCCTCTTCCGTGTCCGCGATCTGATGATTCTACTTGATAGTTGTGAGCCCCTCCGGATCCTCCTTCGTATTCCACATAGGTGGGATTGTTTTTCTTAGGTGCAGCGACTTTGGCTGGTTCGCTTACTGGTTTGGTCTTTCCGCCTTTCCTGGCTTGGACTTCCTCTTCGGTTCGAGCGAAGTCGGCTGCACGGTGGAGAGCGTCTTGAATTGTTATCGGCGTGTTGAGGCTCATCTCTTGCCAGAATGGAGACGGGCACCGAAGCGCCCCTCGCAGGGCTTCCAAGGCTGACTTGTTGCTGATACCTTCGACCTTTGAAAGTGTGTTTTTGAACCTTGTCATGAAAGATCGAAGACTCTCGGTCTCGCCTTGCTTGTTATTCCATAGCTCCGAGTCGTAGATCTTCCGTTCCATGAAGATGTTGTAATGTTAAACGAACAACTCGGAAAGCTGAAGAAAGGTGTGAACTGAGTTCTTCTCCAGCTTGTAGAACCATTGTAGCGCAGGCCCCTTGAGACTTTCCACAAACAGCTTGCAGTAGACGATGTCTTTTTCTGTTTCCTTGAAGTTCGCTCTCCCCAAGGCAACTTCGAATTCCATCAGATGATCCGAAGGGTCAGTGGTTCCTTCGTAGATGGGAAACTTGATCCTTCCAGGATCAGAGATTTTTGTTTTCGCGATTCGTTCGTCGAAGGGTGTATTCCTCGCCTTTTCTAGAACTTGGGCGATGGCAGGAGCCTTTCCCGTTCCCTGATGCATCTGCGATTGGGTGTACTTTAGGTCTGAGGTCACCCGATCCATCTGAGTTTAACTGCAGCGAGCTCTGCAGCGTAAGAGCGTTTGAATGCTCTGCGCTCCTGCTCCTTCTTGTACCTCTCTTCGCTAGAGTAGTTGGAGTATTCCGCGGTGTCCCCCACAATCTCTGTCTTGGAAGAGCTTGACGCGCTTTGAGTGTCAGGGGCGCGTGGTTCTTGTCGGTTTCCTTCTGGATCTTCCGCCCGTGTACGCTTTGCGGGAGCTGGTTCCTCTGCGTCGGAGACGTCCAGGACGCGTTCGGGGGACTTTTCCGTCTCTCGACGCGGAGGCGGTGGTGGTAGATCCTCTGGGTTTCCCCGAGGAGTGCGAGGCACTGAGAAGTCGAGGCGTTGAGGGTCGACGCGAGCTCTGAGTCTCGTCGTGTTGGGTCTTTCGCGTTTTCTTCGCGAAAGAGCTTTCAGTTCCTTCGAGTTTTCTTCGATCATCTTGGCTTGCTTCTTCTGCTCAGTGAGGAAGTCTTCTAGCATCTTCTTCACGTCGGTTAGGTCACCATGAGCAGGATTTTTGGTAGCAGTAGCCTCGATCGGAGGTTCTCGTTTCTGGTTGTCTCTGCGGGACGTGTTTTCTTCGCCGCTTACCATCTTCGAGTTGTTATGTAGCTTTTTTTTTTGGTGTAAGAAATTCTCTAGTTCCCCATAGTCGGCGCCAAATTGTGGATGCCGGAAATCGCACAATTAGATTTGTAAGGGTTTCGAGAGGAAGTCGAGATTTCTGCGTTAAGCTATGAAATCGAAAACGATGAGCAAAGAAAAACTAGGGTTTGTTATTTCTTTGTACTGCTTTTGTGAATAAAGTTGCGGATCTCTTTCTCAAAGGACGTACATCGAAATATATACTCGACTAGGTCGGTTTAGGGTTACAACAAGATAAATGAAATTATCCTAATTCTTCGGGACTCGTCTCGATCCTCTTTCCTTATTGAGTTTATCTTCTCGAAGAAAAAGGAAGTTTTCCTTATTTCGCCGATGACCTCTTCTTCTGCAGGCGGCTTCCCTAGTGGGCTTCTCCTGATGGGCTAGACTTGTTTAGAACTCGTCGGCCCGATAGGCTTGCCACTCTTAGCGACTAACCATCTCTTCAGAAGAGACTCTCCTCGGCGAAATGTAGTTGATCCCGTTTAACCAGAAATATGCAAGGCCTTTCGTTTAGCAGGTTTTGCGTAGGCAATTCGACTCGCAGATTTTGCCTAAGCGGTTTGGTTGGCAGATTTCGCCTAAACGGTCTGGCTTGCTCGGCCAAACTGAACCAGAGAGCTCGGCCAAAACTGAACCAGCTCGGCCAAAACTGAACCAGGCAGCTCGGCTAAACTGCCTGAGTGGTTCGGCCAAAAACTGCCTAGACGAGCTCGGCCAAAACTGCCTAGGCGGTTCGGCCAAACCTGTTTGGACAGGCTCGGCCAAACCTGTGTGGGCGGTTCGGCCAAAACTGTCTAGGCGGTTCGGCCAAACCTGTCTAGGCGGTTCGGCCAGTTTTCCTGGTTTGGCCAAACTTTTCCCGGCTAGGCCAAATTTGGCCTAACTCTCAAATTTGGCGGCGACAGTGTATTTGGCTGTTTGGCTAGTTCGCCTGCTCGACAACTCGACCATGTCACAACGCTTTTGTCATTACCGACTGTTGTTTTCGGGGAAGGGATTTCCGACCCCAACATTACTGATATTTTTTTTTATTAAAATAATGTTAACAAACTATTAACATGTTCTTAAAAGTAAATATGAGTTGGCGATACAAACTATTTAACATGTTCTAAAAAGTAATATGAGTTGGCCATAATTAATTAATAGGACAATATATGAGTGCGTGTTTATATATTGATACTTTGATAGCAATAGATAGAAAAATGAGAAATTCTAGAACGACATATTTATAAACGTTGATATAAGAGCTCCTCGCCTCCCACGATATGTATTTTTTAATTAGGATGCCATATATGGAGACTTATTCAACATGAAATTTGGAATAATTTGATTTTAATCGAGTTTTTAAATAATTTTGAATGATTTACGGAAATTTTTGTAATTTGAACTGAAAAATCATAAAATCTCACCTAAAACAATGTTATTTGCTTTATCATATTTTTAATTAAGGAATCTGTAGATGCTGAATTCCACACTAAGTATTTATTAGAGAATTCGGGGAAATTTTTTTATGCTTCTAAGAAATGTCTAGACCTAATCGAATGAACCGACGAATGAGACGAAAATAGTATTTTATTTATCAACGAACAAAAATACAATGAAAATACAAGTGAGTAGTGAGCAGCAACTAGCTAGTCGAGTGTGCGTGTAAAAAGTTAGGATGAAATCTGCATCTTCTCCTTGTATTTATAGCTCTTTCTGCTTCGTTCGCCAGCTCCGAAAGCTCAGGTCCTCACCGCGTATCTCAGGCCGTTTAGTTATGATCTTCCGGAAATCCCAGAGCTGAAACGAGTCCACGATCTCCGGTTGACTCGTTCTCAGCTCCAGCTTCAGCTTCTTTTTGGACTTATCTGTTCGCATGCGGATCCTAACCCATTCTCAGCCAGAATCACTCCCTTAACAGATCGCAAGTGGGCTCGGACTTGTTCGGGGCCTTAAGTCTCCGTGTTGACTTTCTATACTCCGAAACGTCCCCGTTTCGGGATGTGCTTTAGCTGAGCCGAAATCGGTGTGACGAATCCAGCTCCAACAGTTGCCCCCAGCCCACTAAGTGTTAAAGGATAATCACTTAGTGGGCGGTTCGCAAGAAAAGAGTCTACGATCTTAGAACATATACAAGGATCATGAACCTAAGATTCCTTTCTCAACCGTTCCTCAGATGTCCTTTATCTGATTTGAATTTCGCCACGAGAAGAATATGGGGAAACGAAAGATCCTTGCGATCGCAACAATCTCACCTTAATTGTTATAAAGTCATCCGCCTGTCCATATGGGTTTACTCAATCGCTTAGCTACAACTTCCCAGGTAAGATGATAACTCCCACCTTCTCTCTCTTCCCCATCTCGTATTTAGTTAGTCAAGTAGACTCCATTTTGTCTATCTAGATCTTAGCTTTTCTCCCCTTTCTTAGCTCTGACATCTCCCTCCACACCTTCACCGAGATTCGCTTCCAGTTTCTGATGGACCCCACCTCATCATCAAGAGGGAGACGACACTCTTTGCTATCCCCCGCCGAGAACGATCTGGTGAGGCATGCGTCTCTGCACCGTTTTCCTCCCAGGGTGGAGCTGGCCGCCCCGACTCCATATGAAATGCCGGAGACGATTCGGCCGGGATGGTGTTGCGTACACCCGAGCTACTTTTTGTCGTGCATGCTCACCTTCCCGGTACCTATCTATCTCATCCGTCTCCTTTCGTTGGGGCTAGCTTTTCCTCAGATGAATCCCAACTTCCTTCGCCATGCCATCGGGACGTTCGTCCCTGGTTTCAAGGAGGGAATAGAGATGTCTACTAAGGACTTCCTCAACCTTTATCTGGCGAAGAGTAACTCGAGGGTCTTGGGTCATTTTTATTTGTCAAACTGGCCTGATCTCGGAATTGTCAGCGGGGCTACCTTGATTAAGAATCCGAAGTGGCAACATTCCTTCTTTTTCTTTAGGGTTTCCCCTCTATTGGTCGCGTCAGTGACCGAATTCAATGCTCTACCTTCCCGCTTGTTGATTCCGCTGGTTAGGCTGTTTGGCTAGGTAGACAGTGACCCATCGGCTTAGGATTTCGTAATTAGGAATACTTTGTATTGTTCTAGCTCTGGGCACTCACTCCTCTGTTTGTCTTGTAGCAAATACAATGGAATCAAAGCTCAACGCTAGCCTATCCTCCTGATCGCTCGATTACGCAGTGGTCCTGTTGATTGGAATTCCTCTGACCTTCCGCGCATTAGGAGGGCTACAGGAATCGAGACATTCGCCGTACCTTCATCGACTCAAGATCACGTTCCTATCTCCATGATTCCTCCTCTGTCGTTCTCAACTCCTCGTCATACCCTTCCAACTCGAAGGAGGAGGCGCAACACTCGTAGTTGCACTGGTCCTTCAGTTCCGCTCATGTCCCCGATTATAGGTCAGTTTTCCTCGTTGTTTGACGGCAAACTAATCCGTCATCGGAGCTGGTGATATAACACTCAGAATCACATAAGGCTTATGGTGACACGGTTTCAAGGCCTATGGCTTGAATGGATCGAAGTTTGCCACGAAAAGGTGCAGAATGCCTTTGTGATAAGAACACAAATCAATATATATGTGAATCGCACACAAAGATAAAGATCCAACTTATTTTCTAAAGGAATCACACACATTAGAAAAGACAAGCAAAACAAAGCCTAAGCTTCAAAAGGTGAGAAAACTCTCTCTTTTACAGTAAAACCTCTATAAATTAATAATATTGGGACCTTGAAAAATTATTATTTTAGAGAGATATTAATTTATCGATAAATTAATTTTATCTTTTTTAAGTAAGATTTTTCTTTAAAAAATTTCCGAATGATGTTATGGTACGGAATTTAATGAATCTATTTGCAAAATTGACATGAAATTTTGATTAAATTTTTTGATTATCGCAATAGAGTGGATGATCTTATCATAATAGACGATCAAATTAAAATGGTTTACTATGTATAAAATTTAGAAGAAATCATGGTTATTATCCTAATATCGATGGATACATTTAAAAAGAGTTATGTATAAAAAATCAATTATTTTGCCTTGAATTTTTCATAGGTTTATGGTAAAGACCGAGAAAACAATTATAAAAGTTTTTGATGTAATACGTAAACTTAAAGATAAAGTCTAATGAGATTTTTATTTTTAAGTCAAAACAAAAATAATTTAAAACATGTTTAGTACATTATTATATATATATATGTATATACATAATTATATATGATTATTAATTTATATTATTTTTGGGGCTATATTTTACATAGGAGTTTCAAAAAAATTATTATCTTATCATTTTATCAAATTTCGCTAATTTTTACATTGGCCCGACTCTGGACCGGAAGAATTTATTAATTTATAGTGATTATTAATTTATAAAGTATTAATTTATGGAAGTTCTACTGTAGTTTTCAAAAATTTATATATCTCTATACAATGAATGGAGAAATGAGCTTATATAGGGATAATTACAAATCAGCAACATAAATGCACAATACATTAAATTAATTACAAAACTCAATCAAAATAATTACAAAAACCAATAAGGAACTAATTACATATATTTTATCAATTCACATTAATGGAGATTGGTTATTTGTATCTAGAAACTTTCTTGATATATCCATGAATTGATGATTATCTAGAAACTTCTTTAAATATTTTCTCTTTTTCTGGTTTTTAAACTCTTTTTTTTAATGATAGAAAGGAATTCAAACTTTAATTAAACAAAGAGAACTATTTTTACAGCTTTTTTAATTTATAAAATAAAGAACACAAATGTTTTTTTATTATTATTCTTTTTTTTGAAAATGAGAAAACAAAAAAAAAATCACTTGAGGAAAAAAAATTGTTATAGATTTTTCAAATTTTTAAAAATCAAAGAACAAAATTATTTTACTTTTTTTGATTTTTTTGTGATTTTCATTTTAAAATGGAATTAACAAAAACAAAATAGAAAAAGATAAAAATAGAATCATTTATCTCTGAATACCAAATGATATAAGACTCAGAATTGCACCAAATCTTATTGTCGCACGACTTCAAAGCCTACGGCTTCAATGAATCGAAATTCGCCACCCAAAGGTGTGGAATGCCTTTGTGAGAAAAACACAAATCAATATCTATGTGAATCGCACACAAAGACAAAGATCTCACTTGTTTTCTAAAGGAACTACACACAATAGAAAAGACAAGCAAATTAACAAAGCCTAAGCTTTAGAGAAAAATCTCTTTCATTGTCCAAAAATTTCTATATCTCTATACAATGAATGGAGAAATGAGCTTATATAGGGTCAATTATAAATCATCAACATAAATGCACAATACATAAAATTCATTACAAAAATCAATCAAAATAATTACAAAAACCAATCAAGAACTAATTACATATATTTTATCAATTCACATTAATGGAGATTAGTTCTTTGTATGTACAAACACTTTTTTGATATATCCATGGATTAATTGTCTTCTATAAACTTTTTCCAATATTAGGCATGATGTGCATTGAACCATTGTTAGGATCGGACTTGACCCGCTCAAACTTTGGTGTTCAAAGTTATGATTAACAATGAATATACTTTAACGTGCAGAGATTATATGGCCTCTAAGTCGTTTCCAACGATTAAGCAAGTGTTCTCCGCCCTAAGTCTTTTATGCGCTGCGCTATGCGAGGGAATCTACAAGGAAAGTCTTCTTTGTGTTGCATCCGCCTGCGAGGGAATCTTCTCAGGTCCTAAGTCTTATCCGCTTGCGAAGCAAAGTCTTATGAGTCTTACCTTTTTGCAGAAGGAAGCGTCATCATAGTGGCCACCAAAGACTCTAGCAGAAATAGCCACCGAAGACCATGTCTTCGCCTCGTAGGAAATACCTTGTCTTCGCCTCACATGAAATACCTTGTCTTCGCCTCACAGGAAAAATCTTTTCTTCGCCTCGCTGGAAAGACCTTGTAAGACCTTTTCCTCACTCGTCTCGCAACAAAAATCATGAATGTAGTATCAGCGAAGTCACATAGACAACTAGGAGATGTTTGTGCCGACGATGACATTGTGTCGGCGATGACACAGTGACATCGATGTGTCTAGACATTGAAGTGTCTGCCAGAGTGGCGACGAAAACTCCGGAAGGTTCCTAGTGCTAAAGACCAGTTAAGTTACGAAGCCCACATAGGCGCGACTGACGTAAAGAAAAGGGAATCCGCGAAGGCTTTGGAAAGTTAACATTATCTTTATGGAAAGACTTAGCCGACTTAGGGAGCTATATATATCAATATACAAGCCCTTGTAAAAGGCATCCGCAACTTTATTCACAAAAGCATTCACAACAATAACAAACCATATTTTATCTTTACTCATCGTTGTTCTTCGTAGCTTAACTTAGAAATCTCTGCTTCCTTTATGAAACCTTTACAAATCTAATTGTGCGAGTATTGGCTTCCACAATTTGGCGCCGAGTAAGGGGAACTTGAGACTTTCTCACATAAAAAGCTACGCTACACACTAGATCTGAGAAGATGAGCGGCGAAGAGAACAAGTCAAGCAATGGCAGCAAGGAGTCCTCTTCTCACAGAGCCAACCGAGAGAGGGAACCCTCCGCCGAAGCCCTTGCTACCAACGTCGCCTCTAAGCAAGGCGACATGACCGAGGTCAAGAAGATGCTAGAGACCATCCTCAAAGAACAGAAGGAGCAAAGTAAGTTCAACGAGGCCCTACGAAGAAGTTGAAAGCTCTTTCGCGAACAAAGCGCGAAAGACCCGTCACCACAAGACTTAGGGGGCACTTCGACCTGCATCGCCTCAACTTCTCCGCACCTCGGACCGCTTGGAGGAATCCAGCCGACTTGCCGCCACCACCGCAACGACGGGAATCAGACAGGTCTCTCGCGCATCAGCCTCTTCCCAAGACAATCAAAGCGCATCAGCCTCTTCTCAAACAGAAATTCTACAAGACACCTCAGAATACACCAACTATTCTGACGTCAACGAATGTGGATTCTCCACGGCGGAGCGATACAAGGAGCGGGAGCGTAGGGCGCTAAAACGATCTTAGAATACAGATTTCGCTGAGATACGGGCTCAAATGGAGCGAGTCGCCTCCGACCTAAAGAATACTCAATCACAGAAACACTGTAGAACTGTGAAGGCTCCTGAAATAGCCCATGTACTAGAGAAGGCGTGGAACACGTCCTTCGTTAAACGAATCGCAAGGACTAAAATCTCCGATCCCAGAAGAATCAAGTTACCAATCTTAGAAGGAACCACAGACCCTTCGTACCATCTGATGGAGTTCGAAGTTGCTCTAGGAGAGCAAACTTCAAGGAAGCCGAAAAAGACATCGGCTACTGTAAGTTGTTCGTGGAAAGCGTCAAGGGGCCTGCCCTCCAATGGTTCTACAAGTTGGAAAAGAATTCGGTTCATACCTTCCTCTAGCTCTCAGAGATGTTTGTGCATCACTACATCTTCTTCACATAACGAAGAATCTATGATGCTGACTTATGGACGAACCGGCAAGATGAGAATGAAAGTCTATGGTCTTTCATGATGGAATTTAAGCACACGCTATCGAAGGTGGACGGCATTAACAAGACTTCCGCATTAGAAGCTTTGAGAGGAGCACTTTGGTGCCCATTTCCGTTTTGGCAAGAGTTGACTATCAACCCGCCAACGACTATCCATGACGCTCTCTACCGCGCTACAGACTTCGCTCGAAGCGAAGAGGAAGTTCGCGTGAAAAAGGCTGGAAGGACCAAGTAGACAAACAACGTACCACAGCCCACTACCCTTGCTTCCACGTTGGTAACCACAACACTCAAAGGCGACATAAGTCTCGAAGATTTAGAGATTGATGAAAGCCTAGAGTAATTTAGCACGACGAAATAAAGAACTACAGGACGACTTGATCCCTGCAAAAAGGGTACGTTGGCAGCTTGTCTTCGGACGAGTTCAGTTGCCTTCCTCTGTCAAAAAAAGGGAGGGACGGGGGAGTGGGGTATATATACTCGTATACTCCCATCATTTATCAAACTATTTGCTGAAAACTTTAGACGTCAGCCAATTGACACAAGTCTCACATACTTTATCAGTTACATCGTCGATGGATTATTCAAAGCTTTTGCAAGCAAGTTCATTCCACACTCGTTGCTGCTGGCCACATCAACGATGTGTAAACCCGAACACAAAGACATCCAACATCGGATCCCAAGCGCGCTATATAATTACTAATGTTCAGCATCATGGTGGTTGAGCGTGACTGAAAATTCAAAAACCCAACAACATTGTTGGTAAAAACAGCTGCCGATGATCGTTTAGTCTGTAGACCAAAATGATCATTCTGAAAACCCAACAAAACTTTGGTAAAAGCAAAAGGTGTGTTTGCTCTCAGACAGACGTGTTCAGAGAGCAACACCTTTCCAGAAAACCAACAACAACGTTGGTAGAAGCAAAACACAAACCCAACAACAATGTTGGTAGAAGCAAAACACAAACCCAACAACAACGTTGGTAGAAGCCGAGCGTAAACGCATTTGCGATTTCGCTACCCTGCAATCATGATATGAGGCATTCTAAGATGTAAAACGAGTACCATTACTCTTCAAGCTCCTATGATCTATCAAGAACAAAACGAGCCTAGCTCATAACAAAGGCAAAAAACAAAAGCCGCATTCACTATCATCCTACATTCGCTACAATATGCAAGGAAAAAAATAAATGTGGTGCGGATACAAGACATCCGACCCCCACTGCCGAAAGACAACGATAACAACATCCGAAAATCTAATAAAAGTCATAAACAAGAAACAAGCTAAGTCTGAAACAAAGACTAAAAGAGAGAGGGGATCACACGACATCCTCATCGCCTGCTCTCTCCTCGGGAATGACTCCCTCAATGTCAATGTCTTCCCCATCCAAGGAATATAGCGGAATAGTCTCAGTAGCAGAAGGTCCAGGAACCTCGCTAACCTGCTCCGCTTGAGTAACAGAGATATCACCTGCGACATCATGAATCCCTAACACCTCCTTTACAACAGCAAGGAGTTCCTTGAACAAATCCCGGGCGTCGTAAATCTCACCTTGCTTCCCC
>LT669789.1:7879850-8259441 GCA_900128785.1 Arabis alpina | reverse complement strand
CAACCACTAGGTGTGTCGATCGACAGCCCTTAAGAGCCCTGTCAATCGACAGACACCAAGTGTGTCGATCGACAGCCCCTCCATTTTCTACAAAAATGGTTCACGGGCGTCACAATTCTCCCCCACTAAAACTGGATTCGTCCTCGAATCCTCTAACATTACTCAACAATCTACCCTGGCCCAAACCCGCCAGCACACCGGAGACTACATCTTCCAGACCCTCTCGAGGTTCACATCCGTCCTATGCACATAGACCCGTCTCAGACATTGATTGCCCATAGCTCATAACCACCATCTAGCTTTCGGGATGGTCACCCCTCAGCTCTAGGTGTCTAGTATCAACCCACCTCAGTCTGCGCAGTCCTGACGGTGTTTGATACTCAATCATCTCCACACACCTCAATCTATCAAGACACACAGTCTATCAAGCTCTCGGTATGCAGAGATCTGCCAGAGGTCGCAACCTCCCAAACTATCCCCATACCCTCACGATCTCAGTCCGCGCAATCCTGACGAACGATCGGTATGCGGGGAACCCACTGCCCCCCGGAGAGACGCATCTCTCAAGATCTGTCGGAGACTAATCTCCAAGAAAGACTGATGTCTATCTCTGAGCTATGCAATCAATTCCTAACGTCTATAATGCACCTCTGACCGGAACTACCTCATAAGGTCTCACATGATATTCCCCTCCCGGAATACCATCACCAACATGATCATCACAGATCACCCGGACCATCCCTCACCTCGGATGTCCCTGCAGAGTCTCCCCGGAACTAGACAGTTCTAACCACCGTAAAACTTCTATTCCGAGACTCTCTCACACACAAACACACAAACTGTTAAAGTCCCCTACGAAACTGGCAAGTTCTATCCGCAATAAAACTTCCATTTCGGGGTTCTCTAACCACAAACACATGACTCACAAAGTCAAACACATAAGAAAAACACTTCTTATTCACTGGAAAAATGTCATAATCATTACAACTTAATGAAAATACAAAAAATCCACAACCCAAAACCTCACCACACACGGTGATCACAACACAAAAACTGAAACTGGAAACCACAAAGAAAAATGAATTCACTCTTTTGCTTGCTTCTCGAACCACTTCTTGAACTTCGTTTTCATCTTTGCCTCTAGTTCCCAAGTCTCCTCCTGAATACCGTCACAGTCCCACAAGACTCTCAACAACGGCACTCTCTTCCGGCGCAGAACCTTGATACTTCTCTCAAGAATCCTAACCGGCCTCATCCCTACAGTCATATTTGGCTGAAGATCTGCAGGAATCGTCACTGCTACCTCCTCAGAAGCATGCAAGCATCTCCTGAGTTTCGAAACGTGAAATACATCATGGAATTTCTCCATAATTGGAGGCAGCTCCAACCGATAAGCAACTGGTCCCACACGCTCCACAACCCGGAACGGACCCATGTACCTCGTACTCAGCTTATCCTCGGATATGGACCTGTTCAGACCCCGCATCATCGCCATCTTGAGATACACTCAATCTCCGACTGCAAACTCCAACTCTTTCCTTCTCCTATCGGCATAACTCTTCTGCCGATCCTGAGCTTCTTTCATGTTCAGCTTCACAACACGGATCTTCTCCGTCGTTTCCTGAACAAAATCAGCCCTGAAGATGCTCCTCTCCCCCACTTGGGTAAAACATAGCGGAGTACGACATGGCCTCCCATACAACGCCTCGAAAGGAGCCATTCCGATACTCGCCTGAAAACTGTTGTTATATGCGAACTCCACCAAACTCAAGTGATCCGCCCAATGACCACCCCAATCTAGCACGCACATCCTCAACAGATCTTCCAGTGTCTGAATCGTCCTTTCGGACTGCCCATCCGTCTGCGGATGATTAGCTGTACTCATGTGCACCTTAGTGCCCATCTCATCCTGAAACGCTCTCCAGAACCTTGAAGCAAACCTCGGATCTCGATCCAACACGATACTCGCTGGCACTCCATGCAACCTCACAATCTCCTTCACATACTTCTTATCCAAGACCTCAGCTCCATCTGTCTTCTTAATGGCCAGAAAATGTGCTGACTTAGTCAGACGATCCACAATCACCCAAATCGCGTCATATGTTCGAGAGACCGGCAACCCTACCACGAAATCCATAGTGATCATGTCCCACTTCCACTCTGGAATGGGTAAACTCTGTAATAAGCCACTAGGAACCTGATGCTCAACCTTCACCAACTGACACACATTGCAAGCTGCAACCCAATCTGCCACATCTCTCTTCATCCCGACCCAATGATAATACCGTTTCAAATCCCGATACATCTTAGTCACTCCCGGATGAATCGGAAACTTACTCGCATGAGCTTCTCTCAGAATTTCCTGCCTCAGGTCCTCATCCTTAGGAACACAGACTAGACCATGCACTAAGATAGTCCCGTTAGCAGAAACCTGATATTTGGAACCAGTAGCCTTGGAGAGATCTATCAACACCGGATCCTGCTCCTGAGCTACTCGGATCCTGCTCAATAGATCCGCCTGATCCGCCGCTGCTAACCCCAACGGTTCTTCTGAAGTAACACACAACCTCAACGTACTAAGCACACTCACCAGATTCTCCACATCCCGCTCCTGAGATGAATCATACCTTCTCCGACTAAGAGCATCAGCTACAGTGTTAGCCTTACCTGGATGGTAAACAATGTCCAAGTCGTAATCAGCCAACAACTCTGACCATCTCCTCTGTCGTACATTTAAATTCTGCTGAGTAAAAATGTATTTCAGATTATGATGATCAGTGAACACCTGAACTCTGCCACCATACAAGTAAGACCTCCATATTTTCAACGCAAAGATCACTGCAGCCAACTCTAAGTCATGAACAGGATAATTGCCCTCATGCTTCCTTAACTGCCTTGAAGCATAAGCAATCACCTTATCCTGCTGCATCAGCACACAACCCAAGCCAACTCCCGAAGCATCTGTGTACACTACATAAATCTCACCCGGTTCAGGTAACGCCAATACTGGTGTACTAGTCAACATCGTCTTCAGCTTCGCGAAACTCAACTCACAATCAGCCGACCACACGAAAGGAACATCCTTCCCTGTCAGCTTCGTCATGGACTGAGCCATACTCGCAAAACCTTTGACGAATCTCCGATAATAGCCTGCCAACCCAAGAAAACTCCGGATCTCAGTTGCATTCCTCGGTCTAGGCCACTCTCTGATAGACTGAATCTTCGCCGGATCCACAGAAACTCCTTCTGCAGAAACGATGTGACCCAAAAATCCCATCTCTCTCTGCCAGAAACTGCACTTACTCAACTTCGCAAACAGCTTCTGTTCCCGCAACTTCTCCAGAACTCTCCTCAAATGAACCTCATGTTCCTCCAGACTCTTCGAATATACCAGAATATCATCGATGAAGATGATTACGAACTCATCCAGATACTCCTGAAAAACTCTGTTCATCAACCTCATAAATGCCGTCGGTGCATTCGTGAACCCGAATGGCATTACTACAAACTCGAAATGCCCATACCGAGTCCGGAAAGCCGTCTTCCGAACATCTGCTTCGTCGATCGGAATCTGGTGGTAACCGGATGCCAAGTCTATCTTGGAAAACCAAGTAGCCCCTCTCAACTGATCTAACAACTCATCAATTCTCGGAAGAGGATACTTGTTCTTCACAGTGACTCGGTTGAGACCTCGATAATCAATGCACAACCGGAAACTACCATCCTTCTTCTTCACCAACAACATCGGTGCTCCCCACGGTGAAGTACTCGGTCGAATAAAACCCTTCTCCAACAAATCCTCCAACTGCTTCTTCAATTCCGCTAACTCTGCTGGAGCCATTCGATAAGGCGCCTTAGACAACGGCGTCGTTCCGGGTTCTAACTCAATCGTGAAAGGATCTGACCGAGACGGCGGTAATCCCTGCAACGACTGAAAGACATCCTCGAAATCCCGAGCGACCCGAACATCTCTCACAGCAACCCCACCAACAGCCTCCGGCATTACAATCGTGGCTAGGTAAGCCTCGCAGCCCCTCTCAATCATCGCCTCAGCCTGGACAAGAGAAATTACGAGACTACCTGAAGTCGGTCTCACTCCTTGATAAACCAACCTACCACCTTCACGTTCGAATACCACTCGACCCCGGTCACAATCCAGATGGACTCTGTACCGATTCAACCAATCCATACCAAGGATAACATCGTACAGCTCCACCGGACTAATCACTAAGTCAGCTGGCATTAACTCTCCCGCTACCAGAATATCCACCTCCTTCGCCCGGCCATGCGTAGCTAGAAATTCTCCTCCAGCAACCATAACCGGTCCAGTCCGCTCACCAGCGTCACTCCGGATACCACTCCTCTCGGCATGGTCCGGAGTAATGAAGCAATTCGATGCTCCAGAATCAAACAACACGTGGGACTCACACCCACCTACAAACAAGGTCCCTACACAATTCCCAAGTGCTAAGCAACCTAACTTTCTATCACATGCAAAAACTCTAAAACAAGCACCAAGCAATTCTACACTACTGAAAATTACAAAGTCTGAATCAGAAAGTTACCTGTGATCGGCCTCGAGCTCGGCTCTCCCGGCGCTGCAATAGCCAGCGGACGCTCCATCGCCGCGATTTGGTCCAAAGGCTACACCGCCCCATACTGAGCCACTGGCTGGACCACTGCCACCGCCATCGGCTGCAACTTCGGACAGTTCGGCCTGATGTGCCCTGACTCCCCACACTGATAGCAAGTCCGAGCCGCTCGAACCTCACCCTGCCTCGGGCAACTCGCCCTCTTGTGGTATAGACTCCCACAAATGAAACAGCCTCGGCCACTCTGGCCCGATCCCGAAGCGCCTTCCCACTTCCTCTTCTGTCCATGCGCAGGCTTGCCGCCTTTGCCAGGACCTGCCTGCTGCACCTCCTGCTGCTGAGGCCTCCGAGGCTGAACAGCTGGAACTACAATCGCAGCCTGCTCCCTCAGATCCTCCTCGATCTGTGCAGCCACCTCTACCAACTCCACTCTAGACCCGAACCTGATGCCTCTGCACCAAGTCCGCAAATCTGGTCGAAGTCCTCGCAAGAACCTCCGAACCTGAGCCTGCTCATCCTCCAAGCTCCTACCAGCATAACCCAGGAGTCTGTTAAACTCCACGTCATACTCCCGCACCGACCTCGTGCCCTGAGTCAAGTCCAAGAATCTCGCCTCTAAACGATCCAACGCCTCCTGAGGAAAGAACTTGGAGTTGAACTCCTTCACAAAATCTGACCACGACATCGCAGTCCCGGCCCATCTAGCCGCTACACTCCTCCACCAGAGATGTGCATCACCGTCCAAGTAATGGACCGCCAAGTCAACCTTGTATCCCTCGGGACACCTAATCGAGCGAAAGTTCCGCTCCACCCTCATCCGCCACTCATCAGCCTCCTCAGGCTTCACACTGCCCGCAAAAGAACCCGTACCGATCCTCTGCATCTGCTCCATCATACGGATATACGACGGAAGCTCCTCAGCAACCGCAGCCCTCGGCTGCACCTCTGCCACTCGTGGCAACACTGGAGCCTGCACTGGCACCGCACCCGGTAACCGCTCCAACAACTGTGTCAGCAGGTCAGCCAGACGGTCATCTCTAGCTTGGGCTACACCCGCGGCCACAACCGCACCCACAGCTGGACCAACACCACCAGCACCACCAGCCTCAACGGGACCCAAACCAGCCCCTACAGGACCCACACTGGCCCCCACACTGGCAGTCACACTGGCGGTCTGACCATCATGCACCGACTGTTGACCTGCCGCAGGTCCATGCGCGGAACTCTGAGCCTCACTCACGACTGGCTCCTCAACGAGGCCACGACCCCGGCCTCGGCCCTCACGACCACGCCCTCTAGCTCCTCTAGCCATCTCACTGCACTCATACGCAGACCAGCTAAGAACTAAAAAGATTCAAACACAACAATCAACACTTACCGTGGAATCTCTTTGAAGGCTCGAAAGAAGATGATCTAGAACCCCTAAACTCACAGAAATGTCAATTTAACCAAATTACAATCCTAGCAGTTCTAGCCCGTCCTAAAACCGTAAGGGCTCTGATACCAAACTGAAACGACCCGACCCGTTTTTTTTTTTTTTTAATAATAAACCTTGGTCTCGGACTAGCATTCCTATAAATGCTATCCTCTACAACCAAGCAAACATGCACAGACAACCAGCGGATAACTAACAACTAAACCAGAAATCAACTCCAATAAAATAACCGGTTCTACCATAATTTCCAAATCAAGATTCCACAAAAACCAACAACCTAACAGTCGTTCTAAACAGAAAAGGAAACAACAGAAATCACACAGCACGAAACCGAGACCCTAGATCATCTCCCTCTTCGTTGCCATGATTCCACGATCACAAATTGCCTTTACCTGCATCACATGGAAAAAAGAGATGCGTGAGTATTATCATAAATACCCAGTGAGACGGTCCTCCCATCTACGACTGCGCACACAGACGCGATGGATCCGCTCAGGCAAACACGCATCAAACAATCACACAAAACACAACAACGGCTCAACCACAGCCCAAACAGGCAGCCTGTCGATCGACACTACCACTAGGTGTCGATCGACAGCCCTGTTCACACCTGTCGATCGACACACCCACGGTGCCTGTCGATCGACAGCTCCACAGGACCCTGTCGATCGACACAACCACTAGGTGTCGATCGACAGCTCCTCGATCACCTGTCGATCGACACAACCTCTAGGTGTCGATCGACAGCTCTCGTGTGACCCTGTCGATCGACACACCCAAGTGCTGTCGATCGACAGGTCGTCGCAGATTCATGGGAAATCGATCATTATCCTCTCGGATCGATTCCCTCCTCTGCGTTAACACGAAACCTGCACAACAAACACAATCCAACAATCCATACACAACAAAACGAACAGAAACAACACCAATCATCACAATCAATCAATTCGACCTACCACCAAACAACCCTAACGAATCCACCGGCCCAGAAGCCATGGTCACGCACTCACCTTAGATTTTTGGATAGAATTTGCTGGATAATGAGGCTAGAAACAGATTCAGCTACAATCACCACGAAATTCCTCTTCAAATGATCAAGAACGAAACCCTAATCCACAAAACTATCATGAATAAGAGAAACTCCTCTCAAAACTCTTTGTTTCTGATTTTGGGACTTTGGTTCGCTCAAATGCAGCCAAAAACCCTTATATATGATGCCCTAGGGTTTACCCAAACCGGTCCGGTCCAATTGAACGACTTAAATCGAACCAGAAAACCACCAATTCGGGCACCTGTCGATCGACAACCACTAGGTGTGTCGATCGACAGCCCTTAAGAGCCCTGTCGATCGACAGACACCAAGTGTGTCGATCGACAGCCCCTCCATTTTCTACAAAAATGGTTCACGGGCGTCACAAGGTGAGCGATGTTTGCCTAACAGATTCTCCCATTGTTGCTCCTGAATCGGTCCCGATGGAACAGGTCCCGTCGGTGAATGCTGCAGAGGTGCCCCTGGCTGCTGCACGTCCAAACACGCGATCCTCGTCCGGTTTCCTTCCTCATCCAAAAAGGGCGAGGTCTAGGTCCCCTCTGGCTGGTCGGTCGGGGGGATCTGGCGTTGAATGTAGGGATACCTTCCCAAATAGTAATGGCTCAGGTGGCGGCAGACCCTTCCACTGGTCGTACTCTCACTCCTGGGAATTCCGGGTCGCTGACTACTCAGAGGGGCTGGATCATCTGTTCTGTCATGTTAAACCAGCCGGTTGCTCGATTCGGGCTGTGAAGAATCTTCATCTCCGCAAACCTTATATGAAGCTCACCTCAGTTCTAGGGAAGGTTAGAGTCTGCGGCCCTCTGTGCTCTTGCTTGTGTCTTACCTAGTGTTTTGATTGATGTCTCACAGTTGTTTGAACCTTGGTCAAGCCATGTAAGTCGTTATTCTTATGCGGCGGAAGCGGAGAGTCGTCTTCGTGCCGTCCATCGTAAGGACAAGGTTGACGATATGAAAAAGGTTCTAGAGGAGGTGCTTTCCAAGTTGGACGCATCGCGCAACGAGAATGCCAAGTTGGCTGCTGATCTGCACACCTTGGCTGAATAGGTGGTCCAGATTGGAACCCTTTGGGGGGTTATCGTGGAGCTCGAGGAGAAGCTTCCAATAGCTCAGGAAGAAAGTATGGGAGCGTTCAGCAGGCGCTGAACCAAGAATCGGAGGTCAAGAATCGCTCTCTAAAGGAGTCGAGGACGCGGTTGCTAGGAAAGCAAATCGTGCTGGTCGTCGGGAGCTTGCTGGTCAGTTTAGAGAGATCTTGAAGTCGATTCGAGAGAAGTTCCATCGAAAGAGGGCTGAAGCGACATCTAAGGTTAAGCTCCATGAGTTAGTGGTCAATCTAAACTTGCTCGAGGACCTGTCCAAGAAGGAGGGGACTTTTGCTATCGAATAACTCGGGTGCCCAAACTTTGCCTTTAATCAGCTTTCTTTCGATGTTTATCTTTCACGCGTATCTTAGTCGGGGCGCATTATGGCGGTAACACGGGGCCTTACCAAGGGGCTCCCTTAGTTTGGGTACTGAGCTCGTTCTCTTTTTTGCTTCTGTTGTATAGGACAAGGCTCCCTAGGCAGGGCTGCTGGTGGTGCCCTATTTTTTCTTTATGTTGGGCCACAATGTGCAGGTTGTTCTGGGCCCTTATAGAGGCGAGGTCGTGACATTTATCTATCATGTCGATAGCGTCAAGGATGGTTTCCTCGTCGAGGTATCTACTTGGTGAGGGGGTGCCCCCGAAGTTCTGGCATGGTCGTTTTCGCAGGTGCTAGTGCTTGTATTCCGAATGCCGTTGAAGAAGGGGTTTCATTCGTTGTTTGGTTCAGTTGCGTACAGGTGGCCCAGAACTGACTTTCTAGCTCATAGCTCCACCTCTCCTTTTTTATTGTTAAGCGCTTCTCAAGGCTTTCAACTATGAAGTCGTTGCCTTCCTTTGCCATGGCATTTGCCGCTTGGCATTTACCGCTTGGCATTTGCCGCTTGGCATTTTTGGGTCGTATATGTTAGTCGCACGTGCCACTTGTGGCAAAAGCTCCTCAAGGTCGACGAAGTGTAATAGCTCGCCCTATCGGTCACTATCTCGAAGGGCTGTCTATGCTTACATATGATGTTTTTCCATATGAACTTCTTAATGTGTTCGGCTCGGACCTGCTGGTGGGCAGATGCCTCTACCCATTTGGAGTAATAACATGTGAAAACTAGGGCGTATTCAGCTTATTTGGGTCCTTCTTTCAGGAGCGGGCCAATCCCGTTGATTGACCATTGCATGAATGGGTACGAGGATGTCATTGAGGCTAAGGACGCCGTAGGTGACTAGATTGTTGAGGCTAATTCTGGGCAATCCTTGCATTCTGCGGTGAAGGCTGCCCAGTCGACCAACATTGTCGGGCAGAAGTACCCATGAAGTTTAACCCGCAGTGCTAGGCTCCACCTGCTGAGTAGCCATTGCAAGATCCGTCGTGCACCTTTGTCATGGCCACTTGGGCCTGATCCTCGCCTACGCAGGTTAGGTAGGGTCTACGCACCTTTGTAGAGTTTTCCTTTCGAAACGCAGAAACAAGCGCTTTTCGCCTTGAGTCTCCTAGCCACCCATCTATCCGGTGGGGTGACTCCCTCATCGATAAATTTCAAGATGGGAGTTCTCCAATCAGGTTTTCATGTGGGATCATGAGTGGCGATGACTTTATCGGGTCCTAGGCTCGTCCGGTTTTCACCAAAGTGGTTGGTGCCTGCGTGGGAGTTAGGGTCGGTTTGGGACTCCCTAGATCCTTATCTCATGGTTACCGCCTTTACACTATCTTTAGTGTTAATGCTTATGCTGGGTTTCTCGATTCCTTCCAACGAGATTACCCGTCGTACAAGGGGGTATGAGGTGGATGCCAACGCAACTAAAGCGTCGGCAGTCGTGTTATCCCCTCTAGGGATGCGTGTCAGCTCGAATTTATCGAATTGCCCCGCCAGCTCCCTGGCAACCTTTCGGTAAGCTCCCATTCAGTCATCTTTACCCTCATATTCACCGTGGAATTGGCTCGTGACTAGCTGAAAATCGCTAAAGGCGCTGAGCTCGCGAGCCCTGATGCCTAGGGCCAGTCTTAGGTCAAGTAAGAGGGCCTTGTATTCATCTTCATTGTTTTATGCTCCGAATCCTAGCCTGAAGCATTAGTCGAGGACTTCTCCGGTCGGGGAGGTGAGTTTAACTCTGACCCCTGATCCTTGTTTGGAAGAAGCCACGTCTACGTGAAGCAGCCACGTCTTGCCTGGCTCCGTTTTCGTTGGCTGCGCTTAGCGTAAGTTCTATGACGAAGTAGGTCAGCACCTGAGCTTTAGAGCTGGTTTTGGTCCGATACTCAATATCGTACTTGTTGAGTTCTATTGCCCATTTAGCTAGTCTTCTGGACTGGCTGGGGCTATGCATTAACGTTCAGATCGGGTAGGAGGTCATCACTACGATCAGGTGTGACTGAGATAGGTTTTGAGCTTTTTGAGGGCTTCCTCGCTGCTTTCATTTCAGCCAACCTTTAAGTTTCCCTTGGGTAAGTTATAACAGGGGAGACATTTATCGGTCGACCTACATATGAAGCGGTTTAGTGCTGCTATCCCTCCGGTCAGTTTCTGCACGTCCCTGGTAGATGTAAGAGATGCCTTTTCTAGGAAAGCGGAGATCTGTTTCGGGTTTGCCTCGATCCCACGCTCGGTGACCAGGTAACCTAAAAATACATCTGAGGGTACTACGAAGGAGTACTTGGCCGGGTTGAGCTTCATGTTATACCGATTTAGTACGGCAAAGCAGTCCTTGAGGTGGACACGTGGTCATTCTGGTCAGCAGACTTTACTAGCATGTCGTCTATGTAGACTTACATGCTTTTTCCAAGCTTGTCGGCAAATATCCTGATGACCAGTCGTTGGTTAGTAACTCCTGCATTCTTTAGTCCGAAATGCATTACCTTGTAGCAAGAGGTGCCTCGGTCTGTTATAGATGGTGTCTTTTCTTGGTCGTCGGGGTTCACCAAGATTTGATTGTACCCGGAAAATGCATCCATAAAGGATAGTAATTGGTGTCATGCGGTGGCTTTGACCAAACGATCGATATATGGGAGTGGGAAGCTATCCTTAGGGTACGCCTTGTTGAGGTAGGTGAAGTCTATGCAGACTCGCCACTTGCCGTTCTTTTTCTTGACCACTGTTGGGTTGACCAACCAATCAGGGTATTTGGTTGTTCAACTTCGTCGTTTACAGCTCTAGCCTTTTCGGGGCCTAACTTACCTCTTTTCTGCTTCACTGGCTTGTACATCGGGTCGACTCTAAGCTCATGAGCGGTGACGTCGATGTTGATGCCTTTCATGTTGGAGGTGGTCCAAGCGAAGGAGTCAACATTCTGTTTGAGGAAATAGACGAGCTCCGCTCTAATTAGGTCTGGAGCGAGCTGCCTATTCCAAAACAATTTTTGGGGTAAGCTGAATCAATGCAAACCTAGACGACTAAATCCTTAGCGGGTTTGGCGAGCACTGGATTATGGTGCTCCGCCAGCTGGGAGAGGTTCAGCTCCTCCCGTTTCTGTAATTGCTATTGGGTGGACTTTGCCATTTGCTTGTGTCGACTCAGGTAGCATATCCTAGAGGTCTTTTGGTACTCCAAATTATTCCTATGCCGTTTAGAGTTGGGAATTTAACACATTGGTGACAGGTTGAACGTACAACTTGTATGGTGTATATCCATGGCCACTCAAGTATTGCGCTAAATGGAGCTGGGCGGTCGACGACCACGAAGTCGATGATCTTGTTGAGTCCTTTGACGAATGTGGGAAGTCAGACGATACCTAATGAATAGGTGGTTTCCCCAGCGAAATAGGTTAAGGGGGTCCCTCCCCCCTTAGTTCGGAGTCGCTGAGACCCATTTTCTTGTATGCGTCATAAAATAAGAGGTCGACGGAGCTGCCAGTGTCAACCATGACTCTAGATATTAAACATCTGCACACCTCGAGCTGGATGATGAGAGCATCGTCATGAGGCTTGTCGAGGTGGGCAGTCTCGCTTGCTGTGAAAGTTATTTCCTCACTCGGACTAGGCGATGCGGTTGGGATAGTCTGTGAGGTGCTCTGATAGAGTTTACAGAGTCTCGACATAACGACGATCCTCCTAATATAAATTTTATGCGTTTGGAAGGGGTTGGTGTTGACAAGCCTTTGCGGAATCGCGGTATTCTTATCAGTGAGTTTGATGGTTTCTTGGGTGCGGGTGGTGGTGTAAACGCTGATTCCGCAGCTCCGCTGCAAATGCATAGGTTAGCGAATACTAAATCGATCTTTTTTCTTTGTGGAAGGAGGAGTGGAGCTTAGGATTAGGTCGTCTGCCCTTTCCCTCTTTCCTTTAGATCATTTCTTTGTGGAAGGAGGAGTGGAGCTCGGGCTTGAGGCTCTTTAAGTACCGGCACTCTTTCATGTAATGTCCTTTCATGTTATGGTCCGTGCAGTATTTAGACGGATCGTAATCCGCTTTCTTTGTCTGTTTCGAGGTGTCAATGACATCTGCCTGCTAACCCTTCGAACAGTTTTTGGTGAACTTTTTATGAGCTTGCAGACTCGGCAGGGCAGCTTTGCTCTTGAATCTTTCAGATAGAGAAGCGGTTTCCTCTTCATGTAGTGCATATAACGATGTGCGATGTAGAGCATCATCTAGTTGCATGGAGGGGCAAACTGCCAACTCCATTCAGAATTTGGACCCGTACCATAGTCCGTTCTTGAGCGCCCCTAGGGCTACTCTTTCATTCAGATTGACTATCCGCGATTTCATCTGTTTGAATTTCGTGATATATCTTCTCAAAAGTTCGAATGCTTCCTGTTTGAGCTCCCATAGGCTGGCTTCCGAAGCTTGAGCTTCGATTAATATGGATTATTGTTTCAGGAATATTCCAACAAGCTGGTCGAAGTTGTAGATAGAGTAGATGTCCAACCCTGCAAACCACTCAAGGGCGGATCCTGCTAGGGCTCTTCTGAACAATCTACAATGCCCTGCTTCTATTTCACTGTCATCTAGCCGAGCTCACGCCACGGCCAACAGGAATGCTTTGACTTGAGCCTTCGAATCGCTTTCTCCTGAAAATTCTAGGAATGTAATCTTTCCGATGTCTATGATAGGCCTATTAGCTATCCTATCAGGGAAGGGTGTCTTTCGAGTTTCCTCGATTGCGTGGTCAATGTCTAGGGCTGAGCTGACAACTATGTAGACGCATGACCTCATGAAACGGAGTTCAGCTTGCTATCTTCAGCGTATCTTCTAAAGGTATCATGATCAATTGCTTCTCTGCCTCTCGGTCGGGGTTCGGCTTCCGGTTTAACTATGTTGCTTGATGAAGCTCGGTTAGTCGGTCCGGTGTTATCCCGGCCGGTCTGGTTGTTTTCCATCCACTTCGAAGGGACAAATCTGTCTCTGGGCAGCGGCAGAGGTGACGACACGGTTTGCTCGTTTGTTCGAGTAGAGTCACGCTGTGCGCTCGGGGCTAGAAAAGTCAAGATAAGCACAGGGATGCTGGCTGCTTGGCCAAAAGCAGAATAACTGTTCCCATGGGGAGGAGTTACAAAGATTCCCGAGAAGTCCAGCTGCGTTCTAAGGGCTGATCTTCTGACGGGAATTGTCGTTTCCTTGAAGGATCGGCGAAGGTTCGTTCCTCGTCCAATGGACTGGGAGATTTCCTGAATCTGAGCCGAGATCGCTCTTTCTTGTTGATTGAGTCAAGCTATTATGGTTCAAACGTTTACGTCCTGACCTATGGCCCTCTCGACCAGGGTGAAGAGTATTTGGCGTATCTCAGAGAGACCATCTGGTGAGCGCTCTCGCCGGCCTGTAAGGGGTGTGGAGGGCGCTCTGGAGTTCTGATTCGCGGGATTCTCAGGTTGGGGACTTGCGGTGCCTGTTTGGCGTTGCCAAACACTATATAATCATTGGCGAGATTGGCGTTGGGAGTGAGGAACCTGATCCGACGTGGGTGGTCGGGTCGGTGGTCGTTACACTCGCAGGCTGAGAATCGACTAAAGTCGATGCGTTTGGGCTCGATCCCAGGTCGATGATCTGGATCTCCCTATAGGTTGATTCACTCACCATTGAGGTGTTTTTTGGAATCGTAGTTGGACCGTTGGCATCCATCTCCGTTGGATCGGTGGTTGCTGATCAGATCTTTGTGTATGACGTAGCTATTTCTGCTCCTTAGGCAGGGCCAAATGTGGAAACTGAATTCCGCACTAAGTATTTATTAGAGAATTCGGGGAAGAAACTTTATGGTTCTAAGAAATGTCTAGGTCTAATCGAATGAACCAACGAATGAGGCGAAAATGGTATTTTATTTATAAACGAACAAAGAATATAATGAGAATACAAGTGAGTAATGAGCAGCAGCTAGCTAGGCCTTTAGTCGAGTGTGCGTGTAAAAATTTAGGTCAAAATCTGCATCTTCTCCTTGTATTTATAGCTCCTTCAGCTTCGTTCGTCAGCTCCGAAAGCTCAGGTCCTCGCCGCGTATCTCGGGCCGTTTAGTTGTGATCTTTCGGAAATTCCGGAGCTGAAATGAATCTACGATCTCAGGTTAACTCGTTCTCAGCTCCAACTTCAGCTCCTTTTTGTACTTATTCGTTCGCATGCGGGTCTTAACCTATTCTCAGCCGGATTCACTCTCTTAACGAATCGCAAGTGAGCTCGGACTTGTTCGGGGCGTTAAGTCTCCGTGTTGGGATGGCTTTAGCTGGGCCGGATTCGGTGTGACAAATCCAGCTCCAACAGAATCCTAACAAAACACATTAAAATCATATCAAATCTCATAAAATTCATTGTTAAAACATTTCCAATAACATTGGATTTTGGAGTAAGTTTTAAAATCACAAGTTCAATAACAATATATTTAAAAATAGTTTTCAAACTCATATATTTGAATAATAGAGAATTTCCGTAGTACTTTTTAGTTTCCAAAACCGTGTGTTCCGTCATTTGTAAACATGATATAAATAAAAAATACATTTGACGACTGTTGACCCTGTTTCCTTAAACGTTTTATTTGCTTAGTATTATTAAAATTGCTTTATTTAATTCATTCAACAAAGCAACACCAGTGCTAATGTAGAGTATATAAATATAGCTTCTCTCAGCTGATTTAGGCAGATCTACACTACACTAGAACAGCAGTTCTTTATTAATCTAAAGATTTGCATTTAGCAAAAAACAAAAAAAATCCGAGATTTGTCCACATAATGCCTTCGTCAAGGTAAATCAATCCTTTCTTTTATTTTCTTTTGCTACAAAACTGTTCATAGCACGTAGCGTTTTGCGTTAATAAATCTGTACCCTAATTTCAATATCTATTTTTAAACAATGGAAGCTCTATGATATATACCAGGGACTCTATGAAGTATTCTTTTAGTATGAATGGAGGCAATGGATAAAATAGCTATGCTAGTGATTCTGATGTTGAGGTAACGTACATGCATGAGTTTAATTAGTTTTGATGAAAAGTTTCCAAGTACTAATTCCATTACAGTAATTTTGATTATTAATATTAGCATAAGTTTCCTATACTAAATACATGAGTTTAATTAGTATTGATGAAAAGTTTCGAAGTACTAATTCCGTTACAGTAATTTTGATTATCAATATTATCAATAGTTTCCTGACGCAAGACGCAGCGTCTGGCCGCATGACGCAGCCGCAGGTACCTGCGGCTGACAAACGAACAACATTTTGCCGCATGACGCAGCCGCAAGCCGCTGCGGCTGCCAAACGAACAACATTTTACCTAGAACCTTGATGTGCTTGACTTTTTTGTTTAACGAATCGTGTTGTTGACTTTTTGTTGCTTCTTGCTAATATATTCACAGGTCAAATACAGTGGGGTTGGAGCAGCCATCGAATACGCTGTCTTGAACCTTAAGGTGAAACCATTCTTGGGCTTCTTTACATTTTTATTTTACAATGAGCCGGGCATAAAGAGTGAATTAGAAGTCTTAATTTTGATCAATAATAGAAAGTATATTGTAATTGATTTTTATTGAAATTTATTTAATGTAGGTGGAGAACATTGTGGTGACAGGACACAGTGCATGTGGTGGGATCAAGGGGCTTATGTCTTCTGCCTTAGATGGAAACAACTCCACGTACGTAGACTATCTTTATATCCGCTTTTCACAAAAAATCAACATAACTTTTTAGTAATAAGATTATTTTTTCCAATAAATAATGTTAATTACAGTGATTTCATAGAAGACTGGGTCAAAATCTGTTTACCAGCAAACGCAAAGGTTATATCAGAACTTGGAGGTTCAAGCTTTAAAGACCAATGTGCCCGATGTGAAAGGGTACAACATATACATTTTCATTCAAATGTCTAGTTATATTTCTAATCAAACTAAATATATTTCTATGAGGCTATTAATACAAATGAATTAATAAATGCAGGAGGCAGTGAATGTTTCACTAGCAAACCTATTGACATATCCATTTGTGAGAGAAGGACTTGTGAAGGGAACACTTGCTTTGAAGGGAAGCCACTATGACTTTGTCAAGGGTGCTTTTGAGCTTTGGGGACTTGAATTTGGCCTCTCCGAAACTAGCTCTGTATGAACCAATCCATCATCATCATTATGATCTCATCCATCATCATCATTATATATATATATATATATATATATATGCCTACGATTCCATATGTAATTTGTAATGTGTCTTGATTGTGTTGAGTTATCTCTCTTCTTCCTCTCTATCAACTTTATTCATATAATGATATAATAAAAATATCTAAGTTTGTGGTTACTTAACTTCTGATTTTGAGTAGATCTAAAGTATTTTAATTTGAATATGAATGGATTTGTTGGTAATAGTTGTTTAATGAACGTAAACTTCTAACTTACACCATTAAATCTCTAAATTAATCCATTAATGATTGAATAATATTTTTTTTTAGATTTAATTGGCGTTAAATTCAAATGTTAAGGTTTAATTTGACTTAAATTAAAAAATCGGGTTTATAGTTATTGTAGAACTCTTTGTTCTGTCGACTTGTTTTATTAACTTTACAAGAAAACCTATATATACAAAGATGAAGATGGTTTAACCTAACATTTAACCTAAAGCCCAAGTAACTTATATGTATAATAAGATGTATATCAATATAGCCCAATACTCCCTCTCACGTTGGAGCATGAGGGTTATGAATGTCCAACTTGGATACTAGATGTTGAAAAAGAACACGTCCTAGAGCTTTGGTTAAGATGTCAGCAATCTGTGAGTCCGTACGAATGTGCTTAGTAACAATAACTCCTGCCTGAACTGCATCACGTACAGCGTGACAATCGTTTTCAATATGCTTCGTACGCTCATGGAAAACCGGATTCGCTGCGATACGAATTGCAGCCTGATTATCACAGAAAAATCGTGTTGGAGAAGAAGTTTGATCAAAACCAAGAGACTTCAACAACTTACGAACCCACTTTGTTTCTCTAAGAGCATCAGACATAGCTCGATATTCTGCTTCGGTAGATGAATGTGAAACAGTGTCTTGTTTCTTAGTCTTCCAGGAAATAGGAGAACCACCTAACATTACGACATATGCCGAAAGCGAGCGTCGTGTTAACGGGCAAGCCGACCAATCTGCATCGCAATATACCGATAGCTGAATGTCAGGATCTGATCGAAGCAAAATACCTTGCCCTAAAACGCCTTTTAAATATCTAACAACACGCAAAGCAGCTAACCAATGAGCTTCTTTAGGGGTTTGCATAAACTGAGTCAAAATATGAACTGAGTAGCATCATTCTGGCCAAGAATTTAAAAGATAGATCAATCTTCCGACAAGACGCCGATACTTCTTTGGGTCATCTAGAACCGGACTCTCCACCGTTGCGAGATTATGATTTTGCTCAAGAGGAGTATGCGCTGGTTTGGAACCAAGATTTCCTGTTTCGGTAACTATGTCAAGTGCATATTTCCTTTGAGACAAAAATATGCCTTCAGGCCCCCTACTTACTTCTATTCCAAGAAAGTATTTTAATTTTCCCAAGTCTTTCATCACAAAACACCTTCCGAGATACTCTTTAAACTTCTGCAACATGTAAGGATGATTTCCACAAATAAGAAGATCGTCTACAAATATCAATACACGCAACTCAATACCCATAGAAGAATAGGAGAAGAGTGAATAGTCATCGTAAGACTAACGGAAACCAAACTTGAGCAATGCGTCCGAGAGCTTCTTAAACCAACATCGCGGTGCTTGTTTAAGACCGTATAAAGATTTTCTTAAACGACACACTTTCCCAGGGTGTGTATGACGAAATCCGGGAGGTAACTTCATATAAACTTCTTCCTCAAGATCACCATGCAGGAATGCATTTTGAACATCCATCTGATAAACTTCCCATTGTTTTGCAGCAACAAGACGTAAGAGAGTTCGAATCGTAGTCATTTTGACCACCGGAGCAAATGTTTCATTGTAATCTTCACCTTCAACTTGATTATTTCCTTGCACAACAAGTCTTGCTTTATGTCGTTCGATAGAACCGTCTGCATAGTGCTTGATTCAAAATACCCACTGACTACCGATGGCTTCTTTTCTAGGAGGGAGATCGGTTATATCCCATGTATGAGTGTCTTCAAGAGCGACAATCTCTTTTGTTATTGCATCGTCCCACACCTTAATACCAACAACATCTTTAAAATGTTTGGGTTCTGTTGCACTTGTTATCGCCGTTAGGAAAGCTTTATGACCTGGAGAAAATTGTTCATCCGTATTGAAATCTGATAGAGGATATAAAGAGTTACCTGAACCGTTTGACGAAGACAAATGATCGGATGGGAGAGAAGCGTTTACCATGCCCCGTTCTTCCACAGTGAGAACACAACATTTGTGATCGGAGAATTGTGTTTTCTGATCTTGTGTGTGCATCGGTTTTGCTGGAAATTTCAGACTGTTGGTCACGACGTGAAGCAGCTTTGTGGTTTACTTGACCGTCACGACGAACTACAAAACCCACCGCATCTTGTTGATCACGTCCACGAGTTGAAACGAGTCGTTGTTCTTCTCTTATGATTTTGTTGTATATTTCACCAAGAGATAAAAGCGGATCAAGCCCAATTATGTTTGTACACAAACCTCCAAATCATGAGTCATCAAGACCCATTACAAATTAATGAATTTTTTCCTCTTCTCTCTCTTTAGCCATAGCTACTGCTGCTCCACAAGAGCACACATGGATTGGCTGATACATCTGCAATTCTTCCCACATGGAAGATAATTTTCCATAATAGTCCAACACGGACTGTCCGTCTTGTCTACACGAGGCAAGCTTAGTCTTGATTTGATGCACCCTAACTTTATTCCCAACAGAGAATCGCTGCTTCAAGTCTTCCCATAGTTGATGAGCATAGGAGATATAGGTAACTGTGGATTTTACCTTTGGTTCGATGGAAGCTCGGATCCATCCAACAAGCATTGAATTGACAACGAGCTAATTCTCTAAGTCCGGACTGTTTTCGTTAGGTTTCTTCAACGTACCATTGAGAAAACCCATCTTACGTTTTGCTTGAAGGGCGTTGAGCATCTCCGACGACCATTCGTTGTAATTTTCTCCGTTCAAACGGACCGATGTTATCATCGCTCCGGGATTATCTGACGCATACATCGTGTATGGCGAGATCATATCGCCAGCTTTTGTTTCGACCTTCGTGGATACGCCATATTCGGTCATGGTGTTTTTGATGAAAAAGATTTAAGAACGAACAAAAAGAATGTTAAAAAAAAAAAAAAAAAAATTAGGTCTTTAATGGATCAAAGTCTCTGATGCCATGTAGAACTCTTTGTTCTGTCGATTTGTTTTATTAACTTTACAAGAGAACCTATTTATACAAAGATGAAGATGGTTTAACCTAACATTTAACCTAAAGCCCAAGTAACTTATATGTATAACAAGATGCATATCAATATAGCCCAATAGTTATGACCTTAATTTGTCTTGAGGTTTTTCAGAATATCTCAAACCAAAATTAAAAACTTGGATATCAACAAGAAAGCATAATATATAGTCAGAAATCTTTGATTTGATAGGAGATTAATTCATGATAATTTTAATTGTTTTTAACTAAATGTTATTTTAAAGTTTTTAACTTATTATTACGATCCATACTAGAAATATCCATCTCTATATACCGAATGAAAAACGGGTAACAAATATTATCACGCTGTTTTATTTTGTTGAAAATTCGTCTAGCTACGCAAAAAAACCTAACAGAAGAAAGTACATTAAATATATATTTTGCTCAGAAAAGAAAAACAAAGATGCACTACATATCTTTCTTATTTTTTTCATCAAAGAATCTATTAAGAGTAAAGAGGTAACCGTAGAGTCATCATGAGTGTTGGATAAGCTTGACCAATAGCTTAAACTCCAAGACATTTATAACAAGAAGGTTCTAGATCAGATAGGCTAGCTTAAAGCCTAAGACATCTATAATAAGAAGGTTCTAGATAAGGTAGCTTAAAGGAAAATTAACCATTATTATTAGAATTAAGAAAGAGTAGTTTTCTATTTCTTGTAGAATGGAAATAGTAATGTTGTGTTATATATACCTTGATTGAGTTGTGATCAAAGGTAAGGAGCTTTGGAGTTTAGTTTTGAGTTATTTTCTAAACCTAATAAAGAGAGTTATTGTTTATATTCTAAAGAGAGTTATTCTTTGGATCAAAGCTTGAGAAACTATATTTGGTAGCAGAGCGCTCAGATTATTCCCGACGAGCTAATGAATCGATTAGAAGGTTGCCAACAAGGAGGTTGGCAACAAGAAGCTGAATCGATCAGAAAGTTGTCAACAAGGAGGTTGTCGACAAGAAGCTGAATCAATGAGAAGGTTGTCAACAAGAAGGTTGTCAATAAGAAGCTGAATCATCGATCAGAGCGTTGTCAATAAGAAGGTTGTCAACAAGAAGCGGAATCGATCAGAAGGTTGTCAACAAGAAGGTTGTCAACAAGAAGCTGAATCGATCAACAAAGTGTTGTCAACAAGAACGTTGTCAACAAGAAGGTGAATCGATCAACAAAATGTTGTCAACAAGAAGGTGAAGTCGAGCCATGATGGAACCAAAATCAACAACACGTCCTAAGGAGTCAGACAAGACGATCTTGATTCAATGTCCTATGCTAACCTCTACAAATTATACGGTATGGGTTATGAGGATGAAAGTCTTGTTGCGTATACTGATGTGGTGGTTTTCCTCAGTCGAGTTTTAACCTCTTAACCAACTTCCTGCAAGTGCACAACAATCACGATTAGTATAGGAAAGGGATTGAATCCACAGGGACTTCTTAACCACACTTCGAATTGTAATGAATAAAACTAAGCTAGAACAAAATATGGTGTCGTTTGTGATTGAATTAATTGTGACCAAGTGAAACGTGAATTGTAAGTTGTAAATCAATGGGAGAAAAGCGCTAGGACTCGGGAAATTCGCAGAGAATTATGCAACAACAAAGATCGAATGAAAACCTAGGGATAAGGATAATGATTGGGATGTCTAGAACTCAGAACACGATCGTAAGGTTTTTCCACTATCGTGGCTCCAACCTTCTATGCTCTACACCCTAATAGACTAAGCTATCGCATGGTTATTAAAAGGCGAGAACACGCAGTATAAACAAGTTCTGATAGAGTTCACTAAACTCCTTAACTAATTGGTATGATTGTTAAGACGCTTAACTCATCGAATACTAGATCTGGAGGTATTAAGAACACTCTCATGGATGCACCTACCTATGATCAAATTGCTAGATGTGCGGTAAAGCAATAAGCATTAAGAATAAGCAAAGATGAAGACTAGATTTTATCCCTAAACAATCATCGATTCTATTGAAACATAAGACTCACTGAAAACCCTAAATCCTAACTAATAGACTACTCAAGCATGGTCCACGAAAAACAGCAAAGATATGATGAATTCATGATGAATAAACTTGATTAAAAGAGAAAGGGTTAGAAGATTCTTCTCTATAACGAAGTACAAAGCGAGATCTCCTCCTTAGAGCTCTTGAAACACAAATCTACGAAAGAACAATGGGGCTGCGTTTTTGTGATGTATCCTAGGTCTAATTTTTGACACACACCTAAAAAGAGGCTAAAATCAAGTATATATAGGGTCTTGAATCTTCTAGGGCTTCGAAAAGGGCGAAAACAGTCGAAATAGCTCCACAGAGGGCCGTGGCACCGAATGGGATTTTAGGTCGGTATGGAGGTTCAGTTTGCCATGTACTGATGCGTCCTGATGGTCTGGGTACCGACCACGTGATCGGGTCGGTGTGAAGGGTCGGTGCTCCTCCTTCTTCATCTTCTAGGCAGTTTGACATGTCTTCAGTCTTTTGTGTATAACTCTCTCCACACAAGTCCAAATGCTGCGATTCCACCTCCATTGGAATCTGACTCAAAAGGCTATCTTCAGTGCAAGTTTCATCCAATTCCAAATCCATTTGATCCTCCATTTACTGCTAAACTTCTGGCGTATGTAATCTGTCCATCTTGGTGAAATGTGTAAACTTGGGAATTTCTTGGCTCCAATGGGTTCTTTGGCTCGCATAAGTTGTTGTAAATTGGTGTATACTCCATAATCCTCCTTTTGGTCATTTTTGATTGATTTTCCTACTAAAGACTCTTGAACTACAAATACGAGAAAAGTACCTCTAAAGGCATATAACCATGCATAAATGCACTAATTATGTATAAAAAACCATAGTATTATAGGTAAAATATGGGACTTATCAATCACCCAAGGAAAACGGAAACAAGGTAGCTTCACGACGTCCTTGGATACTCCATTCATCTTTACCGTTCCACACAATCTATCGAAGTTGTCAAGATGCTCAATTGGGTGCTCCAAGGGTAAACCAAAGAAACAGTTATTTTTCACCATATTGATCAAACTAGATTTGATCTCCCAATTTTTGTTAGCGCAAGGTGGTGGGCGAATACCGGTTCTAGTCCCATTAGTGAGCGGTTGATCAAAATCTCCAATCATCTTTTCTTCTCTAGGAGCATGAACGGGTACTCTATTACCATTACTATCCACATTTCTAGTAACTTCATTACCTTGGCGATTACCACTGTTACCATTACCAATGTTAGCTTCCATTGCTATACGTTCTCTTTCCTCTCTTGCTAATCTAGCTTGCTTCTCAACTTGGCTAATATCAATGTGTATATCAAAGTTGTCTAAAATTTTGCTTCTTGCTATCATGCACCTACACACAAAACAAAGACAAGAGACAAACAAGATAGATTGAATAACAAACAAAAATAAAACCTAGTCTACAAAAGATTCCAAATCCAAATGCTTAGATGAAAAATCAATAAATCCCCGGCACCGACGCCAAAAACTTGATGCACACAAAAGCGATGAACAATGCAAATTCTCAAAGATGTGCTATGAGTTCTAAAACCTCAATTAACTAACCACAAGTGTATGGTGCAATCAATGTAGTAAACAAGGGTCATTCTTCCACAAGGATTAATGATTCTTAAACAATTGGAATGCAAGAAACTAATGAAGCTAGGTGAATCCAATTTCAAGGTGTGATTTCGATTTTACTAAACGTAAATGACAATATGAAATGGTGCAATAAGTAAAATGCAATAACTAAAATAATGTAAAACACTAAGAGGGGGTTATTGGTTTATGGATTTTAATGGATTTGGAAATCCAAACAAAATCTAGTGTTATTGGTTCTATGATTTTAAAATCCATATTAAAATCCGGTGTTATTGGTTCTATGATTTATAAATCCTAATTAAAATCACGTGTTATTCAATCCTACGGATTTACTTATGGATTTGATTTCACTTAGGATTTTAATGGATTTGAAAGGATTTCATGTCAAAAATACAAAGGATCAAATCCGAGGGAAAACCTTCGGATTTACAAATATTTCTAAATCTTATAAGATTATAAATCAAATAACACAGACTTGTAAATCCACAAATCAACTAAAATAATCAAACCAATAAATAAAACACCATCAAACAAAATATAGAAAAATTGTGTCACGTATGTACTTTTCGTCTCTTCTTCATCATCTTATGTATGTTTTTCTTGCTTTTTTCTTTTTATAGGTTTGTTCATTTTTTCTTGCTATTCACGTGATCAATTTCTCTGTGATTCTTCACAATAAGGATTTTAGTGAATATTATTGCGAAATCATATACTAATCATCGTAAATAATATATATAAAGATACAAAGGTGTATGTGTTAGTATTCGTTTTTGATGGGTTAAGTTTTATTTGTTAAAAGTATACTCAAACATGGATTCAACAAATACAGGAGAACAAGAAATCCTTGAAGAACGAGAAAGACATATATCATATGAAAATAATGAGTTAGATGTTGATATTACTTTATTAGTTAGTCAATGAAATCCATTTAGTTGATTTGTAAATCCATTTTATTTGATTTTGAAATCCACGTTATCTATTACTATGGATTTTAAAATCCATGGATTCATCTCAGATTTTTAAAATCCAAATGGATTTTAAAATCCATTAAAATACAAAAACCAATAACCCCCTCTAAAGTAAAGAAAAGCAGTGCATAAATGAAAGTAAAACAAGATTAAAATGCAATTTAAGAAAAATCAACAAAATTCAAACTTGATGATCAATAAGGATAAAGCATGGATCTTGAGTAAAGGTGATTGATTTAGGTTGAAACAAGTTTAGATAGTGATCCTCAACAACTAAAGATAGCTAATTTTAAAGCATGAATCCATTTAATCTAGATTAACCCACTTCCATGGTATTAATCCATTCCTTAATCAAAATCTAACACAAACTTCCATCTTGTTAAATATTAATCAAGAATCATTATTGAACATGTTCATAAAAGCTTACTAAACCCCTTAGACATCAACTTCCATTGGCTAAGATGAGTAAAACATGATTAAAGTTCTTCTAGACATTTCCACAAACACCTTATGGGCATGAAAAGACCATGATCTAGATTTGGGGTAATTACTTCCTAATCTAGCATTAAGAGCTCTTTAATCAATGAAATATGAAAGACTAACAACCTAGCATCACTAATATAACATGAATCAACCTTAATCTTCCCTACTCAAGATCCATTATTGAAACTACTCACTAATCATATCTAAAACACATAAAGCAAGATTAATAAGATGCATAATGAAAAGACTTAAAGAAAAAAACAAGATAATCTTTGCTAAAACATAAAAAGGTGAAGACTTTAACATCAAATCATCAAAAACACAAAGGTTTTTAGGTTTACACAAAGGATAATAGAAGAGAGGCTAAAGCTTAGGGTTTTTAATCATAAGGAGAGTATTTATAGGAAAATAAAAGTGTACCCGGGTCAACCCGGTCAAACTACAAATTTGCAGCTGGAGAGGCCCTACGGACCAACCAGAGGATCGGCTAGCTGGTCGGTCAAGAGGCTGATTTTTTGGCAGGGGGTTTTACACTTCGGGGCCTCCTATAGATCGGCTAGGGGACCGGGTGGCTAGCCGATCTATAGACCTTCTCGATCTTCACTTTCTTGTTCTTCATACTTCCATCTTGATTCTTGTCTCCACTTATTCCATACTTGTTCCAAGGCTCCATTTGCACCTAAAATAGACAAAATATGCATGCAAATGCAAGGAAACAAGAACTTGGACTCTAAAACTCAATCTAGGCTAAAGGAACAAACTATGCATCAAAACATGTAAAAACCTCAGCTAAATGCCTCAAAATATAACTAAAATGTATGCTAAAAAAGGGCAATTTATGCACTTATCAACAATCAAGACTATGTCTCAGCAAGAGATGGTGCAAGGCTTACCAGAGATCAGAGAAGAAAGCTCCACAATCTTTTCCAAAAGCATCGATGTTCCGAGCCTCAAGACCTCTAGAACGCTTATAGCAGACTTATGTGGTCCAATAACACCATCAACCTCAAAACAAGTACTTATTTGTACTCATAGACGATTTTTCAAGATACATGTGGACAATCTTGTTAAAAGATAAGAGTGATGCGTTTGAAACAAAGGTCTGATGGAGAAGGATCTAGGGAAAACGATCATGACTCTAAGAACTGACAAAGGAGGTGATTTTACATCTAGGGTGTTTCATGATTTTTGTGATACAAGCGGTATCAAGAGGCATCTGACATCTCCATACACACCACAACAGAACGGTGTTGTGGAGAGACGAAACAAAACATTGTTGGAGATTACTAGAAGCATTCCCAAGGCTATGAAGGTACCAAATGACTTGTGAGGTGAAGTAGTACGACACTCTACCTATCTAATCAATAGAGTACCAACACGAGCACTTGAGAATATGACTCCCTCAAACGGGTGCCAGAGAGGAAGCCAAATCTTGCACACTTAAGAGTATTTGGGTGTGTAGCACATGCAAAGGTCGAAGTTACACATCTTAAGAAGCTAGATGACAGATCAAGACCACTAGTTCATCTTGGAATCGAGCCAGGATCCAAGGCATATTGACTCTACAATCCAACAACTCGGAAGATAGTTATGAGTCGTGATGTGGTATTTGATGAGAAGTCAAGCTGGAGCTGGGATAAGAAGAAAGACGGATCAAGTAGGGATCCGGGAATGTTTTGCATGAGATGGGGAGAAGTAATAGATGCAGGAGATGGACCAGCGGTAATCAACAACGATCAAGTCGATGATCATGGAGAAACCGAAGACAATGATTACGAGAACCTGAATGATGAACAAGAAGCAGATAATGACACGAATGAAGATGCTCACAATGACCAAGCTAATGATGAAAATCATCAAGAAGAACAACCAAGAAGATCGGGTCGACAAGTAACACAACCAGGATACCTTGAGGATTATGTTGTAGAATGTGAGAGACTTCTACTTTCGATGGATAATGACCCAAACTGTTATGGTGAAGCAAAGGGATCATCAAAGTGGAAGAAAGCATGCATCGAAGAGATTGATTCTGTCAACAAGAATAAGACATGGTTTCTAATTGATAGACCGAGTGAGACAAAGGTGATTGGTCTCATGTGGATTTTCAAACTCAAGAAGAATGCGGATGGTACAATAAAAAAGCAGAAGGCGCAGCTTGTAGCTAAAGGATATGTACAAGAATCCGGCATAGACTTCGATGAAGTATTTGCACCAATTGCTCGTATAGAGACCATATGAGAGTGCATCGAGCAAGAGCTTGTTGATGTTGAACACGTTCCTGGAGTTGAACAAAAAACTGATATTCTAACAAAGGCATTGTCACGGATCAAGTTCAAAGAGATGAGAAGCTTGATAGGAGTTCAAGGCTTAAGCAACATCGAGTTGACGCTTAAGAGGGAGAATGTTGGATAAGCTTCAACAATACCTTAAAGCTCAAGACATCTATAACAAGAAGGTTCTAGATAAGATAGGCTAAAAGAAAATTTATCATTACTATTAGAACTGGGTATGCACCCGCGCTACGCTGCGTAAATCTTTTTGATATATATTTTTATATTAATTTAGCATTAAGTTTGTATATATGAATATAGTTTAGATTAATTGACTATTATGACATCTACATAAATTGATATTATGAGATTTTGTAGTTTGAGTTTTGATCATTTTGTTATAAAACTCTTTAAAAGACCATATCTTTTTTAGTGATGTAAATATAAACGTTTGTTTTCTTAGAAAGCTTAGAATTTTTCTCAAACCCGAGAGTTAGTATTTTGATTCTTTGCTCCGAACATCAATCAATAAAATGATTTAATCTTAAACCATTTTAACATAATATTTGCTTTCTTTGAATGAATTGATTGATTGTTTTATGTACTAAATCCACAAGACATTTACCCTCTTCGACTTCAAGTGTATTCTATTCTTCCAAACTCTAATAGTTTTGTTTGTTATACAAACAAAACGCAGCGACCGACATCTGCGTCACAAAAAAAGCTTTGAAATTAACGTAACTGCAAAGTCTGTGTGATGCCAGCGGCAGCAAATTAAAAGAGATGGTGATGATTAAGGGTGACGTTGATTTTTCTAGCGGCACCTTAAAGCGTCACTGCGTCTCCCGTAATTCACACCGGCGGTCATCTAATTTGGGCTTTTGTTAAGGCCCTGTTAGATATTCTAATATTTCTTTGCAATTTTTTTGGTCGCAACCGCAGTGGCTGCGTCTTGTAAAAGAACAGGCCTACAAAACATGGTTGCATGGGTATGATGATTTATCGTGGCAATGGTGTTTGACTTTGTAAGAAATTTAACTCTCGGTCTTAACCGTCGTTATATCAGTAACATAAATCAAAACTCACCGGTTTGATTAAAAAAACTACATGTTATTTTTAGTTTTTTTAATAAATTAAATTTAAAAAGGGAAATTTGGCAGGATAACCATAAAAAATTTATAAATTAAGTGACTAACCATAACATGAACGTGGCTATGATATTTTAAACAATACTAGGTGAAGGACCCGTGCGTTGCACGGGTTTGTTGTTTGAACTATTATTTGCTATATGAAATTATTAAAAAAACTGTGTAATACAAAGAATAAATAAAAGCGTGAATTAAAGTTTATAGAAGAGAAATGGAACGCAAAGAAAAGATTGCTTTAATTTTAAATGAATAATGGTGCCCGTACATAAATCAGTAAAGTCAGAGCAAGAAATTTTAAAATATATTTCATACAAAATTTTTGTTTTATACTTACACATTAATTTAGATTGTGTACTATGTGTGAACTCTATCTAAATTCAGCTGTATATTAGGTTTATCTATAAGCATCTTCTCGCTCATAGCATTCTGATCATCATTCATGGTACGTCAACGTCGGTTTCTTTTGCTCGTTGTTTTTTTTATTTTCTCGCTAATTTTATAACTCTCTGTAGTGTTGTTGTTTAATGCCACAATTAAAATTTAAACTTTATGCTATGTATGTTGTTCTGATATATATGTACATTAGTATATCTCTTTTCCCAATAGCATTAGTTAAATTTTATTTTTACTTTTGTCCATAAAAGGAAAAGTATATTCCTTTTGCCAATGGGATTAGTGATTAAACTTTGTATTGAGAAATATACGATTGATTTTAAGCGTTGTTTTTTTTATCGTTAGTAATAATAATATCTCTGGACCTATTCTATTTTTTTACTTCACTTTAAAGGTTTAATTTTTTTTACTCTTTTGTTTTGACGGTGAAGAACCTCTTCATTTCATTATGAAAACAATTTTTTTTGAAACTGATAATATTTGGATTACCGTTTTCTGTTAGGTGATTATTAGTTTGAGATCATATATCTATTAAGTTGTTTCTTATGATGATTTGGAAATATGGTGGCATTAAAATTTTATAGATCTGATCTTTGAAAAAAATTATTTATATATCAAGCTATCTAATAAAAACGCTTTATTAATATAACGAATCCATTAAAAAGAGACAAACAAAATAAAACCACTAAAAAGCTTATCGTTTTAATAGTATAATAGGAAAAAAGAGACAGAGTAAATCTATTCTATTTATTATTATAGAAGGTTAAACATCAAGTCAGTCTTCTATTCTTGGTTACTTTCGAGAATTCCGGTTGGTTCTTCATGCTCTTTGCAATCTTAACATTTGTTTCCATCATCTAAACTTGTCTGAACATAGCGACAAAAAAACGATTGTGTTAAATTAGAAAATATGATGAAACAATATCTTGCAAAATAGAGTATTAAAATATATTTTACCTTTAAATTGTCGAATATATTTAAAAACAGTGAAATTTTGATACGATACCTTACAGTCTTCTTCTTTAAATAATTAATATATAGATCAAAATTTTGGGGGAAAAGCATAAATATAAATAATTCTTACGTCCGTAGCCGTTGTGCCAAAGATTTTTGAAGCAAATCATCAAATAAAACAAAAGTTGTAGAGTCATTGCCATCGTCTACTATAATTTATTTGGAATCTAAAAGTCATAGATTTAAATCTATTTGGATATGTAAATCTAAATTTATTTAGACTTAAAAATTTATCACGGTAACAAAACGATTAAAACGACTATTACTGAGGTCTCTTTTACGTCAATGTATGCTGAAACCTCCAGACTCGCATGCATACCTTAACTATCTCAAGCTCATATTTGTTTGATCTAATAACAAATAAGCCTTTGATCAATCGTTTAATCTTCCCTTGTTCCGATTTTGTTTTTATTCATAGATCAAAAGTACACAATCACTAAATTTGTTAAAACCTATTGCCATATATTTTAAGATCACAGCTATTCGAATCACCTTATGAAAGTTTTTGGTTTGATGGCTTACATTAAAAAAATACAAAATCAAACAGGTTCAAACTTCTATACTAATGAGACACAAAACAATAAACAAATAATTCACAACAATCAGGATCTTAAAGATACATCATCAAAAAATGTAAATTAGTTAAAAATTGTAACATTCTTAATTTCTTATTGTAGCTAGGTGAGTAAAGAATATTAAATAGAGTGCATAAGGTTATATATGGACTACTATTAGAAATCACGTTAGATAAAAACACGTAAAGAAAATATAAAAAAACATCGATGAAGAAATCATATCTTATTATGGTTACCACCGATCTAAACTACAAAATCTAAAAAAACATAAAAACCAAAATCAAACCAATTATCACAAAAAAAAAAGACGACCAAAGTGATTTAAAAAAACTCATGCTCATGAGCACGATGATCAATGCATCATGATCAAAGAACATTAATCATGGTGAATATGCAAGAGAAAAACAATATATAAAGGAAAAACATATGGATCAAATTTAGTATGAGAGCAAAAATATTAAAACGCACAATCAATCTTAAGTTTATAAAGGTAAGAAACGTGTGAATAGACTATTGAAATTTGAAACTGTTTGGTGAAAAGATTAAGAAATCACGAAAGGATGTTATATAGATAAAAATCTTGTAATCCTTAAAGAATTGGATATGTACACCTAAATCTAATAAAATTATTACACATGTATTATCTTTTTTTTCTTCTTCTTTTTCAACATGTAATTATCTTATTAGATTAAACATGAAGATATAATGTGAGGAGAAAAAAGAAAAAATGGTAGATTACAAAACTAAAAAGGAAATCATAACAAATAATTCTTATTAATTAATATTAATTTGAACATAATTAAACAAATTTAAGATAAATACAAAACCTAATTATATTGGGACAACATATACGTATAAAAATACAAATTAATAAATAATCCTCATAAACTAATATTAATTGAAACGTGATTAATTTTTTTGAAGATAAATACAAAATCTAAATTAAATCTTGGTCGATCGATTTGACACGTGTCACGATTTTGTGAATTATTATGTTTGACGCATCAAGCTTTATATAATAAGATTACCAAAATTGTCCTAAAAATTATTTATCTCTTCTTCTCTATCCAAACATAGGAAGACGCAACTTTCTCCATCAAATTCTCAGTTCTCCGAACACTGTCCTCCTTCTCCTCAAGCTCTTCCAGCTCCGCAATTTCCATCCACTCCATCTCCTCTCAGGTTCGCTTATACATCTCCATTCCCCACTCCATATCCCTAAAAGTCCATCAATTATTTTAGATCTAAGATCAATTAAAAGCAAGAAAGGGGAAAGATTTATCACCGATTGAGTTTAGATTCGGCTTCACTGAGAGATTCTTCAGCAGATTTGAGATCTTGATTTATCGTGGCAATGGTGTTTGACTTTGTAAGAAATTTAACTCTCGGTCTTAACCGTCGTTATATCAGTAACATAAATCAAAACTCACCGATTTGACTAAAAAAACTACATGTTATTTTTAGTTTTTTTAATAAATTAAATTTAAAAAGGGAAATTTGGCAGGATAACCATAATTTTTTTATAAATTAAGTGACTAACCATAACATGAACGTGGCTATGATATTTTATACAATATTACCAAAAAATTTCTAAAAATTATTTATCTCTTCTTCTCTTTACAAACATTGGAAGACACAACTTTCTCCATCAAATTCTCAGTTCTCCGTACACTATCCTCCTTCTCCTCAAGCTCTTCCAGCTCCGCAACTTCCATCCACTCCATCTCCTATGAGGTTTGCTTATACATCTCCATTCCCCAATCCATATCCCTAAAAGTCCATCATAACTTTTAGATCTAAGATCAATTAAAAGCAAGAAAGGGGAAAGTTTTATCACCGATTGAGTTTAGATTCGGCTTCACTGAGAGATTCTTCAGCAGATTTGAGATCTTGATTTATCGTGGCAGTTGTGTTTTTAACCCTCGGTCTTAACCGTCGTTATATCAACAACAAAAATCAATCACCGGTTTGATTAAAAAAAAATTCATATTATTTTAAGTTTTTTTAATAAATTAAATTTAAAAAACGGCAGCAAAAAAAATCATTGTCTTCTTTCTTCTTTTTCCAATCTTTTCACGATTAACTTCTTCTCAAACATTTGATGGCAATCTTTCACTAGTACGAGATATGCATCAACCACCCAAACTTATATCATCTCCAATTTTAATCTCAAAAACTGTGAAAACACAAAAAAACTTCAATAGATCTCACCGGAAATTCAAAATCGCCATTTTTACTCCTCTGCAAAAGCCTCAATTCTTCTCGACCTCCGTGCCAAATTTTCACAATCGATCTTATTGGGAGATTGATGAGATCGACCTAACTAGATTAAGATACATATAAATATATTCTCAAGATATGAAAGAATACATGAGAATAGGAAATCTATCATTATCTCTAATATACTATTTATATATTAGTTTAGGAAATTAGGTTATTCGATCTCTATATAAGCTATGCCTCTTGTACCTAATTCTCATGAGAGTCTAACATAATTCTTCCCAAACACTTTTGTGTTTTTACTCTCATCAATCTATCATGGTATCGAGCCTAAATGATCTTTGACCTAGATCTTTTTTTTCTCTCTACCGTGTTCTTCTAAATCTTCTTCTTCTTCGCTTCCGCCTACTACTACTACTAAAATTTCTTTGATCCAAAAGACCTTAATTTCTTTGACCTAGTGTCTTGCTTCTTATGCAAGTTTCACATCTCTTCTTCGTTAATTTTTGCCACAAGAGCTTACGTCAATGAACCATGACCTTAAGCTTATGTGTTTTGTTGAGTTTTATACTATATGCCTCTCGGCTTTATTGTTTGTCTCTTTCTTTTGATGACTTCCAAAGTCAAACAAAGATAAATTCTATTGGTGACTAATTTTATTGAATCTGCTAGTGATGGCCAGAAGGTTGTGCCTTGCTTCTCTTAATGGTGGAGGTGAATTGATTTCACCAATTTATAATTAACGTGAGTAATGGATTTTATGAACATGAGTCTATGGATAGATTCGTTCAAAGTTTGATGTCTTTCTTGCTATCGTGAGTAACATCCCTTTTTGATTTAACTTCTTACCTTCGTGAGTTGTTTCTCTACTTCGCAAACCCGAATTACGTACTTTTGGCTGCTTAAATATCTACTCCAACAACATCAACACCATCATCGTGTTTGATTTCTTCTTTTCAACATGGTAAAAGTCATGAACGAGACTTCAACCATTGCTTCTACTACTACTTTAAGCACTGCCTCAACTACTACTACTTCAAGTACCTTCAACCACTACTTTAAGCACTGCTTCAACTACTACTACTACTACATCTACCTCTACTTACTACAAGCCCTCTTGCTCCTCCACTTCTTTACTAGATGAACCTGACGGCATGGTATATTGCCGATATTATGAAGACTTGTCCAATCTGACACGTGCTACCACGTATGAGTTTTCGGGAGGATATTGGGAGATCGATGAGATCGACCTAACTAGATTAAGATACATATAAATATATTTTCAAGATATGTAAGAATACATGAGAATAGGAAATCTATCATTATCTCTAATATACTATTTCCATATTCGTTTAGGAAATTAGGTTATTCAATCTCTATATAAGCTATGCCTCTTGTAACCTAATTCTCATGAGAGTCTAACATAAATCTTCCCAAACATTTTTGTGTTCTTACTCTCATCAATCTATCGGAACTCGGAAAGCATGACGTGTCCGGTGTCCATCTTCACGGGTTAAGATATTTTTCAAGTTTCAGATCTCGATAAATGATTCCAGAAGCGAGAAATTTCAACGGAAATATCGATATGTGTTGATTCGGTTGTTTCCAGAGAAAACAATGATATAACAAAGGGAGGATCTCATATTCGATTTCAACATTCGAAATTTTCTCATGGCCCGTTGACCCGAGAATTAGCTAGGGAATAAACTTCCCCGCGACCTAACTCGGAGCTCATGGTGTCCGTTGAACCGGATTACCCGAGTTATCAAAAAAAAAAAACATTCGAAATTTTCTTCGCCGTGAGAGAATCACATGGATTACTTTCAGAGCAAATCCTGTGGAATTAAGGCAATTACAAGAAATTGTTTGCATAGGGGTTTGGTGTTGTTAAATTTAATATAGATTCATAACCAATTTCTACAGATTTTTGAATTTTTTTTGTTTTGCAGTTTCTGGTTATTATTGTAAGCGACGAAGAAGGAAGAAGAAATATTTTTTTTTTCATAATTTTTTTTGTTTTTTTTAATTAAAATAGGGAAATTGTGTGCTGTTTTTAAGTTATAAATGCAAAATTCTTTGTTGTTTTAAAGTCAAATAAAACGTGCGTTTATGGTCTGTGAGTTTTGTTAACGTCGTTAGTAATTGTTACGTCATCGATATAGACAAGGGTTATATAGCGGGGCTGACTAACACTTGGAATGAAACGATCTGATCCGTTTTCTTTTTAAACAAACAATTAATCCTTAGACTCAGGTTAACGTTCCCCTAAACGCTAACCCTCAACGTCTAAGTAACCACAACAATTAAACAGCGGATAACCATAACTCAATTCCAATCAAATTCCATTAACCGAAACGAAAGTCAACAATAACCAGTTCAAGATTCCAAAGCTAAACCAGCAGCCTAGAACAGTTCTAAAACAATAATGCAACATAAACCAAGCAACCGAGATCCCAGATCCTCCTCCTCTTCGTAGCCATGATTCCACGATCACACTTTGCCTTCACCTACATCACATGGGAAAAAGAGATGTGTGAGTATTATCATAAATCCCTAGTGAGACGGTCATCCCATCTACGACTGCACACTCAGGCACAATAGACCGCTCAGGAAAACACACAAATCACACAGCAAACAGAAATGGCTCAACAGCCCAAAACAGACGTGTGTCGATCGACACAACCACTAGGTGTCGATCGAGACACTGGTCCAGTGTTGATCGACACACCTCACTGGTGTGGATCGACACTCCACAAACCAGGTGCATGTGTCGATCGACACACCCTCTAGGTATCGATCGACACACTCCCTCGGGCACCCGTGTCGGTCGACACACCTCACTAGTGTCGATCGACACACCTCACAGACTCGCCAGAATCAAACCTTCTCCTCTCTAGTCCGATTCTGAGCCTGTCTGAACCTATAAACCTGTAAATAAACCACAACAATCACCACAACAAATGCACACAATCACGAAATCAATCACCACATGATCAAACAACACGTTCCAACCTATCACCACAAATCCCTAACGATTCATCGACCTAGAAGCCATGGTCACGCACTAACCTTAGATTTTTTTATAGAAACTGATGGAATTAAGGCTAGAATCGATACCCACGACAACCACCACAAAATTCTACTCCAAAACACCAAAGAACGAAACCTTTCTCACAAAAACTCACAAGAAAGAAGAGAAACTCTCTGAGACTCTTTTTTAACTGATTATGCCTTTTTCGATCAGAATACGGCCAAAATGACTTAAATACGGAACCCTAGGTTCCACAAACCAAACCGACTCAAACTGGCCGATTAAAAATTGAAACAGAAAACCGCTCATTAAACCTGTGTCGATCGACACCCACTCAAACAAATCAGCCTCAAGCCGAAAACTCGTGTGTCGATCGACACACCTCACTAGTGTCGATCGACGCTCCCTTCCAAATTCTCAAAAATGGTTCACGAGTGTTACAATTCTCCCCCACTAAACCTGGATTCGTCCTCGAATCCCGAAACATAGCCATCATGGCTAACCACCTGGCGAACCTGCCAGTAACACCAAAGATTACATCTCTCAGACCCTCTCGAGGCTCACATCCGTCCTATGCATATAGACATGTTTCAGACATTGATCGCTCATAACTCATAACTCATAACCAAAACCACACCATCTAACTCTCGAGATCGTCACCCCTCAAAATCTCGGTGCCTCGTACCCCCCCACGTCAGTCCGCGCAGTCCTGACGGTGTTTGGTACCAACCATCTCCATACCCGTCAAACCATCGAGACACACTGTCTATCAAGCTCTAGGTTTGCAGGGAACTCACTATCCCCTGGAGAGACGCATCTCTCAAAGATCTACCAGAGATCGCAATCTCCGAAACCAACTATCTCCATACCCTCATGCTCACAGTCCTCACAGTCCTGACGAACGATCGGTATGCAGGGAATCCACTATCCCCTGGAGAGACGCATCTCTCAAATATCTGCCAGAGAACGCATTTCCAAGAAAGAACCAATGTCTTTCTCTCTGAGTTATGCGAGGAAATCGACATCCTCGAATGAAATCAATTCTTAATGTCTATAATGCACCTCTGACCGGAACTACCTCCCAAGGTCTCAACATGATACTCCCAACCCGGAATACCATCCCAATGATGATCATCACAGATCATCTGGACCATCCATCACACCGGATGTCCCTGCAGAGTCTCATCGGAACTAGACAGTTCTAACCCCTGTAAAACTCCTATTCCGAAATTCTCTAAACACATAACAAGTTTTACACGCTAGAAAACTTCCATTTCGAGGTTCTCTAACCACATACACATAACTATCAAAGCCAAACACATAAGAAAACTCATCTTATTAAACTGGAAAATGTCATAATCATTAATACTCAAACGAAAATACATAATCCACAACCATTGTCCTCACCACACACGGTGACTACAACACAAAACTGGAAACCATAAAACAAGTTCACTCCTCGGCTTCCTTCTCAAACCATTTCTTGAACTTCGTTTTCATCTTAGCCTCTGGTTCCCAAGTCTCCTCTTGAACACCGTCACAGTCCCACAAGACTCTCAACAACGACACTCTCTTCCGGCGCAACACCTTGATACTCCTCCCAAAGATCCTTACCGGTCTCATCCCTACAGCCAGATTAGGCTGAAGATCTGCAGGAATCGTCACTACTACCTTCTTAGATGTATGCAAACATCTCCTGAGTTTCAAAACATGAAACACATCATGGAACTTCTCCATGATCAGAGGCAGCTCCAACCGATAAGCAACTGATCTCACACGTTCCGCAACACAGAACGGACCCATGTACCTCGTACTCAGCTTATCATCAGATATGGACCTTTTTAGACCCCGTATCATAGCCATCTTGAGATACACTCGATCTCCGACTGCAAACTCTAACTCTTTTCTCCTCTTATCAGCATAACTCTTATGCCGATCTTGAGCCTCTTTCATGTTCAGCTTCACGACACGAATCTTCTTCGTCGTCTCCTGAACAAAATCAGCACCATAAATGCTCCTCTCCCCCACTTGGGTAAAACATAGAGGTGTACGACATGACCTCCCATACAATGCCTCAAAAAAAGCCATACCAATACTTGCCTGATAACTGTTATTATAGGCAAACTCCACCAAACTCAAGTGATCTGCCCAATGACCACACTAATCCAGCACACACATCCTCAACAGATCCTCAAGTGTCAGAATCAGCCTCTCGGACTGCCCATCCGTCCGAAGATGATTAGTTATACTCAGATGCACCTTAGTGCCCATCTCAGCCTGAAAAGCTCTCCAAAACACCAAAGCAAACCTCGGATCTCTATCCGACACAATGCTCACTGGCACTCCATGCAATCTCACAATCTCCTTCACATACTTCTTAGGCAAGACCTCGGCCCCATCGGTCTTCTTAATGGCCAGAAAATGTGCTGACTTAGTGAGTCGATCCACAATCATCCAAATGGCGTCATAAGTATGAGAAACCGGTAATCCTACCACGAAAACCATGGTAATCATGTCCCACTTCCACTCTGGAATGGGCAAACTCTGCAACAAATCACTTGGAACCTGATGCTCAGCCTTCACTAGCTGACAAACGTTGCAACCTGCAACCCAATCCGCCACATCTTTCTTCATCACGACCCAGTGATAATACCGTTTCAGGTCACGATACATCTTAGTCGCTCCCAGATGATTAAAAAACTTTCACAATCTCCTGCCTCAAGTCCTCATCTTTAGGCACACAGACTCGTCCATGCACTAAGATAGTCCCGTTAGCAGTAACCTGATACTTAGAACCCACAGCCTTAGAGAGATCAACCAACACCTGATCCTTCTCATGAGCTACTCAAATCCTACTCAACAAATCCGCCTGGGCAACTGCCTCCAACCTCAAAGGCTCCTCCGAGATAACACACAACTTTAAGGTACAAATCATACTCACAAGAGCCCCCACATCTCACTCCTGAGATGAATCATACCGCCTCCGACTAAGAACATCTACCACAGTGTTAGTCTTACCAGGATGGTAAACAATGTCCAAGTCATAGTCTGCCAACAACTCTGACCATCGCCTCTGTCGTACATTCAAATTCTGCTAAGTAAAAATGTACTTCAAATTATGATGATCGGTGAACACCTGAACTCTACCACCGTACACATAAGACCTCCAAATCTTCAAGGCAAAGATCACTACAGCCAACTCTAAGTCATGAACAGGATAATTTCCCTCGTGCTTCCTCAACTGCCTCGAAGCATAAGCAATCACCTTTCCCTGCTGCATCAACACACAACCCAAACCAACTCCTAAAGCATCTGTGTACACCACATACGGCTCGCCCGGCTAAGGAAACGCCAACACTGGTGTACTAGTCAACATCGTCTTCAGTTTAGCGAAACACAACTCCCAATCAGCAGACTACACGAAAGGAACATCATTCCCTGTCAGCTTCGTCATAGACTGAGCCATACTCGCAAAACCTTTGACGAATCTCCGATAATAACCTGCCAACCCAAGAAAACTCATGATCTCATTAGCATTCCTCGGTCTAGGCCAATCTCGTATAGACTGAATCTTCGCCGGATCCACAGATGCTCCATCGGCAGAAACGATGTGACCCAAAAAACCCATCTCACGCTGCCAGAAACTACACTTGCTCAACTTAGCAAATAACTTTTGTCACTCAACTTCTCCAAAACTCTCCGCAGATGTACCTCATGATCCTCATGACTCTTCGAATACACTAAGATGTCATCAATGAAGATAATCAGGAACTCATCCAGATACTCATGGAAAACTCCGTTCATCCACCTCATAAATACCGCCGGTGAATTCGTCAACCCGAAAGGCATTACCACAAAATCCAAATGCCCATACCGAGTCCTGAAAGCTGTCTTCTTGACATCTGTCTCAGCAATAGGAACCGGATGCCAAGTCAATATTGGAGAACCAAGTAGCCCTTCTCAACTGATCCAGCAACTCATCATTTCTTGGAAGAGGATACTTGTTCTTCACAGTGACTCGGTTAAGCCCTCGATAATAAATGCACAACCGGAAACTACCATCCTTCTTCTTCACAAACAACACCGGTGCTCCCCATGGTGAAGTACTCGGTCGAATAAAACCCTTATCCAACAAATCCTGCAACTGCTTCTTCAGTTCTGCCAACTCTGCTAGAGCCATTCGATAAGGTGCCTTAGACAACGGCGTCGTCCCAGGATCTAACTCAATCGTGAAAGGATCAGACTGACACGGCGGTAATCCCTGCAACGACTGAAAAACATCCTCGAAGTCCCGAACAACCCGAATATTTCTCACAGCAACCCCACCAACAGCCTCCGGCATCACAATCATAGCCAAGTAAGCCTCGCATCCTCTCTCAATCATCGCCTCAGCCTCGACAAGAGAGATCACGAGACTACCTGAAGTTGGGCTCACTCCCTGATAAACCAATATGCCACCATCACGCTCGAACACTACTCGACCCTGGTGACAATCTAGATGAACTCTGTACCGATTCAACCAATCCATACCCAGGATAACATCATACAGCTCCACTGGACTGATCACCAAGTCCGCTGGCATCAACTCACCAGCCACCAGAATATTCACGTCTCTTGCCCGGCCATGAGTAGCTAGAAACTTGCCTCCAGCAACCAGAACCGGTCCAGTCCGCTCACCAGCGTCACTCCGGATACCACTCCTCTCAACATGATCCGGGGTAATGAAGCAATTCGATGCTTCAGAATCAAACAACACGTGGGACTCACAACCGCCCACAAACAAGGTCCCTACACAAATCTCATGTGCTAAGAAACCTAACATTTCCAAAATAGAATAAACAATCCAAAACAAACAGACAAAAATTCACCACCACAGAATTTACCAAGTCTGAATTAGAAAGTTTACATGTGATCGGCCTCGTACTCGGCTCACTAGTCACAGTAATAGCCCGCGGACGCTGCATCGCGGCAATCTGATCCACAAGCTGCACTGCCACATACTGAGCCACTGGCTGCACCACTACCACTGTCATCTACTGTAACTTAGGACAGATGGGCCTTATGTGCCCCGACTCACCGCACTGGTAACACACTCGAGCTGCTCAAGTCTTACTCTGCTTAGAGCAACTCGCCCTCTTGTGGTCCAAACGTCCACAACTATAACATCTCCTGCCACTCTGGCCCGACCTTGAAGTGTCCTCCCACTTCCTCTTCAATCCCTCCGCAGGCTTGCCGCCCTTGCTAGGACCCACCTGCTGCACCTGCTACTGAGGCCTCCTAGGCTGAACAACTGGGTTAACCACCACGCTAGCTCCCTCAGGTCCTCCTCGATCTGTGCAGCAGTCTCTACCAACTCTGCTTTAGACACAAACCCGATGCTTCTGCACCGAGTCCTCAAGTCTATTCGAAGTCCCCGCAAGAACCTCCTAATATGAGCTTGTTTATCCTCCAAGCTCCTACCAGCATAACCCAAGAGTCGGTTAAACTCCATGTCATATTCACGAACTGACATCGCTCCCACAGCCAGATCCAAAAACCTCGCCTGAAGACGATCCAACGCCTCCTGAGGAAAGAACTTGGCATTAAACTCTCCCACAAAGTCAGCCCAAGACATCACCGTCAGAGCTCGTCTCGCCGCAACACCCCTTCACCAGAGATGTGCATCACCGTCCAAATAATCGACTGCCAAATCAACCATGTATCCCTCGGGACACCTAATCGAGCGAAAGTTACGCTTCAACCTCATCCTCCACTCATCAGTCTCCTCAGGCTTAGCACCTCCTGCAAAAGAACCAGTACTGATCCTCTGCATCTGCTCCATCATCCGAATATACGACGGAACCTCATCAACAACCGCAGCCCTTGGCTGCACCTCTGCCACACGTGGCAACACTGGAGCCTGCACTACCACCACACCCGCTAACTGCTCCAACAGCTGCCTCAACAGAGCAGCCAAATGATCATCACCAACCTGGCCAACACCTGCGGCCGCGACCGCACCCCCAACTGCGCCAACACCACCAGCACCTCCAGCCTCAACATGACCTACACCGGCACCAACAAGACCCACACCGGCCCCAACATGACCCAAACAAGCCCCAACACTGGCAGTCACACTGGCCGTGTTACCATCATGCAACGTCTGCTGAACTGTCGCAGGCCCATGCGTAGAACTCTAAGTTTCACTCACGACTGGCTCATCCAGAGGTCCACGACCTCTGCTGCGACTTCCTCGGCCTCCACGCCTACACCCTCTAGTACCTCTGGCCACTCACTACACTTATCAAAGCACCCAGCTAAGCACTATAAAAGACTAAAACAAAACACAAACAACACTTACCGTGGAATTTCATTGAAGACTCGAAGGAGGAGGATCTAGGACCCCCAAACCCACAGAATTGTAATTTAACCAAATTCACAATCCTAGCAGTTCTAACCCGTCATAAAACCGTAAGGGCTCTAATACCAAACTGAAACGACCCGACCCATTTTTTTTTTTTAAAACAAACAATTAATCCTTAGACTCAGGTTAACGTTCCCATAAACGCTAACCCTCAATGTCTAAGCAACCACAACAATCAAACAACGGATAACCGAAACGAAAGTTGACAACAACCAGTTCAATATTCCAAAGCTAAACCAGCAACCTAGAACAGTTCTAAAACAATAATGCAACATAAACCAAGCAACCGAGATCCCAGATCAACCTCCTTTTCGTAGCCATAATTCCAATATCACACTTTGCCTTTACCTGCATCACATGGGAAAAGAGATGTGTGACCATTATCATAGATACCGACTGAGACGGTCATCCCATCTACGACTTCGCACTCAGGCACGATGGACCGCTCAGGCAAACACACCAATCACACAGCAAACAAAAACGGCTCAACAGCCCAAATCAGACGTGTGTCGATCGACACTACCACTACGTGTCGATCGACACACTGGTCCAGTGTCGATCGACAAACCTCACTAGTGTCGATCGACACTCCACAGACCAGGTGCATGTGTCAATCGACACACCCTCTAGGTGTCGACACATTCCCTCGAGCACTTGTGTCGGTCGACACACCTCACTAGTGTCGATCGACACAGATCACATACTCGCCAGAATCGAACCTTCTCCTCTCTAGTCCGATTCTGAGCCTGCCTGAACCCATAAACCTGCAAATAAACCACAGTAATCACCACAACAAATGCACACAATCACAAAATCAATCACCACATAATCAAACAACACGTTCCAACCTATCACCACGAATCCCTAACGATCCATCGACCCAGAAGCCATGGTCACGCACTCACCTTAGATTTTTGGATAGAAACTGATGGAATTGAGGCTAGAATCGATACCCACGAAAACCACCACAAAATTCTACTCCAAAACAGCCAAGAACGAAACCTTTCTCACAAAAACTCACAGGAAACAAGAGTAACTCTCTGAGACTCTTTTTTCACTGATTCTAGCTTTTTTCGATCAGAATACGGCCAAAAACCGCTCATTAAACCTGTGTCGATCGATACCCACTCAAACAAACCAGCCTCAAGCCGAAAACTCGTGTGTTGATCGACACACCTCACTAGTGTCGATCGACACACCCTTCCAAATTCTCAAAATTGTTTCGCGTGTGTTACATGGAGGGTTGAGCTGCATTTAAATGACCTGAAAGGTATATTTTCAAACCCTAACCACTTGTAGTTTAAATAAGTAACCTTTCTCCAAATCCATATATTTTTAAGGCCTTCCTAAACTTTCTTTCACCATTCCTCATGTTTTTCTCTTTTTCCTCAATTTTTTTTTTTTTTTTTTTTTTTGACAACCTAACTATTAATGAGAAGAAGCCTGCCGAATTGGACCATGGAGTTTTTCCGTGATCTTTCAACTGAAACTTCAAACTAAACCTATTTGTGAAATAAAACATACAAATTTATGCACTCAAGCATAAAAAGTATTTGTTTTTTTAAGAAATTTGTTTTCCTTCTATATATTCAAGTTTAAATAATTTTTGTTGAGGTTTTCTAATGTGAAAGAAGTTTTTCGATTTTTTTATTTATTTTAGATTTTGTAAGAACTAAATTTGAATGACGGTTTTAACTGAAAAATGTGAATCAGTGTATTACTATCAACCTACTTATTTTGTTTCCATTTTATGAATTTTATAAAAGATTGTGTTGTTTCAGTTTAAAATTAGGAATTAGATGAAAACGAAGTTAAAACCATTCTCGAATATAGAAAACTGTATATAGTATGTATATTTTTCATTAGATACAAAAAATGATTTACGACAATAAACATAAAAATAAACAAATCTTTCTCTACAGTTACAAAAAAAATTGATTCAAAAAATGTTGAGGAAAACTGGTCTTTTCTATTATTCAACATAAAAAATAGATGAATCTATATTCGCATTAGGAGTTTGCTTTGAGAAGGCACTGCAACTAACTTTTGGTTTCTTCTCTTTTCTTCTTCGCTTATTAGTTTTTTGATTTGGTATTCATTATACACTTCTATTGGTCAAGTCATTGTATATCACTTTAAAAAATGAGTCATTTTATTTATTTATTTGGGTCTTCATCCTTTATACTTTTGAGCATCTGTTTTTTCTTCTCTCACGCATCGAGTGCATAAAAAGATATATGATTGCCAATATATATATTGCAAGCTTTTATAATTATCGTAAAAAAGTGCCAATGAAAAATGAACAAACTTGAATGAAAAACAACTATGTTTGATGTAGGTAGTAGATTCTTCATAATAGTTGTAGATGTATAAAAGATAGCATCAAAGGTCAAGAAGGTTTCAAGAGCTATGTGCCGCAACAGGAGGATTGGCCAAGGGACAAGGAAGTTGTGTGCGCTCAACAAAGACCAAAGATCCTGCTTCACCAACTGAGTGACAGGTGGCATCTCGAGTCTTGCGACGTGCAAGTAAGTGTTTGATTCAGAGGAGCAGTTCGGGGAATGATAAGAAGGAGTTTGACTTAGTGCAAAAAGGATAAAGTATGAGCATGGGGCGTAACAAGTAACAGGATGAGACAACTGATACAGTGTTCTCTGCGACAGAATAGTGTTTCGTCTGTTGGACCTTCACGTGATCTCTTCTAGGGTTTTGGCTTAGAGAAGTGGTGTTATATAAAGAGAAAGTTCAGAGATACTTTCTCTTTAGTCCTCTTGGTAAAAAGAAAACCGTTTAAGAGTGAACTCGTTTTGTGTGAAGAACTTTGAGAGAAACAGAGTGAGTTGAGAGATTGATTTAAGGGTAGAATAGGATCAGTTGTGTAACATGAATCTCATGTATGAGATGTCGTGAGTTATTGGGTAGACTAGGTGAAGAGTTTATTTCTCATTTAAGTGAGAGATAGGTTAGATCTCTTTAGCAACGTTGTTGTGTGTAGCAGAGCTACAATCTTGTATTATCAATTTTAATATAAGAAGAATTTGTTTTGGATATTGTGTGTTCTTAGTCTCAGTAGTCTTAGCAGGTCTCATACTCTCTAAATTTGTATCAGCGCAGATCACCAAACCAAGAACTATGTGTGTTCTTAAACAGGTGAAGGTTCTGCGACATGGAGTCAACTGTGGAGACAACTAGCGTCAACAAAGCAATCTTGCTCGACCCCAACAGATACGACTACTGGAAAGTGAGAATTATGCAACACATTCGTGGTCTTGGAGAAGATGTGTGGACTGCTGTTGAAGAAGGGTGGGAACCCCCATCTCCGCTCTCTGAAGAAGGATTTAAGTTACTCAAACCAAAGGCAACTTGGACAATGGAAGAGAAGAACCTATCCAAATTCCACGCACGTGCCTTAAACACCATTTTCAGTTCTGCTCGTGAAAAGGAGTTCAAGCTCATTCAAGGGTGTAAGTCAGCAAAACAGGCGTGGGATATCCTACAAAAAACTCATGAAGGAACTATGATTGTCAAGATGACTAGGCTGGATCAACTTGCGTCCAACTTTGAGACTCTCAAGATGGACTCTCAAGAAAGTATTGGTCAATTCAGTTCCAAACTGAGTGCTATCGCCAATGAAGCTGAAGTCTTGGGGAAGACTTACAAAGATAAGAAACTTGTCAAGAAGCTGTTGAGATGTCTTCCTCAAAAGTTCTCAGCACACAAAGCTGTGATGAGAGTCTCAGGGAGCTCAAATTCTATAAAGTTTAAAGACCTTGTTGGTATGCTGAAATCTAAAGAAATGGAGGTAGATGTGGATAGATTGTCAAAATCCAAGGGCATTGCCTTCTTTGTTGAAGAAGACAGAGACTCGCTGAAAGGAATGAGAGATGAAATATCTCTTATGGCTCGAAACTTTGGAAAAGCTCTCGACCGAGTCTCTCAAGGATCAAATCAAGATTCGTCAAGTCAGTTTCGAGGGCAATATCGAGGCAATGAGAAAGGAAACTTCAAGACCTTCAAGACAAATGAAGATAGGGATAGAAACCAAAAGGATGTCGAATGCTTTGAATGTGGTGGTAATTGCCACATCAGACCTGATTGCCCCATCTTCAAACGAAGAGATCTAAAGTGCTTCGAATGCAAGGGGTGTGGACATACAAAGGTGGAATGTTCTAATATCGTAAAGAAGAAGGAACAGTCATTTGTCAGCTTTGATTAATCGAAGTCTGGTGAAGAGAGTGATGAAATGCTGAATTTTGTAGCCTTTGTGGCTACCACAGAAACGTCTCCTCTTACTTCCAACTCAGAATCTGATGATGAGTGCCCTCAGTTGAATCCAAGAGAAGCTTACAAAGAATTGTATTTCAGTTATATGAAGATACAAGAAGACAATGCAAGACTGGAACAGGATATCTCTGATCTCGAATCTGACATCAAAGAACGAAAAGAGGCTATTCGAATAGAGCAAAAAGAGGACAACATCATGGAGGTATTCAAGAAGTTTCCAGATTGTAACTCGGAGGATCCTGAAGTTCAAATCAAGTACCTACAGGAGCTAATCTGTCTTGAGAAACAGACCCGGAAACTTGTGCAACAAGAGATTCATGAGACATATGAGAAGTTGAGACAATTCAATAATGATACTCAACAACTTGAGAGGATTTTGACGATGGGAAGGACTGAATCATCGCATTGGGGTCTTGGGTATCCAGGTTGGGTTTCAAGTGGTGAAGGACTTCTCAGTGACTCTTATATTTGTCGAAGTCATTGTTCTGAATATTAAGAGGAGGAAAGGAAATCTGAAGGGGCTTCCTGTGGTATCACAGGAGAAACAATACAAAGGATACACATCCTCTATTTATGTTCTACCATCTGTGAGTCTAAAGGGAATCACTGAGTCCGCTCGAGTAAATGGGAAATTTGAGGTTAGTTTATTGTTCAAACGGTCGACCCCAAAGGCAGGAACCAGAGGTTGTTTCCACAGTGGAAAAACAAGACACCGATGGGAAAGGTGTTTCAAGAGAAAGATGATCATTCAGAAGTTGTGGAAATCGAAGAAATGTTGGGTTGAACCCTCACGTTATGGACACGTTTGGGTCACTAAGGAAGAGCTGTACGGAAAGTCAAGAAACCCTACTAAGGTCACAGAGGTCAAAATTGTGCTCAGTACTGAGGTTATAAAGGCTGAATCTGTGCTGAGTGGTAAGGACACGACGATTGAAGATGTGGTGAGTATCAAGGATACAGAGAGTGCCAACGAAACAACTCAAGAAATGGCACACATGACATACATCACAGAAGAACCTATCAATACACCAAGTTGGTATTTTGATAGTGGATGCACAAAACACATGACTAGCGATGCAAACTGTCTCACAAACATTTGCATGAATGTTAGAGGAAATGTTCTGTTTGGGGATGGTGAGTAAAGACGGATCTTAGCAAAAGGCAGCACCGTTGGAGAAGATGTCCCAGAATTGGATGAAGTCTTTCTCGTGGATGGTCTCAAGATGAATCTAATCAGTATCAGTCAACTTGATTCTGAAGGACTCAAGGTTGTGTTTGATACTACTCACTATTGTCTGAACAATGAGCATGGAAAGTGTCTGATGATGGGGATTAGAAATGAAGACAATTGTTATATGTGGGAGAAACAGCCTGCTACACAGAAGGAACATGCGAGACCTCTGTTGCAGCACAAATTCAATCCGAGTCAAAGGCTCGTATGGAAACTGCGAATTCCTCACGGTGGTTACAACAGAGTCTGGCTATAATCCAAAGCATTGATGAGGGATCAACTGGCTCGGCACCTCCTCAATCTACACCAAGGAAATCTCCAGATATGAACTCTCTTCCTAACATCTGTTTGACTAATGAAAAAATCTTGTGTGCTGGACAGTTCAGGAGAAACGCAGAAGGAAGAGTGTACATATCCTCTTAAAACTTTGGTAACTTATGAGTTCAAGGTGGACAACAAGAGATTACCTGAAAAACTCTACTCACAAGTGTCTGTGCTGATACTCACAAGTGACAGAGCTCTGTCAATCTAGTCTGGTATGATCATTCGATTTACTACTCATTTCTAAAGTTTAAACTTCTTAATGAGCTGTTAAAACATGAACCCCTCATTTTTGTTCAAATTGAGAAAGATTACTCATGAAAACACAATTTTTGTGATAAAATGTTGTTTTGGAAATTTGAACCTTGAAGTGGTTAAGAAACATCACCTTGCTGAGATGCAAAAATCTTGTGTTCTCAGTGAGCACTAATCTCTCAATGGTGTCAAATAGGTTGGGTGACCCATCCTTGTGATTGGGTGTGGCATGTTGGGTTCTTGTCTTTTGTTCTACAATCACCCCTTAAAACCTCCCATTGGTACTTTGCCGATGAAAAAGAGCTACTTATCAATTGTGTTCAGAGCTTTTGTGTTCTTTTTCTTTCATTTTAGGGGTCAAAAGTTGGGTCTAAACAACATTTTGGGAATCCTTTGTATCAAACACAGGGAGAGAAAAGTCTCATGATCGTATTATCAAAAAAGGGTGAGGGAGAAAAGTCCCATAACCTCAAATTTTAAGAGCCATAAAAAGGAGAAAAGTCCTCAGGGTTCTTTTGTAGAAGAGAGAGAGAAAAGTCTGTAGAAGAGAGAGAGAAAAGTCCTTATATCTTCTGAGTTCTAAACAAAAAAATGGGGTGTAGCCATGTTAAAAGGAGAAAAGTCCTAAATTGTGTGTTCTCTTTACACATTCTTTGATTAAAAGTTCTCCGTTCTTTGGAAACTTGTTCTTTTTCGTTGGTTGTTAGTCTGAGGATTTGAGCTTAAATGATAATGTGTTAGCTAGTCAGTGGCAATCACTCTTGGTGAAAGCTACACTTTGAGAAATAGCTGCCATGGTGATCCGAAAACCAATACAGGGCCTCTGAGGGGTTGTGTTCTTATGTGTGTTTTTGTGTTCCACTTCACTGGTTCGTTGTAAACTTGCTCGGATTCTCCTTAAACCTAGTTGTGTTCGAATGTAACTCTGAAACTTGTTAAACTGTCTTGGTGCTGTGAAAGTTGTGTTTTTGTGTGCTTTGTGATGTGTTCCTGAAGGTCGCTCAAAGTATTGCTTAGGATATTCTTGTTGTTACTAATAAATGTATCTTTATCTAAGGTGTATTTTTCAGACAAATTCAAACCCATTCGATCTGTCAATCAGATTTTTATTCGGCTTGGGCTGACGGTTACAGTGAAAGTAGACGATAAGAGTGGACGGTTACTATTGCATCGTTTGGTAACCGTCCTCTCAAAATCTACTTTACCTTTCAAGAACCCTAATTTCTCTCTCCCTCGCCGTTTGCCAAGAAAATCCCTCTTTGTTTGCGAAAATCTTCGTTTCTCGTTTCAAAGTTTTCATCTTGCAAACATTAAAAATTCTTCTGATGAAGTCACAGAGATGATGCAAGTTCCTCCGTTGAGCAGAAAACGACCAGGCTCGTCTTAGAATGGGAACAAATCTAAGAAAGGCAAAGGTGTAATCAAAACGGAGATGGTTTCTGCTGCAGTAAGTGCTCGTCATCGTTCTAGTAATCCAAAGATCGTTCCTTAGGGAAATTGACCTGTTCGCACCGGCAAATCATAAGGGAGTGGAGAATCTGATGCAGGAGTTCCCCCCACAGGAATCTCCAAGATTCCAAAACTGAAGCATGCAAAGCCTTCAGTTACTGAAATCTCTGAGGAATCTGAGAACCCTCCTCCCTCCTTCCTTCTCCGATATGCTGCAGATCGGAACGTTGTTCAGAATCGTGACCGGAGATACTTGGAATTCAAACAGATTTCTGTGACTCCCCACAGTGATCTCTTTGTCACGACTGCGGAGGAAAGATACAAGACTATGCTGGCCAAGAATCTTATTGATATGAGAGTCCTGCCTCAAGGTGCGTCGAATTCCCCGGAAGCGGAAGAACTCATCATTAGCTCAGGGGCTTCTGTCGACTAGAACAGAGATTGAACTCTTCTGTCTTGAGTTGGTTCGAGAGTTCTGCGTGAATCTGGATGATATGGAGGAAAGAGAGGATGGTTACAACTATGTGTATGTGATGGGGGTTATTTTGTTTGATTAATTGATTAAAGTTTTAAATTTATAACCCTAGATAAAGACGACAAGTGCACAACAAATACAATAGTACTTAGGGGTCAAACCCAAAGGAATTGATGATGCACAAAGAACCTATATGATGTAGAATAAGCTAAGCTAAACATATTTTTGTGGGGTTTAGTTTTTAGTTTTTATGAAAGTAAAAGTGAAAGGGATAGATAATCAATGGTTAACTAGGTGCAATTAATGAACCTATGCAACAATTACAACTACAACTTAAGATTCATATGCAAGTTTATTCTAGAACTCAAACCACGGAATTAGAATCTCTCCAATGTCGTGGTTCGGATTCACTATGCCCTATTCCCTAATAGACTCAGCTGTCGCAGGGTTATTAAAAGGTTAAGACACGGAGTAGAATTAAGGTTCAATTGTTCACTAAACTCCTTAACTAATTGGTATGATTATTAAGACGCCTAGCTCATCAAATACTAGATCGGGAGATGTTAAGAACACTTTCATGGATACATCAACCCAGGATCGATCACTGGTTAGCTACGCCATATCAAGCATTGAGCATAAATAAAGATGAAGAACAACTAACAACAAACCCTAAGATGAAATCATAAAAGCATACGCTTAGAACTTTAAAGGCACCAAATCTAGTTAAGCTTTACTCAAACGAGTCATTTCGATCTCACTAGCAGCAGAAGTAAAGCATAAAACATGATGAATTCATGATACACAAAAGCATATAAAGATCTCTTCCTTCAACCAAGAAGGCCTCATTGATCTAGCCTTAAAGAACTCTTAAAAAGTAGATGTATTATTAAGAACAAAGAGAGAAACGAATACATGTTTTAGGTATTGATTTTGTGGCTGCCTTCTCTTCCTAGAAAGGCTAAAAGCAAGTATATATATAGGGTTAGAAGGGGTCCTAGGTCGGTTAGGGTTTTAATTCTAAGAAAAAGAGAAATTGTCGAAAGTGCTCGGTAATGTCTCCACACCGATCGCCCATACCGATCGGATTACCGGGTCGGTATGGAGGCTGAGTCGGCGTGTTTTCGCATGCTAGACGTTCTGGTACCGATCGTGTTGCCCGACCGGTGTGGCCTTTAAAGTTCATATCTTCAGTCTTCAACTCATATCTCCTTGTGTATAATTCCAAATGATGTAATTGCAACTCCATTGGAAAGCTAACTTGAAGGGGTATGTTCACTCCAAGTTTCATCCACTTCCAAACTCATTTGGTCCTCCGTCTGTTACTAAACTTCCGGCATATGTAATCTGTCCAGTTTGGGGATGTGCTTTATCTTCAAGGTATGATGAATTGGGGTTGCTCCTTTGGCTTCTTAGATGGCTTTGACATGATGAATATTCTTTTTTCTCCTTTTTGCATCCTTTTTGATGATTTAACCTGTTGGGGTCTTAAAGCCTATGTATACGAGAAAACTATCTCTTTAGGTTGATTAGGGGAATAAAATCCAAAAAATAAGTATGAAAACCGACAGTTAAATGGGTAAAATATAGGGTATATCAACTCCCCCAGACTTAGCCTTTGCTTGTCCTCAAGCAAACAAAAGGTTAAGAATAAAAAGGAGGTCTGAAAACACGGGAACTCACATATCCTTTGGATCTACTGCCTCGAAGTCTAAACATGTAATCAACATGAAACAAGATTAGTTCGCAAACGCTCTCCCATCATGACTTCGCAGGCCCATCCTTAATTACCTCCCTGCACGCATCTTATCTTTTACTCAATTGACTCTTTCTATTCTACCAGGTTATTGAAAACTCTTATCAAGGCTATCATTCAAGGAATACGGGTTAGGTGTATAAGGGAAAGCTGATTTTAGTGGTGAGGTTAAAAGTGTTTAGGGTTACCATAATCTCCGGGCGCGAGACATTATGCAAAATCGCAAGAGAGAATGGACCTATTGATGTCCATAATTCCCCAATCATTTTGTTGTTGCTCTTCTTCCCCCAGACATGGATTGTTCTCCGGGAATCATTGTTGAATCTTTTCTACTCTCATCTTCTTGTTGATCACGTCCTTCCTTGAGATATTCTTTGGTCATACCATCCATTTGAGCAATCGTTTTCTTTTCCCTTAGCTTTTTCTTTTTCTGTTTTTCTTTTCTTTTCTTTTTGTTTTAACTTTTCTTTAAGGGGAAAATGATTCTCTTTGGAACTATGAATCATAGGCACGAAATTGATACCTTATTTTAAGTGCCCAAGGAACGACCAAGCTTTTTTAATTATGCTCTTTGTACTCCACTTCTCTTTAACACATTGATGCATCTCTTAGTGATTGGAAAATTGCGTCGACCCTATTCTCTCCGACGTTTTTACACATATATGCAAATATGTAATGACAAAAAGAAGGCATGCGGTCTGAAGGAAGGTTAAAGGTTTTAAGGTGGGGAAACAACTAAAGATAAGCTTGTTGTTCATGACAACAAGATGGTGGTAAAAAGGGAATAAGATGTCATGAACGTGATTCGTTTCCTTGATCTAATATGCTTGACTTGAGATAATCAAACCCTATGTTAGTAGTCCAAATAGAGAGTCAAAATTGTATCCATTAAAACCTGGCAAATAGAATTTCTAGGCGGGAAGTCCATCATGAGGTGTCTGAATCGATTGTCTTTATACTCTCCTTATGATAATGGTCACTTGGTCTCTGAAACCGAAACGCTAGTTACTAGGAAAGTGTCATCATTCCCTACTGATTTTGACTCAATAAAACGTCTTTATGTTTTTGACAAATAATTTTCGAAAAACCTTTTTGAAAAACCGGAAAAATGAAACATGAGCAAACGCGTTAGTAGACAACAATCCCCCCAGACTTAACTTACACCGTCCCCGGTGTAAATTAAATCAAATTAAGGGAGCATGTCAAAAATAAACGAATTTGAACAAGTTTAAAAAAATAGAGAACGAACGATATTACCTCATTGTAGACAAAAGTCTTAGAATTTGATATGAGTAGCCAAGTTTTTGGTGGTTTGGATCAGTGTTGATAGGCTCAAAACTAGAGGTTGTATATCTTCCAATTGTCTCCTAAGATGCTTAGGAGCAATACTTCTTTAATTGCCAACAACTGACTTTATATGGCTTGATCAAGAAATCCATGATGGTGATGGTATGTCACTCTTACAACATGAACTATTTCTCTAACCAAAGTGAAAGATCGCTGGATTATAGGCAATGTCGAAGCTCCTAGTGAAATTCCAAACCTTATGATCGAACGGTTAAGCTCATGATCGGCTAAGGTACTCGGCTTCCTCCGTTTGTGAGCTAGAGTTTGAAATTTGGGATTTGGCTCAAGCAAACTAGATATGTCATCAAGTGTAGTGTTGAAATCGTCCTTGGGTGGTGGTGGGTGGTGGTCGTGGTCTATGTTGTTGTCCTTCTTCTCACATCTTATTGAATGGTGGACTATTCACAAGATAAATGAACTGTGCGTCCACAACTAAACTCGTGTTGTAAATCATGTATGAGTACGAAATATCCTTGCAAAAACACTTGAAATCACTTGTTAAATGTCACTTAGAACGAAGTTCTCAACACGTGTGTATTGAGTTCTAAGTCCAAGGAAGAAAAACAATGGCTTAAAAGAACGAAATTCATGAATGAATTCAAAGTTTATTCAGTTTGCCAACCTTAGTGAAATTAGTGGTGGATAATCATCTAGATGTGTTATTCAAAACCAATTCAAAATGACCAAATTCAAAGAACTTCCAATTGCAAAAATCTAATGTTGTGGTTAAATTATGTTTAATGATGTATGTAATTGGTGTGAATTTGAGAGAAAGTGTGAAAACTTAGCTAATGGACCGTTGGTGGTTGTGGTGGTGCTTCGATGATCGTTTTCTCCAGATGGGTGAAGTTGGTTCTACAATATGGCCGATGAATGCAGCTGCTAATCGGAGGTGGTGGATGGTGATGACCGTCTTGGTGGAATGGAGTTAGAACCGTTCATGAAGTGGTATGCAACTCTGTCCGGGTGGATGGTGGTAGATGTGTGATGGTCATCGGTAAAGATGGTGAACGGGGCATATAATCATTGGTGCAGGTTGGGTGGGAACGTCGAGTGATGATGGTGATTGATGCGTAGTACCGGATGGATGGTGGAAGATGGTCGAACCAATCCATATCGTGGTATGCGACTATGTATCGGGTGGTTGGCGGTGATGGTAAGTTGATCGGTCGTGGTATGCGACTCGGTAAACGTGAAGGCGATGGTGGGTAGGTACGATACATCGGTCGGGGTTCATCGGGACGGTTGGTTATGGGTGAGGGTGTGGGTGTGGTCGTGGTCAAACACTCGATCGGTACGTCCCCGGTACCGACCCGCGGTACCGGTCGCCTGGCTGACCTGCGGTACCGGTCGCGTGGCTGATCGGTGTGAGATGGTGGGTCGCGGTACGGATGGTGGTCGGTCGGTACGTGTAGGTACCGGTCGTGCCACGTGATGGTTGCTCTCGGATGGACGATTGAGGTGTCTCGATACCGACCAGCGGTACCAGTCGTCGGGCTCGATCGGTATGGTTGCGCGGTCAAGGGCAAGAGGTGGATGAGGCGTGGGACAAAGGATGGACGGGTGATCGAGGTATCCCGGTACCGGTCGGTGGTCTTGGTACTGACCCGCGGTACCGGTTGGTGGTACCGATCGGTATCGGGTGTATCGGGCATGGCAGGTACAGGTTTACCAGTACCGACCATCGTGGTCGATCGGTACCGGGGCTGCCCGAAGCTTGTGGGTCGTCGGTGCTTGGTACGAGTGACCGGTACGGGTTAGGAAAAGAAAACCAAAATATGGGTTGCCTCCCATAAAACGCTTTGTTTAAAGTCGCATAGCTTGACTCCTTGGGATCTTTCGAAGGTGGAAGGATTCTCTAAAGGCTTGAGGTTGCCCATAGCTAGTTGGTGTAGTTCTTGATCACTCTCATCATCTTCAGCATTGAGGTGTATGGGGTGTTCAACTAGCACTTCTTTCTTCTCCATTGGAATGTATCGAGTTTGCTTTGATTTAAAACCCAGTGGTGCTCCATAGTAATAGACATGTTTGTCTATGTTGGCGAAAGAAATCCTTTGCAAATGATAGTCCATGATAGCTCCAGCAGTCGCCAAGAATGGTCTTCCAAGGATAAAAGGTGTGATATCGATGTTCGTTGAGGCTACTTCGAAATCGCCGGGGATAATGCAATCACCAATTCTCATGGGGAAATTGAGAAGTTCCCCCAAAGATTGTGTTGTTGACCCATTGGCAAGTGCAATCCTTACGTTTGATGGTCCAAGCTTGGTGGTTTTAAGCATCTTGATGACAAACTCCGATAGAACATTGACTCCGGATCCTGAGTCACATAGAGCGTCATCAAAAACGAACTCCTTGAGTGACCAAGTGATGTTGAAAGCTTTTGAGTCGCGAATCTTGCTGAGAATCCTAAGAAATTTATGTGGATTCTTAGCTTCATCGAAAAGCTCCTCGATCTCAATCTCATCTTCTTAACTTTGTCTGAAACATCGTCTTAAGGATGGATTCATTCTCCAAGCTTCGACAAAGGTGATGGTAGGAGGAAGTTCCTTCACAAGAGAGTTGAAAACTCCCAACATCTCATCACTAATACCTATTGATATCTTAGTTGCTTCTTTCACGAAAATACTCGGTTTTATCGACATCCTAGCGGTTTGTCTCGTGTGAAAGGTTCTTGGTCTCTTGGGTGATTGTGGGATATCACTCACGTCAGTGCTTGAGGCATCATCTTCGTCTTTAAGCATGGTTATGGTGCAGCAATAAACCAAAGACCTTGAATCTTCTTTCTTCGAATTGAAAAATTTCTCCGTTTCTTCAATGGTTTGTAGGCGATCGTCTAGCTTCTTCATGAGGTTGGTCACGACCTTTGGGTCTTCTTCTAGGGACGTGATCTTCTCCACGAGATCTTCTTGACGGTAATCAACCGCGTTGAGTGTTTGAATCGTGCTCTTATTGTCTGTCTCCAAGTTCTTCACTCGTAAGCAAATTTTTTTATGTGTAACTACACCATCACTAACTCCTTTCTTAGCTTGATAGGCATTGATATCTACTGAATTTAGGTATCTGGTGAGCTCCTCCACGTTCTGCTTAGCTTCGTTGATCAGCCATTCATGATGGTTCCATTGATCTTCGATCTTGTAATTGGCGTTGATGATGTTGTGCTCGGCTTCTTTGATGTCGCACCTTTGTTGATATTGGATATCTTCAATGGTGACAAGCCACGTCTCCATACTCTTTACTTGAATAGCAAGAGTGTCAAGTTTCTCCTTAAGAGACAAGTTATTGGCTTCGATTTTTTGCTTCAAATCCACGGATGACGTTTTTAGTGTCATCTATGAATTTTTGCATCAAAGCTTCTAGCTTATCTTCTTGAAGGTGTTGGCGAACTTGTGGTGGGGACAGTAGAGGTGGTTGTGGTTGATTGTTGCTGCGAATTTGATGATGGTCCAATCATCCATTGATCCCTTTAGGTTGATACACGGTGGTGGTGCTTCGTGCATTGAAAGCAAGTGTGGTCATCGGCCTTATGTACACATGGGCATAGGGATGTGATTCCCATTAGCCTCACAGTCCATAGTGCTCGCCATTCTCCTTGGATTTTTGGTTTGATGCTCCATTGACGAATCTCTGAAACAACAAAGGAAACAAAAACAAAACTGAAACTAGCAAAGGAAAACAAAAACTTAAACTTATTCTTTATCAAAAATTCTAGGGCAAAGAAATCAATTCCCCGGCAACGGCGCCAAAAACTTGATGGGGGTTATTTTGTTTGATTAATTGATTAAAGTTTTAAATTTATAACCCTAGATAAAGACGGCAAATGCACAGCAAACACAATAGTACTTAGGGGTCAAACCCAAAGCAGTTGATGATGCACAAAGAACCTATATGATGCAGAATAAGCTAAGCTAAACATATTTTTGTGGAGTTTTAGTTTTTAGTTTTTATGAAAGTAAAAGTGCAAGGGATAGATAATCAATGGTTAACTAGGTGCAATTAATGAACCTATGCAACGATTACAACTACAACTTAAGATTCAGATGCAAGTTTGTTCTAGAACTCAAACCACGAAATTAGAATCTCCTGTCGTGGTTTGGATTCACTATGCCCTATTCCCTAATAGGCTCAGCTGTCGCATGGTTATTGAAAGGTTAAGACACACAGTAGAATTAAGGTTCAATTGTTCGCTAAACTCCTTAACTAATTGGTATGATTGTTAAGACGCCTAGCTCATAAAATACTAGATCGAGAGATGTTAAGAACACTTTCTTGGATACATCAGCTTAGGATCGATCACTGATTAGCTACGCCAGATCAAGCATTGAGCATAAATAAAGATGAAGAACAACTAACAACAAACCCTAAGATGCAATCATAAAAGCATACGCATAGAAGTTTAAAGGCACCGAATCAAGTTAAGCTTTACTCCAACGAGTAAGTTCGATCTCGCTAGCAGCAGAAGTAAAGCATAAAACATGATGAATTCTTGATACACAAAAGCATATAAAGATCTTTTCCTTCAACCAAGAAGGCCTCATTGATCTAGCCTTAAAGAACTCTTAAAAAGTAGATGTATTATTAAGAACAGAGAGAGAAACAAAATACATGTTTTAGGTATTGATTTTGTGGCTGCCTTCTCTTCCTAGAGAGGATAAAAGCAAGTATATATAGGGTTAGAAGGGGTCCTAAGTCGGTTAGGGTTTTAATTCTAAGAAAAAGGGAAATTGCCGAAAGTGCTCGGTAATGTCTCCACACCGATCGCCCATACCGATCGGATTACCGGGTCAGTATGGAGGCTGAGTCGGCGTGTTTTCGTATGCTGGACGTCTTGGTACCGATCGTGTTGCCCGACCTGTGTGGCCGGTCGGTAATGGACCGTCTTCATCTTCTCGGCACCTTGACATGTCTTCAGTCTTCAGCACATATCTCCTTGTGTATAATTCCAAATGATGTAATTCCAACTCCATTGGAAAGCTAACTGAAAGGGCTATCTTCACTTCAGGTGTCATCTAATTCTAAACTTAATTGTCTCTCTGTCTGTTGCTAAACTTACGGCATATGTAATCTGTCCAGTTTGGGAATGTGCTTTATCTTCAAGGTACGATGAATTGGGTTTGCTCCTTTGGCTTCTTAGATGGTTTTGACATGATGAATACTCATTTTCTCCTTTTTGCATCCTTTTTGTTGGTTTAACCTGTTGGGATCTTAAAGCCTATGTATACGAGAAAACTACCTCTTCTGGTGTATTAGGGGAATAAAATCCACAAAATAAGTATGCAAACCGATAGTAAAATGGTTAAAATATAGGGTATATCAGTATGTTAGGGGCTCAATGTATGAATTCACTCCCATGATCATCAATCAGATGTTTCAACTGCCGGATTACTTGTTTGATCCCGATCATATAATCTGTCACATTCAGGAGTCTTTGGATGTTGTTGTTGGGTTTCTCTCGGATAATCGTGTCACACAGTGGGAAGCACTCACTCCTCCTCTGTTAAGCCCTCTGATGTATTTCCTCTACAAGATCTGCTGCTACAACTGGTTCCCCTCTGCTAACAAAACTGCCATGTCTAAGGAAAGAGCCTATGTGGTGTATATGGTGGCCAATCAGAAATCATTCGACTTTGGTCAAATGTTGTACGATGAGATCATCAAGTGTGTGGGGCTAGCACCCACCTCCTTATCGGATTGCATATCCCAACATCATTGATCAACTCATCCGCTTCCAAAGGATTGCTCCCGATGTTAACACTGATGAACTCTCTGTGCCACCACCGCTTCTTGTAGCAGCAAGTGTTCAACCTCAGTCTTCACTAACTAAAGTTTTTGAAGTACCTAATCTTGCATATGACTTTGATATGCTGATTAAGATGGGGTTGGCTATTCAAAAACGCCTAACAGGTTCTTATATCCTTAATCTATTCATATTTTGTTATGCCATACCTTCTTGCTTGTGTTTTTACCTGAGTATCCATCCAAGCAGGGGGAGAATATGGTTTCACCATCAACACAGATGGGAAAGTTGTGGTTAGGACTGAGAGGGAGCAAATAGCGTTGGCAACACATGACGGGACTAGCACATCAAAGATGACTTCAAAGAATGATAGAATTGTTAAAGGTTCCACAGCTCCAAAGAAGTACAAGAAAGACAAGGGTGTTTTGGAAGACTCCGATGTCTCCTTCTGAGTCTTGCCACTGCGTCTTGATTCTCTCATCTCTTCTCTCAAATTCTTTGAACTTAAAATACTTATTTCTTATTATGTCCTCTTAGTTGCTTCTAAGTTTGGAACACTTGCCTTAGGTTGTTATCTGGTTTTCATCTGAGCTTAACTCAAACTCTTGCTATCTATGCTAAGTGTTTTAAGGTTTCTTCTGTTTGTTTTTTCTTGATCGTGTTGTGTCTTTGCTCTGATCTAACAAACATATATGTGGACACGGCAGTGAAACTTACTAAGGTGGTTTCACACTATAGCTCTGTCCTGGTATGCTTGTGATAAAGATCTTGGATTTCACTGAGGTGTTTCCACTCTTCGCTTTGGATTGTTGTGCGTGTGTTATATCTTGACAGGTTGCTTGGATTGACATACTCAAGTAAAAAGGAGGAGATTGTAGATGTATCAAAGATAGCATCAAAGGTCAAAAAGGTTTCAAGAGCTTTGTGCCGCAACAGGAGGATTGGCCAAGGGACAAGGAAGCTGTGTGTGCTCAACAAAGACCAAAGATCCTGCTTCACTAACAGAGTGACAGGTGGCATCTCGAGCCTTGCGACGTGCAAGTAGGTGTTTGATGCAGAGGAACAGCTCGGGAAATGATAAGAAGAAGTTTGACTTAGTGCAAAAAGGATAAAGTATGAGCATGGGGCGTAACAAGTAACAGGATGGGACAGCTGATACAGTGTTCTCTGCGACAGAACAGTGTTTCGTCTGCTGGACCTTCACGTGATCTCTTCTAGGGTTTTGGCTTAGAGAAGTGGTGTTATATAAAGAGAAAGTTCAGAGATACTTTCTCTTTAGTTCTCTTGGTAAAAAGAAAACCGTTTAAGAGTGAACTCGTTTTGTATGAAGAACTCCGAGAGAAACAGAGTGAGTTGAGAGATTCTTTTCTGGGTAGAATAGGATCAGTTGTGTAACACGAATCTCATGTATGAGATGTCGTGAGTTACTGAGTAGACTAGGTAAAGAGTTTCTTTCCCACTTGAGTGAGAGATAGGTTAGATCTCTTTAGCAACGTTGTTGTATGTAACGGAGCTACAATCTTGTATTATCGGTTTTAATATAAGAAGAAATTCTTTTGGATATTGTGTGTTCTTAGTCTCAGTAGTCTTAACTGGTCTCATACTCTCTAAATTGGGATAGGAGAAGCTGTATTTTTGTTTCTTTTTAAACGGAAACGAAACTTAGTTAAAAATAGTATTTTGATTGCCCATTATATTTTTTCATCGAAATTGCTAACTTTTATATACTTTAGTCGATAGTTTTTAGTTTGACATTGTGTTTCATGCTTCCTTCTTTCCTCTGTCTGTTATGGTCTTGTTCGTGAGTCATTTGCTAGCAGCACATCACTTGAAGAAGAAGTGATGCACACTAAATGATCAATGCTAAAGCAATTCTCAAAGAATGCTATGAGTTTCAATTCCTCAATTACTAGTCCACAAGTGCATGGTAATATGTTATTGTGTAATCAACAGTCAATCTTCCACAAGGATTATGACAAAGGTAATAAGAATGCAAAGAACTTAGTAAGCTAAATCTATCAATGGTTTTAGGTTTTCTAATGATTCCTAATGACAAATATGAAACTAGATGCAAATATGAAATGACAATAAGTGACAAGATGAAATGATGAGATGTAAAGCATTAAACAAGAAACAAGATTAAAGCAACAAAACTCATGACAATACTAAACCTTACTAAGCAAATTTCTAAATCAAGACTGAAAGGCTATGGATCATGGGTTTAAGCAATTGATTCACGTTCATTAGCTATTGGGGAGTATTGCAAAGCTCTAATCAAGATCAATCCTAGAGCCACTACAAGAAAACAGATAATTTGTGACACCCTTATTCGTCACAAAAGAGTCACAAATGGGTCATTTGCGACTACTTAGTGACGAAAACAGGACGTCGCAAATATGTCGTCGCTAATTTTTGTAGTCGCAAAGTAGTCGCAGATTAGCCACTCAATTGTGACTATCGAATTTAGTCGCAAATTTATGACTACTTTGTGACGTAGTCATGTAGTGGCAAATTAGCGACTAATTAGTGACACCGTATATTTTGTGACTACTTAATGACTAACTATTGTAGTCATTATATTGAGACTAATTTGTGACAATATATGTAGTCGCATATATGTGACACTTTTGAGACTACTTTGGCGGTAACTAATAATCTTATTTAGTCACAAATTAGTCTTTAAAACGTCACTAATTAGTGACTACAATTGTTTTGTCTTGTCACAAATTTGCAACTATATTGCTACTTACATACTAAATCACATGTATTTGTGTTATTTTTTTTTGCAAAACTAAATTAAAATTAAGTTAATAATACAATAATGAATGTTAAAACTACAAAGATAAGTTAATTATACATTACATGTCTTCAAGAGATTAGCTTGTTACACTACAAAAAGTTATGTTATTCAAAGATGTTAAAAAGTTTTAGAACCAAAATACCAAATTGTTAAGTGTTGTTGGGTTGGGTTGGCTGGCAGGAGGTACTGAAGGTGGTGCAGAAGGTTGCACACTCGGTGAATTAGTCCCTAGTGACTGAATCCATGGCAGGGGATTGACTCATCGTATACGATGCGAGACATGAATCGTTTTTCTTCATAAACTCAACCATCTTCTCCAATTTAAAGATGAAACTGACTTTGCCGTTGCTCTTCATCACGTCTAGCATTTTCCTCATCATGTCGAGCATTTTCTGCATCATGTGCAGCGCTCTTAAGACGAGCTGATTAAAGATCTTCCGGTTTAGAGATTTCCTTTAAGATGATATTGCTCTCCTCTGGAAACATGAGATCAATTATAACACCTATATTTATTATCAGCAACGCATTAGCTTTTGTGAATTGCAAGTATATCAGAATAAAAGCTACATCAAGTGGGAACCAAGTCAAATAGTGGGAACAGGTGAACCCAAACATATAAACTAAAACAAAATTGAGTAGATATAAACGGCAAAATTTCCAGAATTGTTAATGGGATCTTAAATCAGAACTATACCAATCTCAAGAAACTCCATGCTTAATGTCCTTAGCTTCTAAGGCTTGATCTAGAATTTATCCGGTCGTGACACTATAGAATCAGTGACACACATCCACACAATATCAGTATAACAGAGAACTCTAATGAAACTCACATAAAACACCTAAATTATTTTTAATGGAAAGTTGAATTCTCACATGTGGCCAATTACAAACCGAATAATACTCCCCTTCTCATCTTAAGTCTCCTCTTTTCCTTCACACAAAAACCAAAACAAAACTGAGAACACACATAGGAAAAAGACATTCACACAGATCAAAGAAAACGCATAAACCTTAACCTCATAACTTGATTTGTGGTCTGACCCATTTCTCTTAAATGAGGTTAAATCTGGTGGAGTCTCACAGTAAACCAAATGGTGGAGTCTCACAGTAAACCAAATGCTTATCTTCGTCAAGCTTCTTAACAAACACACAAGTCCACCAGCCACCTCTCTGCTTCAACTCCACTATAGTACTTTCCTCAAGATCTTCGGTGGTGGTGAGAATCTCCGGCAGAATTGGCGAGATAAATCTCCGGTAAACGGTTTCGGTACGAAGTTTCGCATCATCATCTTCCAAATCCTTCTAGACAACTTTCAACTTTTTCCTTGCAGATTTCATTGGTTTGTCTTTCATGAATGCTTTAAACCAAGCTCCTTCAAAACCATCTTCCTCAGAAGAAACCTCAATTTCACTCAACTTTAAACATAAATCTGAATAGAAAAGTAAGCAAGCCTAGGGTTAATATAGATCTTCAGACTGAGGTGGAATTGAGAGAAAGAGAGGAGAAGAGATGAAGAGATTCATACCCCAGAGAACTTTGAACAGGCACTTTCTTATCTGGCACAGTACTAAATGATATGGTGGACTGAGGTTGGGCAGACCAGGATGCAGAGTAAGAAGTTGCTGGAACACAGAAAAGAGTAACATTTTTTAAACAAACTCAAGATAAATGGTTAAGAAGCTATTAACGAACTAGAAACATAACATAAATTTATCGCCGTGGACTACAGTAGCTATCTCCATAGCTTGGGACTCAATAACAAAGCTATCCACATTTCTCTCAAGAATATAGTCAGGGATCTCAAGAACAACAAAGAGCATATACATCAGGCTACAGAAACTAGAGAATTCGAGCATGGTACTCACTCAAAGAAACAAATTAAAGTCCAATACAGTTCGAATTTTCAAGAAACGTAAGAACTCACCCATTTACGCGGCGGAGGACTCCAATCCATCCCCAATGGAAGCGGCGATGTTCCGTCATGCCTATGCTTCGGCGGACTCCGTCTCTGCATCATCTCCACCAAACTCTAAACTCGAATCTGAAAATTCCGATCAAAACCAATCGGAGAAGAGACGCGATCGAGCACTACTTTCCCGATCTGAGCATAAGATCGAAGACTAGGGTTTATCAGGATCGTGGGATCGAGAGAGATGGCGTCTCTACGGGTCTTCTCTTTCTCTGGTTGAAATTCCACAGACCACGGCGATAAACGGTGGTGTCGTCTACTTTAACGGAAAAGCCGAGAGGAGATGCATATCCAGTAGAAACTATAGGCGTAAGGTACTTCTTTGCTTCTTCTTCCATCTAAACATAAATTTAAACTCAAAACCTTATAATAACAAAAGCCACACAGAAAACTGAAGCGAGCAATTCCAAAGTCCTTACCTTTCGTTACCCAAGAGAGAGTTTCTCAGAGATGGTTAACTTAGTAGCTCTGAATTCAGAAAGAGGAGAAGTAGTGAAACAGAAACAAAGAAGGAGAAGCGGCGATTAGGGTTTCACAAAGGAAAAATCAGATATGTGTCTAAGGGAAGGTGGGCTTCGTATAAGTGAGCATGATCTTATTTTTGATTTGGGCCAAATTTTTGATTTTTTTTATTTAATTTGGTTGAGAGGGAAACCACAATTTTGGTTCTAAAGTTTCGTTTTGGTTTCCCACCAAAACATTATTGAGGATTTAGTTTTATCTTCCCACTAAAATCTCTAAGTATAATTTTTTTTGGAATTTAGGATATAGAATTGTTGTATGATATTTATTAATGAGATATATATAACTATAGTTTATGGTTAATTTTGGATTTGGAAACAATGTATATAAGTTAAATTGGTATCATTTTAATCAAGTTAAAACTTAAATACTTGATTTTGTTAAAACTAAGGTATATTTACATAATCCGTGTTACACATTATCAAACCCCAAAATTAGGAAAGTACATTCATAAGGTAATACAATTGAAAACGGAAATCACTATTGATTTGTTTGTATTGATTTTTCTCAAACCCTTATTTCACCTTTTTGTAGGTTTGCTTCTTACTTCAAGGTACATGTGATTTCTCTAAGGAATTGTACATGTGGATGCAAAAAAATTGTAAGTTGAATGAAGTGTTTTCGCTAGTAAATTATATATGTCATCTATTATGTACACTATCAAGCCCTAAAATAAATAGTATATACATAGAAGATAATGTTTTATTTTACAATATTCTTAAGCGGCGTTGGTAAAGAGTCATAAATTAGTCACACTTTTTAATTGACGTCGCAAAGTAGTCGCGAAAACGTCACATATTTGTTACTATTTTGTGACTCTTTGTTGGATGTGACAAAACAAAACCCTAAACCCTAAACATCTATGACCAATATACTGAAGTTTTCTCTTTTCTATTAAATTTGTAATGTATTTCTTAACAATTTCATTGTTTGTGTATTCAAATACTACAAATGAATTGATTTTGAACAAACCAACACTTTACCACAAATTACATTACACTTATAAGTTTCTTAGTAAAAATTTACAAACATCAATTGCAAAGTGAATTAAATTTGAAGTGCCACTAAATTTAAATTCCTAATATCTAATATAGTTGATTATAGTGTAATTACATGAAAATAAATTGTATATACTTAAATATGTTGTTTAGTTTCCAAACATTTTAAGAGGAGTTGCTAAAGAGTCGCAAATTAGTCACACTTTTCGATTGACGTCGCAAAGTAGTCACGAATGCGTCACTGATTTGTGACTATTTTGTTACCGTGTGTAGGCTGTGACAAAAGAAAACCCTAAACCCTAAACATCTAGGACCAGTAGATTGAGGTTTTCTCCTTTCTATTGAACTTTAAATGTATTTCTTAACAATTCATTGCTTATGTACATTATAATACTACTAATGAAGTTGATTTTGAAAAAATCAAACACTTTACCAAAAATTACATTAAACCTATAAGTTTCTTAGTTTTGGAAATTATAAACATCAATTATAAATTGAATTTAAATTTGCAAACCCACTAAATTAAACTTCTTATGTCTAATGTAGGTTAGAACAATCTAATTACATATAATTAATTTTATATACTTAAAAAATGTTCTTTAATATATACAATATTGATGGAGTCACAAAAGCGTAGTAAATTAGTGATTACTTTGCCAATGATTCTGGTGACTGATTACGGTGTCACAAAATAGTCGCAATTTTGTGACTCTTTTACGACTATCGTTAACCTGTCAAATAATAGTCTCAAAGTAGTCACTAATTTGTGACCACTTTACCGCATAACATGTTAGTCGTAAATAAGTGACTGATTTGCGACTAACATTACTGCAGTCGCTAAGTAGTAGCAAAGTAGTCTCCAATGAGTCGCTAAATTTTGTGACTGAAAAATCAGTCACAACACGTAGTCACTAATTATCTGTTTTCTTGTAGTGAGCAAAGATCACTAATTTAAGACTAATCCACTTCCATGGTACTAATCTCTTCCTAAATTCCTTAATTACACAAACTTCCATTTTGCAATTAAACAATTTAATAGCTTTACCTACAAGTCCATATACTCACAATTCTCCTTAAACATCAACTTTCATTGGCTAAGATGAGAAAAACTCATTTGAATTTCTTCTAGACATTTTCACAAACACCTTCCAGGCGTGAAAAGACCATGTTCTAAAAATTGAGTGATCAAGTCAATCCTAGCTTTAAATTCAATTCAAATGAAGGATCCTTCAAGATCTAAGCATAAGAAACACAACCCAATATCTAAATCACTCTAATCTACTCAACTCATAATCCATATGATAACTACTCACACATATTGAAACAAGACATTAAAGCTAAAGCTTAAAACATGATTAAGAAAGATTAAGAAATGCAAAGATAACTTTAATGATTCATAAAAGATCTAAAACTTAAACAAAAGCATTCAAATCTCTAGAATTAAACTCATAAACATAACTTAAGAAAAAGGGAGGCTAATGCAATTACAAGTATTTATTGAAAAGGAAAAGTGTACCCGGGTCAAACCTGGTCAACTGCAAAAATCGCCAAAGGAGAGACATTGTGGACCGACCAGAGTACCGGCTAGCTGGTCGGTCCAGTGGCCAATTTTCGGGCAGGGAGGTTTGGCATTTCGGAGCCTCCTATGGATCGGCTAGGCGACCGACTGCTAGTCAATCCATAGACCTTCTCCATCTTCAATTTCTTGTTTTCCATTCTTCCTTCTTGATTCTTCTCTCCATTTTTTCCATACTTGTTCCAAGGCTCCATTTTCACCTAGAATAGACAAAATATGCATGCAAATGCAAGAAAACAAGAACTTGGACTCTAGACTCGATAAAATCTAAAAGGAACGAATTATGCATTAAAACATGTAAAATCCTAAGCTAAATGTCTCTAAATATAACTAAAATGCATGCTAAGAAAGGGCAATTTATGCACTTATCAACTCCTTGGACTTGCCTTTTGCTCGCCCTCGAGCAAACAAAGAGAGCAAACCGATGAAGAGGTTTGGAAACAAAGAAAATAAAACGTAGGGATTCAAACTAAGCATTCAACACCATCACCTAGATAATACAAAGCTATCGCTAAGCGCTTTAAACTCAATCAATCTTCTCGCGATCTATCGCTACTTCAATCTTTTGCATCTAGACTCAATGATCAAACATTCACATACCTTTCTATGCACCAATTCTTTAACATTCATTAAGGATTTAATGCATGATCTTGCTTATCAACTATCAAACAATGTTCAAGGCTAGGTAAAAGAAGGTTTGACTGCGAAAAATAAGGCGGTTATAAAACGTTTTGAAGTCACTCACACTCAAGAAAGGGTAATGCAAAACATCATGTAAAACCAAGGAAGAAATAGATCAACTGATGCATACAAATAAGTGCTTCCATTCTACCCAACCCATAGTGATCTTAAACTCCTAATTTCTACCCATGAGCTTGCAAACTCTTCTTCTTTTTGGTGATCTAAGCCTTTTGAATCTTTCTTTAAACTTTTTAGCTTACTCTAGGGGGTTCTTTACTTGCTAGACTCTTTTCTTTACTTCTATCCTTTCCTCTATGATTTCTTTTCATAATTTTCTACTAGCCTTTTTGGGTTCTAGCTTATAGAGGGGATTTCTATTCACAATCAAGCACTAGAGTGTTTCTTTTACATTAACAATAACAACCTTTCCCTAGAGTAGCTTTACTACTTTTCTTTCTTTGGCTTTCTTTTCATTAGGATCAATCACTCTTTCTTTTGCTCAGCAAAACACTCACCAATCCCAACCCATAAGAACAACAAATCCTAAGCTAATACTAGTCTTAAGACGAGACTAGCTCTAAATGAAAGCACTTCTTTGTCGTTCCCTTCTTTCAAGATTTTACTAGTGTAAGCATTTTCAAGAAAAAGGCCTCACTCAAGAATTCACATTTGGGGTTCAAATAAGGGTCAAGGTTATGCAATGGTAGGGGAAACCGACCTCATTCACATTAGATATCGTGAATCGGGAAGGCCATTTGGACTAGCAAAGAGTGGTAAAAAGGGTGAAAGAAAGTCCAAATGTGTATACAGTTACTTTGAACAAGCATATCAAGTCTCTAAGCAAGAATTTAAAGTCAATATTAGGTTCAAATTGATAGAATTGGTTTCAAGTCTAATATGGTTCAACCTAATCACGAGTTTCGAGCGAAGAGATCAAGATGCAACGAATAGATTTCTATAATTCACTTAGCAATATCTAGCCTTATCCTAAGGATCATATTGAATGCTAAGTCACAATCTCAAAAACAAATCAAAACATGTTCAATGCAACCTAAGGGATCATACAAATGTATGAAATGCAACTATATGAACTTTGATAATTCATGTGAAATTTTCGAAAATCTTAGCAAATTTTTAGCATTTTTTCAAAAATGCAATGAGACTCAAAAGAAAATAAGATGCAATTACTAAGCTTAAGCAATCTAAATGATTTACTCGAGTGAATACAATGCTACTAAATGATTTAATGAAAAGTTTGAAAAGCTTTCTAAAAACTTTGTAAAACTTAGAACTTAAACTTAGCTAAAATGGAATGTATACAATGCAAAGGCAAGAAAACGAAACAAAGACACAATTTTTATTAGCAACTTTAGTTATTCTTCCCCGGACTTGAATCACACTATCTCGGTGTGATAAGTGAACCGAGAGAAGAAGGCTAAACACACGAAAGCGGAAATAAAACTTAAAATGAAATGGTACAATGGTAGAAGCAATCAAACAAGCAAGAAAATTCAAAGCGAGGTATGGATGGGACCATGGTATGGCGGTGTACTTGGTTTAGCGATGAGTTGGAATGGAGGATGTGCTATGACGGGCTTCCCTTGAGCTAGCCCCTCCATTAACTCCACGATCACGACGGTTATCATCCCGGAAGCTATGACGAACGATTGCGAGCATTGAGGGGTCGGTTTCATCCGGTGGTGTTGGTGTTCCTTCATCGGAGACATAGTCTTTCCCTTGCGTTTTTTTGAATCTCCGGTTGAATTTTCCAACCCACTTCACACACCATAATCCCAATCGCCTTATCCTCTTGAACTCTTGGTCGTATTTCCTTTCACGCACGTTGATCAGTTTGAAGTCATAAGGTGTGAGACGAACGTTTGGGATGGGAGCGTTGTTTGAAGTGTGGTTCGCTTGTTTGTCAAGCATCATTTCAATGAAATCGTCGTCTTCATCTTACTCTTGAACATCATCTCCTTTGTCCTCAATCTCATTCTCTTCCTCACCATCATCGTCTTCATCATCTTCCTCATGGACACACTCATCATCCGAGAGATCAAATATGATGTTCTCATGTTAGTTAAGAGACATCTTGTTGCTGGGGAGGCTCACATATTGCAAGTATTTGTTTCTCTTGAAGAACATGTAGTTGTAAGGAGGGTATCCATCCTTGCGAGTCTCGAGCATGTTTGATTTGCGGAGGTGAGTGATGTCGAGGAAAGACTTTGGAAGCACTTGATCCCTTTTTTCAAGTTTGATACCAAGCTTCTTAAAGATTAGAGTCAAGACTCCGGCCATAACGACATGTGGTCTTCCATTAGTGCGGAGCTTGACACAATTGTGGATGAAAATTGAAGCATAGTTGATCCTATCTCTGAGTGGATCATAGTAGCGCATCTCTTCTTCCTCGTCTTCCCTTAGTAACTTGTACTTGATTGCATGGAAAAGGAAGCACATATCGTCCTTCATAACTACGCTTGGCTCGCGCTTCCCATAGAATGTGTATCCAATCACCTTGTGAATGTAGGGCAACACCGAGTTACGAATGAGCGTGTTCTTCGCGCTTCGAGTTTCATAACCTCCTTATTTCCCAATGGCTCTCTGATATATCATGGTTTTTACCATCTTTTGGCCATGATTTAACCCGGTTTTATCGAGTCTTTTTAGTATTTTTCTACTGTTTTAGAGTCTTGGCAGGTTCGTGTATGATTAGAGCTTAATTGGTGATTATGGAGCATTTTGGAGCATCAAGGAAAGAGCAGCTCAAGTCGCGAGGACGGATTTTCAGTTGCCGTCAGATTGGTGCGTCGATCGACGGAAGAATTATAGCGTCGATCGATGGAATAATCCTAGCGTCGATCGACGGAAGATGTTAAGTCGCGAAGAAATCAGATTTTCGAATTTTGAGGATTTCCTTTTCACCCCAAAAGTTCCAGAAGTTAACAAATAAAGCCCAGCCCGAATCCTAGCCTATAAATACTCAGTTTTCTTTTAGTTTTCATTAAGCTTTCTTTTATTCAAGACTTAGAGATTCGGAGAGATTTTGAGAGTTAGGGAGACAAGTTTTCAAACGTTTCAGATTGCTTCGAACCCTTCTGTATCTCTTTCCCTTTCTATATTTAATGCAGTATTATTCAGTTATTATGATTTGCTTTGCTTCCATGTCTGAGTAATTTGCTTGTTAGGTTTAGGGTTTTTCAAATGAATTAAGATGAATTGTTAGAATTGAATTCATGTTAGGATTATCTTATGGTTCTTCATCTAGATTGCTTTAATTTTGATTTAGGATTGATCACCCTTAATTAGACATCTTAGGTTGATTAGTTAGAAGCGGAAGCATCAATTGATAACCTGACCATAATCTTAGATGAGCAAAATCACCTATTCTCAAAGGAATTTGGTTTAGGGATTTTGTGAACAATTGAAACATGAACTTTAATGCTTGAATAAATTGATTGACTTTACAAAGAAATTTGGATTTATAGGGTTTATGCATAGATAATTAATTCAACGGAAGTCATTTAATTTTACATTAGAGTTTCAAGTTCGAGAACGAATCTTCATTAAAATCCTGACAGTTTTATAATTCTACAATTTATCTATTCCTGCGAATTTCCCGAAAACCTAGCTTTTTGTCTAATTGAATTTTAAGAAACCAACAACCTTTCTCTGTTTCGAATTGTGTTTGCTTTTACTTTACTTTATTCGCTTAGCTCAATTCGAAGTCATACATTCTACTGTTTGATTTGACTCCCAGTGATTCGACCCCTTACTACAATTGATCTCTTAATTTGAGAGAGTAGCTCAGGGTAAATTTGAGCATATCAAATTTTGGCGCCGTTGCCGGGGAGTCAAAATCACCCATAGGATTTTGATTCTAGAATTTTGACTAAGTATATTTTTTTGTTTTTACGCGTTTTTCTTTTGTTTTTGTGTTTCAGGTACAATCTGAGATGGTGCGTCAGCCTGTGGTTGTTCTTCCGAATGTTTAGGGTGAGTTGGTTGACAGAGATGGAAACCGATACAACGAGCAGGGATATAGGATTGACGAAGCTAGTAATGCCATCGTGGTGGCAGATGAGATAGACGATCCAGTTGCAGCCCAGCAAGCTGAGTTTGATCGTCAACGGGCTGAGTGGGAGCGTCAGCGTGCTGAGTTAGAGAATCAGGCTCCGGCGAATCGCAGATTTCAGGAGGGTGTGGTTAACCAACGCACATTGGGAGACTACAACCGACCTAAAGAATACTATGCTAACAAGGCAACAATCCGAGCCCCTGGATTCGCTAGGCAGGACTTTGAGCTGAAGTCTGCTTTCTTTTCACTAGTAGCTCAACATCAGTTCCATGGACATCCTACAGAACATCCAATGGATCATCTTGAGAGGTTCGAAGACCTCGCATCTAGCATCATGGCAAATGGGATGTCTCTAGATTACGTCTTCTGTAAGCTATTCCCACACTCCCTAGCTTGGGATGCCGCTTACTGGCTGAAGCAGTTGGAGCCGGGCTCACTGACCACTTGGAACGATATAAAGAACGCTTTCCTAGGCCATTTCTACGATGAATCGCGTTCAGATGAGTTGAGAGCGAAGATCTCTTCTTTTGTTCAAGGACCAATTGAAGCATTCAAGGCTTCATGGGAACGTTTCAAGGGCTATCAGAGAGATTTTCCTCACCACGGTTTTACAGAGATTCAGCTGTTGGGCATCTTTTTCAGAGGTGTAGATTGGAGGCATCAGATGGCTTTAGATTTCGCCAATAATGGGGATTTCAAGACTAGATATCCAGCTGATCCTCTTGTACTGATTAAAAATGTGGCTTCGAGCAACAGCACGAAGAAGATTGACGAGGAGAGAAGAACAGAAGCAGGTATGACAGGTGGAGCTGAGATTGCTGAGGTGAAAGCCAAGATAGATTCTTTGCATAGCCTTCTAGTGGGAAAGAAGGCAGTTCACTTTGCTCAAAAGGAGCAGAATAATTAAAAAGATGTTAACTACATCAATGGGAATGGTTTTCAGAATCAGAGGTTTGGAGGCTACAACAACAACCAAAGGAGCTATGGATCTTCATCTTATCAGCCAATCCCTGCTAAGTCTTCAGAAAGCGACATGAAGGCTATGCTCAAACATATTCTCGAGGGACAACAAGCACAAACTGTGAACTTCAATGAGAAGATTGACAGCCTCTACACTGATCTTAATGGGAAAATGGAGGCCATCAATATTCACTTGAAGAAGCTGGATACTCAGGTAGCTCAAACTGTTGAGAGTGTGAGGAGACAGGAAGGTTATCTTCCAGGGAAGACGGACATGAACCCAAAGCACTTCTCCAATTCTATCACATTGAAGAGTGAAGAACTAGTGATTCCAGCTATTGAGAAGTGTGAGGATGAGGATTTGCTCGTGGTTCATGAAGAAAACATGAATTTTGAGGTTGCAGACCCCAGCGTCGATCGATGCAAAGAATTTTGCAACGATCGACAAGCCAATCTGACGGCAATCAAAAAAGACGTAACGTCGATCGACGCCAAGGCTGTGCAACGATCGACGCTATGTGAAAACGGACAGAATTCATGTTCTGCCATTAGCGAAGCCAAAGAACAGTCTGCAATCGCCATTGAACGTGTCTACATGCCCAAGATCCCGTACCCAAGGAGTTTATATCCTACATCTATCAACCAAGGCAGTGACAAAGCACCTAAGGAGAAAGGGAAACAAGCTCCAACATCATTGAGAAAGCTACCAATTTCAAGCTCCAACATCATTGAGAAAGCTACCAAAATTGTTGAATCCAGGAATGTTTGTTGTTCCGTGCTTAATCAATGGCGTAGAATTGAAAGATTTTCTATGTGACACAGGAGCTAATGTGAACGTCATGTCTGAGACTGTTGCAAAGAAGCTAGGAATTTTAGAGTTACAACCTTCAAGGACTTATATCGAGCTCATAGATAGATTGTGTACAGTTTCAAAGGGCTTCATTCCTGACGTGTTTCTTCAAATAGGAGATTGTCTTGTTCCTACAGAACTTTTACATCATTGAGACCAAGGATGACAGCTGTAAACCATTGGTTCTTGGTGCACAGTTCCTTGCAACAGTGGGAGGAATGCTGGATTTTCCTAATAAGCGAATCTCCTTCTCGAACATCAACAAGAATGTCTTCTATCCTTCAGTTCTTGTCACATCGACTTCTTGTATGAGCGTTAATGTTGGAGATGAGACGAAGAAGGTTCAAAAAGTCATCAAGTTGGCTCCTCCCACTCCACGTCATGACATCAACATTCCAGCGAGTCCCAAGTGCCAAAAGATCCCCAAGGTAAAGCACAGAAAGACTTTTAAACCATTCTCCATGTTCATAATTGTCATTCCTTTGGAGTTAAGGGAGAAGGAAGAGGTAGTTGTCCAAGAGATGCTGAACAATACTATGAAGCTCTTTCCTGGTATTGTTCCTTGAAAGTCTAGGGGAGTGCACTTCAGAGATCCACCTCCAGCCTGAACATCCTCCGTAGTCAAGCTAATGACTGAAAACAAGCGTTTGGTGGGAGGCAACCCACCTGTGAGTCTTTCTTCACAATTTTCTAACTTTTTATTTTTCTTTTCTTTTCTTCCACCACTTTCAGGCTTGATTAACACTGGGGACAGTGTTGTTTAAGTCTGGGAGAGGTAGTTCCTAACATTGTTTTCTATTTTGGAGTAAAAAATTTGTTATTGAGTCAAAACTTGTAGGGGATGATGACCTTTCTTAGGAACAAACGCTCAGTTTTTACGACTTTTAGCTATAGCGACAAAGCCGTTGGATGGAGTGAATTCGAAACCAGATGATAGTACAGGTTCCCCTCTTATCGCGGTTTGAAAAACGAAGTAGATCAAACACCAGACTAGCACACTTGATCTTCATCTCGCTATATTCTTTCTGATGATATCACGATAGTAATCGATCCAACATTCAGGTCTATTTATTCTCTTTACCACTCTTTGTTGATCCTGAATGGCTAGCTCATTTTTAGTTAGTACCCAACCCCTAACCTGAAACCTTTGTTCAAGCCTCATGCGATTTTTTTCCCTTTCTTTTATGTGCAGGCATGTGTATAAACATCGGAGAGAAAAAGGTCTGACGCAGTTTTTCATTCACAAATTTGCACAGGATGAGGATTTGGTTGGAGTACGTTACAACGAGCAACGATGATAAGCATTCCTTGGGATTTCATGCACAATAATGGTAATTTTCGAGACTAACATCTTTGTAAGATCATTTCCCCCCTTAGTTAAAAAAAAAAATTATTATTTCGAAAATTTAGTAAGGGAAAGGGGAATGATCATCTTTATAAGTCTCTAGCTTCTACAAAAATCCCAAGGAATGGAGAGGATGGATGTGGATAGTGGAACATGTTATTGTATGATGGTGTTTGGTTCCTGATAACGTTTTTGGAGGAGGGAGTGCAATGTGAATGAGAAACTGTGGGCATCAACTGGACCAGTCTCTCTCTTGTGATTATGCATAATGTCTAGCATACTTGAAGTTAACAAATAAAGCCCAGCCCGAATCCTAGCCAACAAATACTCAGTTTTCTTTTAGTTTTCATTAAGCTTTCTTTTATTCAAGACTTAGAGATTCGGAGAGATTTTGAGAGTTAGGGAGACAAGTTTTCAGACGTTTCAGATTGCTTCGAACCCTTCTGTATCTCTTTCCCTTTCTCTATTTAATGTAGTATTATTCAGTTATTATGATTTGTTTTGCTTCCATGTCTGAGTAATTTGCTTGTTAGGTTTAGGGTTTTTCAAAGGAATTAAGATGAATTGTTAGGATTGAATTCATGTTAGGATTATCTTATGGTTCTTCATCTAGATTGTTTTAATTCTGATTTAGGATTGATCACCCTTAATTAGACATCTTAGGTTGATTAATTAGAAGCGGGAGCATCAATTGATAACCTGACTATAATCTTATATGAGCAAAATCACCTATTCTCAAAGGAAATTGGTTTAGGGATTTTGTGACCAATTGAAACCTGAACTTTAATGCTTGAATAAATTGATTGACTTTACAAAGGACTTTGGATTTCTAGGGTGTATGCATAGATAATTAATTCAACGGAAGTCGTTTAATTTTACATTAGAGTTTCAAGTTCGAGAACGAATCTTCATTAAAATCCTGACAGTTTTATAATTCTACAATTTATCTATTCCTGCGAATTTTCCGAAAACCTAGCTTTTTGTCTAATTGAATTTTAAGAAACCAACAACCTTTCTCTGTTTCGAATTGTGTTTGCTTTTACTTTACTTTATTCGCTTAGCTCAATTCGAAGTCAATCTATTGTTTGATTTGACTCCCAATGATTCGACCCCTTACTACAATTGATCTCTTAATTTGAGAGAGTAGCTCAGGGTAAATTTGAGCATATCACTCTCCAAAGGTCTTCTATGTCATGGAGCTTGGCGAACTTCACCGTGTCTCCTTTTTCAAACTCGAAGATTTCACATATGTCGAAGATCGAGAGACCGTACTCCTTGTTTCCAAGCTTGAAATGAACAAGGCCCTCTGATGCCTTCTTACGACTTTCTCGTTGATATTTCACATTGACCGTTGGAGTGATGTAAGTGTGCTCTTCCATGGTGCTAAAAATATCCATTCCCAAGTCCACCATGGCCTCATCAAACACCTCGAGCTTCCCCATTTTATCGAGCAACCTTCTATCCGCATATCTTGTGGCGGTAACTCCATGATTCTTCAAAGTTTCAAAGATTGCACACTCATCATGTGTCCAAACGGTGCGGATTCCCTTGGTGAGTCTCTTGTATTCTTCATTCCTCACACTCCTCAAAGGAGATGCCTAGATTAACAATATCAAATGAAAGTTTAAGTGAGCAATAATCTCCAATAACAAAGCACAATTAGAATAATTATGGGAATAATTAAAGGATATTCTTAGAAAATTCAAAAACATAGCATTTACATTGTAAGAATTAGCTTGAATGAAATATAGATTCCATAATTACCATAGCTCAATTATAATCATTATTCACAAGTTTTAACAATGAAGGTTTGAATTATAAGAGCTTAAATCATATGAAAGATATTTAAAGATTAAAGAAGAACATACCATTAGGGAAATTTAAAAGAGTAAGGGTTAAGAAGACCATACCATAGCCTTAGTAGAGGATTGATGCTTGCAAACTAAGAAGAAAAGAGCCTAAAATTTCGTGGCTACTAGCTAATATGAGAGAGAGTTGCTAAAACTATGAGAAGATAAGAAAGTGAGAGGTGTCGAGGTAAGTGAATGCAAATGTCTCCTTTTATAGAGATGTTGAGAGTAGGCAGCATAGTAATACATGTGATTCAATACGGGAGCAAGTTGGTAAGGTAGGTGGGTAGTTGAGAGATGAAAAACCATGTGCCAAAAGATTTTGAAGGGAAACTATGGGAGAGAAGAAGACAAATGACGAAATTGGCAAAGGAACGATCTTATGTATCGGCTAGCCGACCGGATTGCTAGCCGGTCCACACGTGAATTTTGGGGCAGTGACTTTTCCCTATCTGAAGCTCCTATGGATCGGCTAGCCGACCGGCTAGCAGCCGGTCTATGCCTGATCCTGAAGTCTTCTCATCTTTGTTCATCCTTTCAACTTGACTCAAGCCATTCCAACCTTCTCTATTGCTTCTTACAATAAAAACAATCTCCAAAAACATGCTAAACATAAATCAAAATGACACAAATATGTACAAAGAATACCATGGGAATACCTCCCAAGCGCGCTTGTTTTACGTCTTTAAGCTTGACGGTTATAGCTCCCTAGGCTTCATTAGCTTCCGAGAGAAGAATTTTAACATCCTCATCTATAGGGACATTCACGTGGTAGAGCTTGCATCGTTGACCCGTGAAATCTCCCTCGGACCTGTTATCTAACACAATAGCGCCATAAGGTTTTACCTCGCTTATGGTAAAAGGACCCGACCATCTTGACTTGAATTTCCCGGGAAATAATCTCAAACGCGAGTTGAATAGTAGAACTTGATCTCCCGGTAAAACTCGCTTGTAGGATCTTTGAAACCGTCTTAAAGGTTGCCAAGTGTCCACCATATTCCAAACCGTGACAATGGAATAGGATATCCGGAGTTTCTTCTTCCGCTACACATCTTCTAAATAACTTGTCCTTTCCTTGTCGGTATAGGTATGACTTATCCCAATAGTAGTACTTGAGTTGTTTAAAGAATCTCTTCCTATTTCCCGGCTCAAGACTTGGCGGTGTGACTCCTAGTGTCAAGTAGTTGACAATATCCGCATACCAAGGCTCTTTCTCGTTTTCCTTGATGATAGTTACCACGATTAGCTCATCTAGACATTCATTTCCCAAGTAAAGTACCTTAATAGCGTTTATATGCTCTTCAGGAAGTTGGTCATCTAGGGGAACTCCATCTTCAATCCTCATTCTTGATAAGTGATCCGCAACTCCATTCTTAATACCTTTCTTGTCTTTGATCTCAAGATCAAACTCTTGAAGTAGTAGAATCCATCACAACAATCTTGGCTTAGCGTCTTTCTTGGCTAAGAGATAGCATAGAGCTGTGTGATCCGTGTGCACTATAACTTTTGATCCAACCAAGTATGACCGAAATTTCTCAAAAGCAAAGACGATAGCTAAAAGTTCCTTTTCCGTGGTTGCATACTTGACTTGAGCATCATCAAGTGTTCTACTTGCATAGTGGATAACGTGAAGTTTCTTATCCTTCTTTTACCCCAAAACCGCTCCAACCGCATAGTCACTAGCATCACACATAATCTCAAAACGGTGCTTGGACTATTAGTGCGCTCACTAGAGCCTGCTTTAGCTTCAAAAATGCTTCATGACATTCCTCATCAAACTCAAATGGAGTATCCTTACACAAAATTGTCAATGGTCTAACAACTTTCGAGAAATCCTTGATAAATCGTCTATAGAAACCCGCATGACCAAGAAAACTCCTTATACCTTTAACCGTTGATGGAGGCTCAACACTCGTCATCACCTCTATCTTGGCCTTGTCAACCTCAATACCCTTCTCCGATATCTTGTGACCAAGGACTATACCGTCCTTAACCATGAAATGACATTTCTCCCAATTTAGGACCAAAATCTTCTCCTCACATCTCTTGAGTACCTTGCAAAGATTAGACAATCAACCACCAAAAGAGTTCCCATAGATGGAGAAATCGTCCATGAAGACCTCCATTATATCCTCTATTAGATCCGAGAAGATTGACATCATACACCGTTGAAAAGTTTTCGGTGCATTACATAATCCAAATGGCGTTCTACGATATGCATAGGTACCATAAGGACATGTAAAAGTCGTCTTCTCTTGATCTTGGGGATGTATGGGAATTTGAAAGAAACCCGAATATCCATCAAGGAAGCAATAATGAGAATGATTAGCTAAACGCTCAAGCATTTGATCAATGAATGGTAAAGGAAAATGATCTTTTCTAGTAGACGAATTCAATTTTCGATAATCAATGCACATTCTATGTCAACTAGTTACCCTAGTTGGTATCAACTCATCTTTATCATTTCTAATAACCGTCACGCTGCATTTTTTAGGAACAACATGGACCAGAGATATCCATGGACTATCCGAGATAGCATAGATGATCCCCGCCTTAAGCAACTTCAAAATCTCTTTCTGAACTACTTCCTTCAAGTTAGGATTCAATCTCCTTTGATGTTAAATTGATGACATAGATTCATCTTCAAGATAGATTCTATGCATGCACAAAGATGGTGAAATGCCTTTTATATCATCTAAACAATAACCAATGGCTTTCCTTTACTTTCTAAGCTCTTATAAAAGCAATTCGGTTTTATTTTCACTCAAATCATCATTTATGATAACCGGATATGTAGAGTGAGAGCCGAGAAATGCGTACCTCAATCCAATTGGTAGTGGTTTGAGATCCACTTGTGGCGTGTTTAGTTCGCTCCAATCACCTTCAATGCCAGTCTTACCATTGCTAGCTACCTCTTGATCATCGTAAAGCTCATCGCCATCCAATTTCAAATGCAAAATCGCTCTTTCCTTACCCTTTTGAGAGTCAAGCAACCTTCCATACTCAATTGCTTCTTCACTTGCTCTTTCAAGCTCATCACCATCCAAGGTAAGAGCTACTTCCAAAGGATCTTCTCCATTAATGAAATCCATGTAATCTTCAACTACCAAGAATTATTGGATCATTGGACTCAACATCCATTTCTAGCACCACAAAGTCAGTGGGAACTATGTGTTTACCTAATTTCAAAGGCAAGTCTTTGAGAACTCCTACGGGGTATCTTAAAGATCTATCCGCTAACACCAAATTCATTCTCGTCTTCTTCAAATCCGTCAAACCAAGCTTCTTTAAAATGGAGAGTTGCATCAAGCTCACACTTGACCCTAGATCCACCAAACCTCTCTTGAAGAACAAATGACCCAACGAACAAGGCAATGTAAAACTTCTTCGGATCTTGTAACTTGTTAGGAAGGTAGCTTTGTATTACCGTGGAACATTCTTCACTCATTAAAAGCATGGACTCTCTCAATATTCTCTTCTTTGTCATAATGTCCTTCACTACAAGAAAACAGATAATTAGTGACTACTTTTTGTGACTGATTTTTCAGTCACTTAATTTGCGACCGATTAATGACGAATTTGTAACGCCGTAACAACTATATATTATCAGTTTCCAAGTCATCACAAATTAGCGATGCAAACAGACCGTCGTTAAGTCATCACAGATTAGCGACAAAACAACGACTACAATACAGAAGTCACTAACTAGCGACCACTTTATGACAACTACCGTGGTGACTAATGGTAGTCACAAGTTAGTCACAAATTTGCGACACTTTTGTGACTCTTAACGGACTGTATGAAAGTGTCACAAATCAGTCACAAATATTTATGTCGATAGCTATGTCGGCAAGCATGTCGGCAATGAAGTAAAGTGGGTGGACACGTGATTAATGTGGTTGGTTGGTGAGTCACCTAATTTTTGTGACTCCTTCAAGTAGTCGCTAAAGCATCACTAAATCGTCATAGAAGTATCACAAATTTGTGACTGCTCTTTAGGAGTCACAAAGTAGTGGCTAATTTTTTCCTATATAAGCAACGCACCTCTCCCTCTCCATTCACAACACACCTCTCTTTATCCATTCCAAACAAACCCCTCTCTCTCTCTCTTAAAATCAGAAATAAAAATCCAAAAAACCAAAAGAAAAAACCAAAAAATCCGAAAAAAACAAAACCCAAAAAAAAAGAGAAAAAATTCAAAAACACGAAAAAAACCCACAAACCCGAAATAAACCTAAAAATTATGTTTAGTTCTAATCGAGAGTGGATGTGCAACCGGATTGATCTTTGCACAAATAATCTCGCAGATGAATTTTTGGTGGGGGTACAACATTTCTTGGAGTTCGCATCTACCCAATATTCGTAAGTTAGAGGTGGAGGTATGTTATATTTCCCTTGGGCAAAGTGTAAAAATGATAAAGGTTTTAAACCAGCAAAAACTGTTCCGTACCATTTACATAGTAGAGGTTTCATGGAAAACTAATATGTTTGCACGGCACACGGTGAAGATTATGATGTAATTGGGGCTGGGGTAGGTAGTAGTAGCTATTATGGGAATGCTGATTTTATTAGCGGTAACCAAGAAACAAATTACGAAGGTGGAGGAAGCAGTAGCTATTATGAAAATGCTGATTTTAGTGACGGTAATCAAGAGTTTAATTACGATGGCGCAAATGTTTATGGCGAAATGGTTCATGATGCATTTTGTGGTTCTACGCCATTTACTGATTATCAACATGAACAGGATCAAAGTGGAAATGATCCTGTTTATGCAGAACCTACCCATGACGCCAAACAGTTCTACGACATGTTAGCTGCAGCAAATACGCCATTGTATGATGGTTGTCGTGAAGGTCTCTCGCAGTTATCATTAGCAGCTCGGCAGATGAACATCAAGGCATATCACAATTTATTGAAGTTTGCATGGATTCAGTGGCAGAAATGATGACGGAGTATTTGCCGGAGCCTAATAATGCAACTGGTTCTTTCTATGAGACGGAAACATTGATGCGAAAGCTAGGATTGCCGTTCCATACATATTATGTATGTGTAGATAATTGTATGCTCTTCTGGAAAGACGATGCGCAGTTGGAGCATTGTAGGTTTTGTGAAAAACCGAGATACAAGGCAAGTCGGGGGCGTACTAAAATACCGGTCAGCAAGATGTGGTATATACCCATCACTGACAGATCAAAGAGGATGTACCAATCCGAGAGGACTGCAGTGTCGATGAGGTGGCATGCTGAGCACCGGACAGAAGACGGAATAATGGTTCATCCATCTAATGCGGAAGAGTGGCAAAATTTCAATCAAATACATCCACAATTGGCGGAGGAAACGCGAAGCGTGTATTTGGGATTATGCACCGACGGTTTCAATTCCTTTGGAATGTCCAAAAACCATTCATTGTGGCTGGTGATCATGACACCCTAGAACTTGCCTCCGGATATGGCGATGGAAATGGAGTATCTGTTATTGACGATTTTGAATTCCGAACCAAATCATCCACGAGGAAGTCTTGATGTTTTTCTCCAACCATTGATCGAGGAGTTAAAGGACTTATGGAATCATGGAGTTGAGGCGTATGATGTGTCGTTAAATCAAAACTTCAACCTGAAAGTCGTTCTCATGTGGACAATAAGTGATTTTCCGGCGTATGGGATGTTATCGGGATGGACGACACATGGAAATTTAGCATGTCCACTTTGTATGAGTGATACAAATGCTTTCTACTTGTCGGCTGGTAGGAAGACGTGTTGGTTTGACAATCATAGAAGATTTCTACCAGACAATCATCCGTTACGAAAGAATAAAGTTAATTTTCTTAAGGGAAAGAACGCCTTGGACGATTGTCCACCTGCAACGTTGACGGGTGAACAAGTATACCAGCGTATACAAAATACTAGGCACCTAAAACATCAGAATGCGGCGGAAATAAACATGAAACTAAACTTGGCGGTTATGGGAATTGGCACAACTAGCATAAAGAAAGCATATTTTGGGCGCTTCCGTACTGGGTTGATCCGAATCTACGAAATTGTTTGGATGTAATGCATATCGAGAAGAATGTTGAAGATAACATCATGTATACTGTTATGAATGTGAAAGACAGATCGAAAGACAATCTCAAGTCAAGAGTATATGTCGCAACGTTTTGTGCTCGGAAGGAACTGCATCTTGACGCTCGTGGCAACGCCCCATTTTCGATTTGGAGACTAACAGCAAAAGCAAAAGCTACCTTACTACAGTGGGTGAAAAATGAAGTTAAGTTTCCAGATGCCTATGTGTCAGATTTAGCAAGTTGTGCAGACATCAAAGGTGGCAAGTTTTCAGGAATGAAAAGTCATGACGTCCATGTTTTTATGGAACGCTTGCTTCCCTTCATATTTGCAGAACTTCTCCCGCGTAATGTTCACCAAGCAATATCAGGTATATTTACATTACAATCATCATTATATTGGTATTGGATAATAATTTTAATGTTGTACTTATATAAAGAAATTGAATTGCAGCACTTGGAGCATTTTTCCGTGATCTAAGTAGTAGATCATTGGATAAAAGCCGCCTCCTAGTTTTGAAGGATAACATAGTGATGATTCTCTATAATTTGGAAAAAATCTTTCCACCGTCTTTCTTTGATGTGATGGAGCACCTTCTTATCCACCTACCATACAAATCACAACTGGGTGGTCTAGTGCAATACAGATGGATGTATCCGTTTGAAAGATTTGTTGGACATTTGAAACGCTTAGCGAAGAACAAAAGATATCCCGCGGCATCAATTGTGCATGCGTACATGAAGGAGGAGATATCTTACTTCTTAGAACACTACTTTCCGCCACAAATTTCTATAGCTAGAAGAAGAAGGTAATTATTAATTTACATTCACATGTTTGTTAATTATAATTGCTTCTCTTCCAATCACTTTACAATACATGGTAATGTTTTCAGGGCTTCTCGGTATGACGAAGGTGAAGTGCCCCTATACAATGTAGATGTACCATATATATTTAAGGAAGTGGGTCATCTAAGTGGCCAAAGTAGTGATTTGGGGTTCAGAGATAAGGAATATAAGAGTGTTCATGCATATGTTTTGCGTAATTGTGAGTATTTCCGGCAGTTTGAGAGGTAATTGTGATTCATCCCATAACATATTTATATAATTTTCCATCCTTACGTTTTAGTCGTGTTTTGGCAACACAGCATAGTCGATGCAGAAATTTGATTGCGAAATTCAGACCTAACTGATGAGGAGGTCAGAGCGAAAATAGATAATGAATTTCACACATAGATCTACCAATATGTATGTACTTTCTATGAGTTAATTGTTAAATCCTTCTTCTCCATATCAAGGATTGGAAAACTTTACCAATCGATGCAGGTGAATGCAACGAGACATGAACAACATTTTCCACCGTGGGTTTACGATATAGTCGACGGTCCTCTAAACAAGGCAACTGAATGGCCCACGTATTTTACAAGGGGGTATATGTTTCACACCGAGGACCACGGAAAAGACAGGAAAACAATGAATTATGGGGTATGTGTTAGAGGGCAAAATTATTCTGAAGCGTTTGTGGAAGATGATTATTATGGAACAGTAGAAAAGATTATCGAGCTCACATATCCCGGATCATTGAATTTGAAGATCGTACTTTTCCAATGTAAATGTTTCGACCCTACTCCTCACATAGGGACGAGAAAGAGCTCGGTAGGTGTTGTCGACGTCCTTAAAACTGGGAAATATCCAAACTACGAGCCATACATATTGGGTATGTTTTTCATCATCCAAATTATTGATTATATATATACATATATCTGTCTGTGTGTTTTTATTAATCAAAAAATTAATTAATGTCAGGATCCCAAGCTGATCAGGTGTGTTATCTGACATACCCAAATATGAAACGTCTTCGGAAAGCATGGCAATCTGTTTTGAAAGTAAATCCAAGAAATCGTGTTCAAGGGAAGTATAACGAGAAAGAGGTCGTTATTTTGCAACAAACTTATGATGAGGGATTAACGTATACCGTTGATGAAATCAATGTCGATTCTTTAGTTGATCGAGTACAACCAATGGAAGACATCGATTTTGAGATTGGAGACGATGATCCAGAAGATGAGTTTCAATGTAATTTATCATCTTCGGACGATGACGATGAAGTTTGAATCGGGATTCAAAATTATATGTAATATATTTGTGAGATTGTGTTTTAATGATTTTATTTTGCAAGTGTGTTTAGTTATTTCCAGGATTTTAAAAAAATTTGTGTAGTATATTTGTGGGATTGTATTTTACATCAATAACACCAAAGCACTTGAGGGTCGCTAATCCGAACAGCGGAAACCACATTTTTTTCGGGTTTGATTCACATATATATATAAATGTTTATGTATCCTAATACCGATTGAACACAATAGCACAACCGTTAGACACACACCATACATGCATTGGGATCTGGGTTAGAACCTACTAGAACCCAACTTTTTGTATTTAAAATTTGTGACTCAATTGTGATTACCTAACCAAACGTCACAAAATAGCCACTACTTTGTGACTAATTTACGACGCCATAAAAAAATGTGACTACTTTACAACTGATTACCCACGCTCGGTTTTAAGTTTTGCAATTAAATCAATACATTGTAAGTTTGTTTGTACTTTGTTTCGTATTTACAAAGTATATAAACTCAAATGGTAATAGTAAATTTATTTTAGGGTTTGTAAAAAACTCAAATTCATTTTCTAACTCCACAAGTGAATTGAAATGAAACACTTTTAAGTTTAATCTAAGATTTGATAATTTTGTGTTGTTAACCAAAATATATGATTACTACTATTTTGATGGACATAATAGAACACCCAATCAAGAAATACATTTGAAATTGTTTGGAGTTTTAATGGGTCATAGTTGTTGGTCCAAATGTTTAGGGTTTAGGGTTTCATTTGCTACTACTAACACTGTGTGACAAATTAGTCACAAAATGGCTTCTACTATATGACTCACTTGTGACGAATTTATGGGCCTATAGAACAAAATATTTGGGCATATAGGCGGGTAAAGTTCCCCCCATAACAATTAGGTTCCCAAATTCCCAAATTCATTTCGTACAAACCCTAGAAATTTGTTTTCTCTCTTCTCCTCTAGGTGATACGGTCCTCTTTCTTCGAATCTTCCGATTTCTCGTACACTCGCGAAGGATGATGGGAAGCGTCCTGCTGCAGGCGGTGGTTATCTGAGGCTCTCAAAGGCTGATGGGAAGCGTACTGCTGCAGCCGGTGGTTCTCCGCCACTCTCAAAGGCTGATGGGAAGCATACTGCTGCAGACGGTGGTTCTCCGCCACTCTCAAAGGCAGATGGGAAGTGTCCTGCTGGAGCTGGTGGTTCTCACACACACTCTCAAAGACTCAAGAGAAGGATCTTGCTTCTGCCGGTGGTAGTAAGAGACTCGCGGTGGATCGTGGAGCAAATTTAACCGGAGAACACAATGGCGGAGGTTCACCAACCAGACGAGTTAGGTTAACTGGCGGTCAGACTTCTTCAAGTAAATCTAACCGTCAGCATACGCCTCCTTGTTAGGGTATGCCGACGTCTCAAGGCACTGTCTCAGTCTCTCCGACTAGGGATGTTCCACTACAGTACCCTCCTCTATCAAACCAGTCTCCTACTACATCGTTTCGTCTATCTCCACAACTCAATCTCAATCTCCAACCAGGTAGTCGGGAGATTGAGATGGAAGATGAGGAAGAGGAAGAAGATGAAGAAGATGATGAGGAAGGTGGTGATGACGAGGTTGAAGACATGGAAGTTCAGTACGAACCTGTTGTTCAGCAGCAACCAGAAGGGCAAGACTACTAGCAGCTTTTGGATGACGTTTTGGCTCTTCCAGGTCGCCAAAGTCTACCTCTCCTGAGTGAGGTTCCCACAGTCGGAAAGAGTATTTGGTAAGTTGATTTTAATCCCAACTATGTGTTTTATTAGTGTAATTGTGTAGTTTATGTGAATTGGTGTTCATCATTGTATCGGTTTGCTTTAGTTTGCATCATTGCCTCATTCTTGTTAACTGATTTGCATCATTGTATCAGTGTGCATTGGTTTGCATCATTGTCCGATTTATCTGTTAGCTAAGTTGTTTAATCATTCTTCACTTTGCATCAATGTCTCGTCTTGGCTCTTTTAAATTGTTTTTTTAACCTAGGTTTATATCTATTTGCTAGGTTTACTCGAGACAAAGGCAAACTTACTTGTGTCATCGCTGGAATCTTTCGTCACAAGTTTGATGGACATTTCTATAGATGGACTGTCACACCTATCGACAAGCAAGAAAGATATTTCAGAACTTTTGCGGTAAACTTTTGTGCTTTACATACTTTCCAATTATGTTCCATTACAATGCAATGTATAGATGCTTAACTATGTATTTGACTGTGTAGAGCAAGCACAATTGGGAGTTAGGGATCATTGAGCTTGTTAGGGCTCATTTCAACAAGATTGCGAGAAAGCGGATGAGGGGAATTGTGAGTCAGGCTAGGAAGAAGGGGGTGAGGCCAACCTGGATTGGTGAGAAACTTTGGGATTACATGTGCCTCCATTGGGATACTCCAGAGGCTCAGACTAAGAGCATAACGGCTTCCAACTCTCGTATGTCTCATCGTAATGGACTTGGAGCTCATAGACATAGAGGTGGCCAGTCTTCTTACTTGACCATTCAGTAAGATATGGTAATAATTTTATCTTTTCCTATTTTTACAAATTAACTTCATCTACCTAATCAATCTTATCTACTGTTGCAGGAGGAAGAAATAGGCTGACCTGTCTTATGGGGTGAAGTGTTTAGGAGGACTCATACCAATGACGATGGCTCCTTCATTGATCAGAAAGCTAAGGAAGTCATTGAGAGTTATGAAAAGGCCCTGCAAGAGGTTCTGGACCAGGAGGCCGATGCACCAGAAAACTCAGATGCTTCTGAGAATTCAACTCATCGGAATCTCTCCATTGCTCAGAAGAATGAAATCTTCCTTAAGGTATGTTTGATTTCTTATCCTTTCTCTTCCCCTCTGTTTTTGTTTTCCATGTGTTTATGCTTCAGAAACATTGTTTCTACATTGTGATTCTTTCTGAATTAGGTGATTTGTTCCTGAATATATCCTTCTTTGCTAGTTGTGATCAAACTGTATTTAGAGCTGTGTACTTGAGCTTCAATTTGAGTTTCTGAATACTTGAGTTTGGAATTAGGGTTGTGTATGTGAGCTTGGATTTAGTATTGATCATACTGGATTAAGGGTTGTGTACTTGAGCTTGAGCTTGGATTTGAGTTGATGAATACTTGAGCTTGGATTTAAGGCTGTGTACTTGAGCTTCCATTTAGTATTTGATCAAACTAGATTTTGTCTTAACTTATTATTACTTGGATTTGAGCTTCTGAATACAATGTATATGTGTATGTTGCAGTGTACTAGGTTCGATCCCAAGGGTAACCCTTATGGAATGGGTCAACTCTCACAAGAGCTTGAGGTAAGGAATGGGAAAAGGAAGACCTGCTACGCTGAGTCTTCTACGTCATCTCTGTTAGAGATCCAGGACGACCTTAAAGAAGCTCGTCAAAAGCTTGTTGCACAAGATGAAGATAACAAGCGTCGTGATGCGGAAAATCTGCGCCTTTCTACTGAGCTCAAGGAAAGTCAGTTGAGGATCGCTCAATTAGAGAAGATGGTTAACGATTTCATGACAAGCAACGGTCACTCAACCAAGTCCACTGAGCTGGAACCAAATGCACAACACACAACAACCTCTCCGGAAGGTCAACAAACTTGACAGTGTTAGCTCTGATTCTCTCTGGAACTCTCTAAGTCTTTATGTCTCCATGTCTCTGATTCTCTGATTCACTCTTGAACAAACTTTAAATGTTTCAATCCTTTTGTGCTTTTGTATAATTATCTTTTGTACTCCCAACACTTCTTTTCTCAAGCTAAATGCTTGAAAACTTATGCTTTCTATAATTTACAAGAATTTTAGCTATGATTTTGATTTAAGCTTTTCAAAACACTCAAATCAAAATAGTATCCGTACCAAATTTGTAACTGAAAAATGACCAAAAACTTTACAAGCGTCGCTAAGTAGTGGCTTATTAGTGACGCTTATGAGACTAATTTGTAACTACTATGACCTTTAGGCACTACAAAGATTGTCACTAATCAGTCGCTTATTTGTGACTACAAAAATCATCACTAATTAGTCGTAAATTAACGATTGATAAGTATACTCACAAAGTAGTCACAAATACGACGCGTCGCTACTTCGTCGTGTATTTCCCACTTCCAAAAGTTGTCGTAAAACCGTCGGCAATTTGCAACGACAAAGACGTTGTCACAAAAGTGTCGCTAATTTGCTACGATGTAATGTTGTCACAAAGTAGTCGCTAATTTGCGACGTCCAAAATAGCGTAACAATGTAGTCGCTAGTTTGCGACTACTTTGTGACTGCATAAATTAGCGACGACATTTTTGCGACGTCCCATTTTCGTCACTAAGTAGTCGCAAATGGGTCATTTGTGACGATTTTTTGACGAATGAGGGTGTCACAAACTATCTGTTTTCTTGTAGTGCTTGAAGAGCTTGTTGTAGATGGGACATTTCCATAGCAAATCCGTGAAAGGAATCGTTACTTCTACCTTGTCAAGGACATCCTTGAACTTTTCGAACTCTTACTCTAGGATTTGCTTCTTGAAACGCCCGGGAAATGGCAATTTCGGTTCATAAGGAGGCAACTCAAAGGTGACATTCTTCTTCCCATTATCCCTCAGTGATTCTAGTATTGGTGTTTCCTCTTCTCCCAAGATTGGTTTTTTGCCCAAATCTTCTCTTGATTCCTCTACAACATCCTTTTCCAGATTATCCTTCTTCTTCTCAACCACTTGTGGTTCTCTAGGTGGTATATTGGTTCCACTCCTCAAAGTGGCTTGACAATACTCTCTTGGTGCTAACTCAATGTCCCTTTGTTGCTTAGCTAATTCAAATTGGGAAGCCAACAACTCAAACTTAGTTCTAAGCTCATTGTTGACCCCTTCAAATTTCTCTTGAATGACCTTTACTTCTTCTTGCATTCTCGAAACATTCTTGTCTTGACCATCTAGAATCCGAGCAAACATAGACGCAATGGTGTCGTCTAGTGGTGGCGAAATTGGCGTGGAAAATGGTTGATGGTGAGTGGGTTGTAATCCTCTTGGAAAGAACTTGAATCTTGGACAATAGCTATACTATTGTGGGTGACTCGATTCCTCATGTCCAATAGCCATAACCTTCTCGTTCCCATCTTCTTGTCCTCCAATGCACCTACATCCTTTTCATTCATGTGAATGAGCTTATCTAGCTTCTCCTCTAACCTTTTAACTTCTTCACTCTTCTTGGTTTCCCTAGGTGATTCATGAGCTCTACCATATCTTCCTTCACTTCGAGCTAGGTTCTCTATGAGTTCTTCACCTTGCTCGGTTAGTAAGTTGGCAAAATCGCCATTACTAGCAACATTCAACGCGGTGTAATGCTTCTCCATTAATCCCTTATGAAATATCCCAAGTAGTGCATCAATAGGTATACCATGGTGAGGACAAGCTCTTGTATATCCTTTCATACGCTCCCACGTGTCATACAAACTCTCTTCTTCGCCTTGCTCAATTCTAGCTATATCGTTTCTTAACTTAGCGGTCTTTTGAGGCGAGAAAAACTTCAAGAGAAAGGTTCTCTTACACTCTTCCCACGTGTTTATCGAAGAAGACTTGATGCTTCTTTCCCATTCACTAGCTTTATCACCTAATGAGAAAGGAAATTAGAGTAAGCTTCGCTACGTCTTCGGATACTCCACTTCTACCAACGGTTGAGCTCAATCTATCAAAGAGGGCAAGATGCTCAATGGGATTCTCTTCCGGTAATCCCAAGAATCGGTGATTCAACACCATAGTGACCAAATTCAGCTTAATATCCCATTCAACTCCATCACTAGGCGGTGCTCTAATCCCAATCTTCCCGAGAATTGTAGACGGCTCATAAAAATCTTTAATCCTCCTCTCCATAGTTGTAGATTAGTACCTACAAAGTCAAGAAGGACCAAAAACACACAAACACAAAATAGATAGAAAATAAAAGTGATTTAGTCTTTCAAAGATCTCAAATCCTAATGCTTAATGCTAATTCCCGGCAACGGCGCCAAAAATATGATGCACACTAAATGATCAATGCTAAAGCAATTCTCAAAGAGTGCTATGAGTTTCAATTCCTCAATTATTAATCCACAAGTGCATGGTAATATGTCATTGTGTAATCAAGGGTTATTCTTCCACAAGGATTCTGAAAAAGGCAATAAGAATGCAAAGAACTTAGTAAGCTAAATATATCAATGGTTTTGGGTTTTCTAATGATTCCTAATGACAAATATGAAACTAGATGCAAATATTAAATGACAATATGTAAGTGACAAGATTAAATGATGAGATGTAAAGCATTAAACAAGAAACAAGATTAAAGCAACAAAACTAATGACAATACTAAACCTTACTAAGCAAATTTCGAAATCAAGACTAAAAGGCTATGGATCATGGGTTTAAGCAATTGATTCAAGTTCATTAGCTATTGGGGACTATTGCAAAGCTCTAATCAAGATAAATCCTAGAGCAAAGATCACTAATTTAAGACTAATCCACTTCCATGGAACTAATATCTTCCTAAATTCCTTAATTACACAAACTTCCATTTTGCAATTAAACAATTTAAAAGATGTACCTACAAGTCCATATACTCACAATTCTCCTTAAACATCAACTTCCATTGGCTAAGATGAGAAAAGCTAATTTGAATTAGACATGTTCACAAACACCTTCCGGGCGTGAAAAGACCATGTTCTAAAAATTGAGTGATCAAGTCAATCCAAGCTTTAAAAGTGTCTTACCATAAAAATGGCTGCATGCGCAGCAGCACTTTAAGTTGATCGAAAGTGTATGTGAGAATTTCAATTCAAATGAAGGATCCTTCAAGATCTAAGCATAAGAAACACAACCCAATATCTAAATCATTCTAATCTAATCAACCCATAATCCATGTGATAACTACTCACACATATTGAAACAAGACATTACAGCTAAAGCATTAAACATGATTAAGAAAGATTAAGAAATGCAAAGATAACTTTAATGATTCATAAAAGATCTAAAACTTAAACAAAAGCATTCAAATCTCTAGAACTAAACTCATAAACATAACTTAAGAAAAAGGGAGGCTAAAAGCTTAGAGTTTTAATGCAATTACAAGTATTTATAGAAAAGGAAAAGTGTACCCGGGTCAAACCGGGTCAAACCTGGTCAACTGCGAAAATCGCCAAAGGAGAGACATTGTGGACCGACCAGAGGACCGGCTAGCTGGTCGGTCCAGTGGCCAATTTTCGGGCAGGGAGTTTTGGCATTTCGGAGCCTCCTATGGATCGGCTAGGCGACCGACTGCTAGTCAATCCATAGACCTTCTCCATCTTCAATTTCTTGTTTTCCATTCTTCCTTCTTGATTCTTCTCTCCATTTTTCCATACTTGTTCCAAGGCTCCATTTTCACCTAGAATAGACAAAATGTGCATGCAAATGCAAGAAAACAAGAACTTGGACTCTAGACTCGATAAAATCTAAAAGGAACGAATTATGCATTAAAACATGTAAAATCCTAAGCTAAATGTCTCTAAATATAACTAAAATGCATGCTAAGAAAGGGTAATTTATGCAGTTATCAAGAAGCCAACTGCATCATTACCTTTTTTGAAGAATAAATCCTCGATTACACTGCAGCTCATGTGCCATCTTGCAATTGTTTATTTCCAACAACAGCGACGACAAATTATGAGAGGACCCTTTCTCCCAATCCTTCTTCAAACGCAATTAAGTAACCTTTGTTCTTCACCATATCAGCCATAGAAAAATTAACAACTTCATTACCATTCACCAATTCCTTGTAAGGCTCTTAGGCTCAAGAACAGTGTCAAGCACGTTTGGATATGGGAACAAAGAAAGCACCAGCATCGTCTGACATGGGTACTCTTCCCTAATCTTTGAAATCAACAAAGTTGTCATTCCGCATCTAGCTAGTTCCTCCTCCCAATGAGTGGCAAACTTGAATTCCTGAACATCATTCACATTAACACAACAATCTAAATGAAATAAATCCTAAATATGACCAGTATTAGTAGAAGCAATTGCACATATCCAATTCATGTGGAACTAACTGAAACTATGACACCCTCGAAGAAATTGATTCTAACCTTGTACGCAGTCACAACTCTCGGCCTCTTTTGGAACAACATCGAGAATTGAATAGATTAGTCGAGAACTGACTAAAGACGAAGTTATCAGTCGCTTATTTGTCTGTACAGTCCAGATTTGACATCCTCCATAAAATTCATTGGGTCCAGATCCAAACGAAATCAATGGTCGCTTCCATTCCAATCTTCTAAAGGATTCACCACGCCTCAATTTCATAATCGATGAAAACGGAGTAGAAAAAGAATCAATTGTCTGTTAGATTGTTCCATCCAAGTTGAGAGATGAAATATTTATTTGGGGAAAATGTTGGACACATTAATCTCTTTGAACGTCGGTGAAGTTTTTTTAACCATTAATATGCCAAGAAAAGAGGAAGAGACGTTCTAGTTCGAGAAGAAGAAGAGACTACATCTCGAACGTAGGAGAAGCGCATGAGACGATAGAAAAAAATGTTGATGTGTAAAAATTTAAAGTTGATGTGTATTATTAAAATGTTATAATTGGTGATGATACGTCAAACTCTAAACACATGAAAAAGGTGATGTGTCAAGGCAGGAGAGACCTCTTTGGTTATTATATTATTGATTAGAAAAGAGTAGTTTTCTATTTCTTGTAGAATGGAAATAGCAATGTTGTTCTATATATACCTTGATTGAGTTGCGATCAAAGATAACAATAAACTAAGAACCTTGATTAAGTTGTGATCAAAGGTAAGGAGCTTTGGAGTTTAGTTTTGAGTTATTTTCTAAACCTAGTAAAGAGAGTTATTCTTTATATTCTAAAGAGAGTTATTATTTGGATCAAAGCTTGAGAAATATAATGAACAACATAGAAAAGATCAAGAAAGAAAAACAGAGAATCAAAAACAGAAATATGATAAAATCAACATCTCTAAACTGAGCACCACTTTTTTAACGTTACACCAAAGCTCCTAACTGAACCGGCCTTACACTACAGGAGATAATTCATATAACCTCTCTATATTAAGGCCGGTTTATGAATTGGCTCAAGAAAATAAAAATCATAACAAAGTATGATTGTATGAACATTTTACTAAAAAGTAATACGAGTAAACAATCCTTTTATAACCTTCGAGCATTACCATGTAATTCATCCAACTCTCTGTGTACAGGATTTAAACTTGTCCCTTATTGCTCAGTAAGGTGAGTACCCTCATTTGCACTAACTAAGAACCATTCTAATCTGAAAAAGAAAAATTATAGTTTCTTCTCCCATGCCAAACAATCAAAAAATTATTCTCCAAAATGAATAATCTCAATTAGGAAAACAAATGACAAAGGAAAAATATGTGGAAACCGGTCTTTTGATCAACTTCTTAAATCAACTTTTTAGGAACATTGTATAGATTTTAGGTGAAAACAAAATGGTTATATTTATGTATAACAAAAAAAACAATGAAAGTGTAACGCCCGTGAACCAAAAATGTGAAAAAAAAATTGTGGTGTCGATCGACACCCAAGGGGGTGTCGATCAACACTAGCAACTTTCGGTTCGGCTGGTTCGAGTTAAATCGTTTGGTTCACGAGTTTGGGTTTGGGAGACACTAGATTTCGGGTTATACAAAGGAGCAGCCAAGTTTCTGAGGCAAAAAGGCAAAAATCAGAGAGCAGCCTGTTCCTTGGGAGTTATTCTTGTTTGATGGTTCCTTTGTAGTATTTTTGGAGAAGAGGAAGAGGAAATTAAGAGATTTCATCATTTTCCATGGTGATCATGGCTTATCTGGGTAGATGGAACATTAGGATTCTTGGTGATAAGTTTAATTGATTTGATTGATCGTTGGTGATTGAGTACCTTGTGTGTGCTCGGACGTTTTGTGGTGTTGTGTCGACATTTTGGTTGCATGTAACTGTGTTGTGCAGGCTTAGAATCGAATCATAGAGGAGAAGGTTTGATTATGGCATCAATGCAGCCGGTGTCGGTCGACACTAGCAATTTGGGGTGTCGATCGACACCAGGAAGGATGTCGGTCAACACTAGCATTTGGGGGTGGCGATCAACACCAGGTGGGTGTCGATCGATACCAGGTGGGTGTCGATCGATACCCACTTCTGTTGACGTGATGTTTGTTCGTGTTGTGTTTGCGTGGCCTTATCATTTTTATCGAGCATGTGTGTATAGCCAAGTAAATGGGATGACCGTCTCATTAGGTATTTATGATAATACTCACACATTTCGTTTTTCCATGTGATGCAGGTAAAAGCAAAGTGTGACCGTGGGATCATGGCAATGAAGAGGAGGATAATCTATGGTCTCGGTTTAGTTGTGTTTTCTTTGTTGCTTAGTATTGCTGGGTAGGATGTTGGTTAGTCTGGAATTGATTGATTTGGTTATTGGTTATTTGTTGGATTGGATTGATTGGTTATTTATTGGAATTGGTTTTAATTGGTTCGATTTTTGGTTATTGATTTTCCACTGGTTGTGTTTGTGGTTTACTTGGATGTTGAGGATTAGCATTTATGGGAATGTTAATCCGAATCTAATGTTTAACTGATAAAAATAATGGGTCGGGTTATTTCAATTTGGTATCAGAACCCTTACGATTTTAGGACGGGCTGGAGTTGATTTGAGAATTGCTGGAATTGATTATGTGGTAGTTAGTCAGTTCTGTGAGTTGGAGTCTTAGAACATCTCTTTCGAGCTTTTAATGAGATTTCAAGGTAAGTGTTTGTTGTAATTCATCAAGAACTTTCTTATCTAGACAAACAACAATGAACTAAACACCACTAGAACCCCTTGATACCACCATATACAACTTCTTATAACCAAAATGAAACTAATTTTTTGCATATAAGTAAAACATTGCCTAGTCTCTAATATAAATTTCGACCAAAAACAGTCTCTAATATAAATAAAATATGCAAGTTAAACTTCTTTCACATATCTCTCAGATGATCTATTGTCAGATCACCCTCTAGACTTAGATAGTTCCAGAGCCACCATCCATTTCTTCTTGCTTATTGTTGTCTGATCCGGTGCACCCTTGATCTTCTTTTTTGCTAACCATTGCACCCTTGATCTTTGCTTTTGCCATTTCTGCCTGTTTAAGACCAACAACTTTAGAGCATTAGCCTGTTCTTTTCATGGCCGCTACGACCAGCGTCTGCGGCACCAAAAAGCGTTGCTTGTAACACAAGAATGTGGAGACTAATGACGCCGGTGGAGACGCAGCGATCGTTTATGAACAGAACTTTTGCCGCTTAAAATTTCAGCGGTAGTTTTGATTGCTTGCGGCAACTCTTTTCACCAACTGTAACGACACCTTTCCTCTCACCACCATGTCATTTATCTTTGCTAGCCTTCATATTTCTTGCCGCAGACGCTGGTCGCAGCGACCATGAAAAGAACAGGCTACATGTATTTTTCCTAGGATATGCTAAAAACATCAAATTCCTCTTCCATATCTTTCCAATTACTGTGGTCCATGCCTAATCTAGAATCACGATGACCTGCCACCACGTGTTTTGCCTTGATTTATCAGCATCTGTCTGTAGTTGATGCAGAGGGAATGGCCAGCTTGTATTCCCTCTCAGACTGTTTTTTATACTCTGTGCTGCTCCCTCTGTTAACACTAATTACTTAGGACAAAAGATCGCTACTAAATTAGATTCCACTTCTTTTTTCATTTCTGCCCATGAATTTATAAATATGTCTCCCAAAACGTCAAGAGATTTAGCAAAATTGATCTTGTTTATAACTGATGCACTATAACCAATTGAATACTGGATATCGTTTAAAAAGCTTATCTTCTCAACACTTCTGATGATATCAGTTACATTTCTATCTCTCAATAACTCTTCGACTGTTTCTGAAATCTCCAAAGTCTGTGTCTTTACCATCACTCTGCCCATGCCGGTTTCCTCCTCCTCTTCCTCCTCTGTTAGATCCTCTGAAACTCCCTGAACCGCCTCGTCCTCCGCCTCTTCCTCGGCTGCTCTTTCTATCAAACTCATCATCAAAACCGCTTCTTCTGCTTCCCATTCTTCCCCCAAACCCCCCAATGTCTTCTCTGTTCCCTCTTGATCTACTAGCCGAGGAACTTGACCCTCTGTAATCCTCATTGTCACTATCAAAACCACTTCTTCTGCTTCCTGTTCTTCCTCCCCTCCCTCTTGATCTATTAGCCGAGCCACTTGAGGACCCCCTGTAGTTATCAGAGGCAATATTATCATTGAAACCACCTCGTCCACCTCTCATTCTTCCTCTGTTACCTCTAGATCTATTATCAGAGAAACTTGACCCTCGGTAATCTTGATCATTCATGTCATCATCAGATTCTGAAGCTGAATAGGAACTTCGTTTACCCTTAAACCCTCCTCTAGCACCGTTGTTTCTTTGGCCACGCCTTAAACTGGACCTGGGACCATCATCCTCCAGATCAGAATCGAGCCCAAACTCATCATCTGACCCAAAACTCAGTTTTCTCGAAGGTGGACCTCTCTGTGTCGAAGCAACGTGGCTTGATTTCCACCTGGGAGTGGCAGAAACCTCATCATCTGAACTGAAACCGAGCTCATCATCCCTAGAGAAGCCTCCCTTACTGTTCCCATGCTTGTTTCTACTGTTGTGCAGCTTTGAATTTCCTCCTCTGTGTGCAGTAAAACCAGCCTTTGACTCCAGAAACTGTTCATCCTCTGAGAACTCGTCTGCTTGAAAAGAAGATCGGGCTCCTTCGACTGGGACCTCTCTCTCTCCAGCTTCGTCTATCTCATAGCTATCAATGTCATCTTCATCGTCAAAATCATCAAACCCAACACCAGGTCTTCTGCTCCTGCTAACCTCAGAACTTTCTCGGGCTCCTGGAGGAAGATTACCAAATTCGTCTTCAGGAACTCTCAAACCCTCCCGGGGAAAGTTTTCATTCTTTCTGCTGGAATCCGCGTACTCAAATGCAGCGACTTCTGCCCCGTCTGATTCATCGTCATCAAAATCAAAGTTCCAGGCATTGGAAACATCATCCCGCTTCACAACCCTCTCTGTTTGTGATTCGGTGAACCGATGCGTTTCTTCTGTTTTATTCTCTATGAAAGCATCTGGTGGACGCTTGCAATCACAATGAAAACAAGCCATGTTTCTCCTATAGTTTAAAAAGTTGCATCTGCCATAACAAACGCAATATGATCACTTCCATGACATTATAACCTTAATCAGTATTTTATTTCTCAGTGTAGCGACTTACTCTGGGCATTCCCATTCTCCCGGAAGAAGCTGTCTCTTTGGCCTCTTTGCATCACACTGTAAGCAAACCGTGTTCTTTGCGAAGTTCATGAAATCGCACCTAACAAAAAAATTAAGTGGCATGAACATCTCAGGACAAATATCAATATTAAAACATGAAACATAAGATGCACCTAGCTTCTGCTGAAATCAATGTGCTGTACAAAATGTATGAATTGGTAGGCCTCAAAATCCAAAACTTAATAATATAGGTGGAAAACGCTGATATAATACACCTTAACCGTCACTGATCCTTTATGTAAATTCATTAGAGCGCACCTACAACTAATACTCAATCAGTTTAGATGCCTTAAGATCAAATGTAGAAGAACATTTACAGATCTCACCTAGTGTCATCTATAACTGCTGTGCATTGTCTTGTGGAAAACATTCTATGAGCGACGCCTTGGACTCAGAAGACTCTTTCTTAGTTCAAGGTAACAAGTAGATGAACTAAATGCCAAAACAAGAGACTTCTTCTATACAAAGCTAAGGTCATGCATCTAGTTTAATGGTTCGTTATGGTAAGCCCCAGACAGAGAGCTTAAAAAGAAAAACACAAGGTAATCAAAAGAGCGAGGTGTGACTTACTTTGGGCACAGCCAATCTCCTTTCTTCATCTCAATGTCATCACGGCCAACACGTCTTTTAGGAGGTGGCGGAGGCTGCTTCACTTTAGGAGGCGCTTTCTTAATAACTGGTGGAGTAAGATTAGGATCTATTGGTACAGTGCTTAACTTGACAATCTCATGCAGCAGTTTACGCACCACAGTCTTAACGGACTTTTTCTTCAGAAGATTTTTGTTGGCCACAGTTCCGTTCAATGGGTCAAAACCATAGGTGAACAAAATGCGCATGAGGTCGAGGGTTCGAGCCTCGTCCTCTTTGTTTGTCAACAAAAACGCCTTTTCGCATGAGTTCCTCAAGCTGCAGGAACTGCAGACCTGATATATGAATGAATATTATCATCTGAAGAACCTATTGATAGTAAACCAATCAGGAAATTAAACAGAAATGTCAAGAAGAGAGAACAGTAAGTTTAACAAAGGAGACTTCCTGAAACCTAAAAGAAAATAGCGACAACCCAATCCCTCAACCAAAGTAGAAGAAAATGTGTTAAAATCAGAACCTGATTCCTGAAGAACAGTAAGAAAATCCTCTTATATTATACTTGAATCAACAATAAAAAAAAGTAGATAATTGACCAAAGCCCTAAGAAAGAAGTAATGAATCCTGGATTTTCTGATAAGGATCTCCAAACTTTCCCAAAGCCACAACGAATGAGCCAAGGACTCCTAATCTGTTCTTCCTTCCACCTATTTCTACCATTCCTTGTTATTCATCCATATGTATCATTACAATCTAGCGCCTATCAACATAACAGTGTAAGAGATCCATATTAAAACCAGAGAGATGGTAATTGGCATACAAATGAAGACGAATTGTAGAATCCGTGGAAATAAATCAAATGAAGAATAAGTGAACCGCACAAATTCATAGAAAAGCAAGTCCTGTATTAAGTAATGCTTACATCTCCTTCATCGAGATGGACACGCTTCCTGAGTAGTTTTCCAGAGAAAACCACTTTTCTATCAGTCGCCGGGCATCCATGGCCGACAAGGATTTGAATATCATTTCTCGACAATGACCTGAGGATATATATATATCCATTTTAGAACATTGAAAGCATATCAACCTGTTCGAGTCAGAAGCTGAAGACAAACCTTAGAATATCGAAACGATCCTTTCCGAAATTGATACATGCGTTTTGAACAGCTCTGAAATCCTGGAACAAAGCAAGTCCAACATTCTCTTCACCTATAGATGGCACATCGATGCCCAAACTCTGCACCATGTCGTCTTCGTCTCGTTGTCTCCTGTGATCAAAGTAATTCTGCTGTACCAACCTCTCCATCAACTCCATCCACTCCGGCCATGGATGTACCAACTCAACCACACCATTCGAGCCCGGTTCCTCAACCACACCATTCGAGTCCGGTTCCTCAATGGATTCGGATTGAGCTCCAGCAGGAGCCGGATCTGGTGGAGCAGAAGGAGTTTGTTTGGATTGGCGCCAGGCACGGATACGTTCGAGGGTTTCGTCTTTTTCAGAGTGACGTTTCTCGATGGCATCAATCTGATCGAAGACGAAGCTAAGGCGAGAAGAGAGAGAGGTGGGTTTGTGGTCATTATCAGGGACAGGGTTAGGGTTGGTCTGCGTTGAAGAAGAGATTGATTTTCCGAGAAATGGTTGGAGAAGACGGCGGCTTTTAGGGTTTATGTGGAAGAGAGAGATACGTCTGATGAGGAGGAGAGAGATCGAATGAGCCATTACAGAGAAATGGAGACAGAGACTTAGGGGTTCAAATGGTGACAGCATCAGCCATGGAAACCTCGTCGCTGGAGGGGACAAGGGTTTATGCTCTCAACTGTTGTTAAACCCAATCCGCAGTTCCAATTGAGATTCTTGGGTTTCGGTTCATTCGGTTTAAACACATTTGGGATCGGTTTGGTTGAAGACCCCCGCCCGTTGTTGGTCAATATCAAGGTTCTAAATTTAACTAGGCGGTCGAGCTGGACCTGACGCCTAATTAATTGTTGATTTTTTTCATTAATGCGTAATTTCTGCTTCGTCTTTTTCCTCTTCTCACGAGTCTGCAACCCTTAAAAACATAACTCCCTCTGATTTTTTTTAATTATTGCACCATTTCCCTTCTATTTTTTTTGTATAGTCCATACAAATATTGTAGATGTAGTAAGTAAAACTTGATTCCAATCTTATAATTAACAAATATATAAGCTTTTTTGTAATTTCCGATTTTGTGGCCGCCTATGGTGAAATCGCAACGGCTCTGGTCCGTCGAGCGGTTTTCCAGCAAGTAAATGGCCTTGGCGGCCGCATTTTAGAACATGAGTCAATATTCTTTTCCTCTTCCATCCGTTTTATATATGTTTCCGGTAAGAAGAATTTGTAAAGAGATTCTTCCATCTCTTTTTATTTTTTCCAAGGCCTTAAGTTTGTTTTAATGAAATTTGGTTTGAGGATTTGTGTGGAAAGTAAAAAGTTGAAGGGGGTCAGTGCAGTCAACCCAAAAATATTGTAGACTGTGGTAGGTGAAGAGGAAAGAGTGGATATGGAGGCCGAGGTTTCCATTTTTCACTTACTACGTACTAAAAATTGCTAGAGAGTGAACGTCTCTTTGGATTCACCTTTTTTTCTTCTTTAGCATACTATTTAGTTGTGTTTTTGTTTCTACTAATTTTAATAACGCTCTTCAAAACTCTTGCAAACTATATCTTCAGTATCGTATCGATATACTTTTTAATATGCATAACCAAGAAATGTTTGTACTTGTAAACTTTTGATCAGTATCAAAACAAAAGAACACAACTAATCAATTACTAATGCTTGGGGTTTATAAATTTAGGGATCAAACATCAAAACAGATTTATCAAAAACAAAGAAAAACTATTAATGCTGCTCCAAGGATAGAAAGAGCTAATTCTATATCTTGAGATCTTACGAAAGTTTAAGTTGATGTAAGCTGACATTTGCCAGAACTTCTTGGTGCAAACGCTAAGTCTAGCAACATCTTGTTTTTTGCTTCCAAATTGGTTAATGTTAAGGATCTAATAGCCATTGTTTTTAGCTGTCTAAAGTTTTTAACAAATACATTACCACTTTTTTCTCTGCTTCTGTTCCTTTGTAATAATTTCATTCAACCGGTTCAAGACTTGAAATCAAACATTAAGGAACAGAACTTGGTTACTCCCATTGAGTATGTACATCTCCTTATCTAGTGCAACAACTCATGAGATTATAAGTGTTTGGATGCAATTTACGGGACGTTGGAATATGAGAACTTGAAGTAAAGGTGTATGTCCGAGAATAAGACATAATCAATCTGAAGAGCATGTACAACGTTTTAGAAATACAAACTGAGAGAAGACGCCAATAGGATATGGATCATGCAAGTAGCATCATAGGTTAATGGAATTGTTACTATGTAAAGACAAAAGCACCTAGATTTTACCATTGGTGGCTTTACACATAAGGAAAGATATTTGGTTGAGGTAAGACATCTGAGAAGCTTCTTATAATCAGTAACTCGAAGCATGATATTGCTTTCACGAGCTTGGGCATTTTTACTAATGACAAAACCCAATGATTCTGGTTAGCAATCCTTAACGCCTTTAATGAGGGAGCATTGATCACGAGCCCAACATCATTTCCTGGAATTCGAGAACCAAGTTTCTGTAGGATCAGAATTTGGCAAACTACGTGATTAGAGATGGATTGCGATAAGAAAACCGTTAAAGGAAGAGATCAGACAGAGAGTGGAGTCGAGATACGAAATCTCTTTCTTTAACTCTAAGAATCTCCCGCAGTGTGACGAGTTTATGAGATTCCAAGTCCCAGGATAAAACCACAAACTAATCGTGTTCGCAGACACTCGAACAAACGATTCTTACGAACTAATATCTACGATACTCTCGAGACTTACTGTAAATGAAAGAGAGATTGTTGTTATATTTCTGATAGAATTTTGTGAAAGTTTCTATGAGTTTTTCGGGTTTCAGAACATGAGTAAAAACAAAGAAGACGACTTCGTTTATAAAAACTGACAGAGAGACAATTTTAAAACCTTAGAAAAGTTATCTCCGGTTGGTTTTCAAAACTGGCGATGGTTTAGCGTTTTTCGGTTTAGCAAAACCGCAGAGGTAACCGAAACCAAAAACGCAGCGTTTTGGGCCCAAAATAAAAGGCTTTTTCAGCCCATTTAGATGGTCCAAAAAGATATTTAATTGGGTCGGCAACGGCCCTTTAACCAAAGCCCGAGCCCGAGCCCGAGCCTAAGCCCGGCTCGGTTCGGTCGGTCGGGCGCGCGTGTGGGGATTCCCCTCCTCTCTCTCATGGTATATAGCCTTTGTTATGTTTTGAACAAAGGTATATGTGTGGCTCCTTATATACCACTTGAAAAAAATTCAAACTTTAGATGTGGGATATTTTACATGTCACTCACTTAAACCAAAAGGCTTTTCTCATTCACTTTTCTACCAAATTTAGATAAGACAAATGCTCAATACAAGGCCCATTTGTTTAACCAAAAAATTGGTTCCAACAATCCCCCACATGAATAGAAATGACTCTAAACAGATGAAGACTCGACTTAACTTAATTAGACATGACTGGACTAGACTAGACGCGACGTGACTAGACTAGACAGACATTCGAGAGTATGCGAAAATGCAACTATATCTGAGAGGTAGCGTTTTCCAGCTTTGAACCAATCATCTTTGATATATGTCGGGTTTACTTGGCCAGTTGGTGAACATGGTGTCTTGAACCAACCGGATTTTTATGTAAACCTAGACAACAAAAATCGCATAGCGACATTTTCTCGTAGAGCTCAGTTCTCTACTGTGTTCATTTTGGCCTTTAACATGTCTTGGTTATCATGAGTGAACTTAGAGAAATAGCCTGACCTTCATTCTCTTAGAAACGGCCCTATTTCACACCACTAGGTGATCTGCCATTAACTTTATTCTAAGATGTTTCTGTATCATTCCACAGATATCTCAAAGTTAATGAATCATTAAAAGCTACAGCTTAACCTTATTACACACACGTAACATTGTTCATTATCTTAGGAATTGGGTATAGACATAGTCTTTATAGTGTACAATTATGAATCAGTTTGATTTTGTTGTCCCTTTTGAACCTAGATCTTGGGATCTCCAGTCACATAGGTGAGGTATCCATCAAACGCCATCTTAAGTTATAGGCTTTAAACCCATTCCTTTTGATAATTTAACAACTTGATCTCGAGGCAAACTTTTTGTGAACGGATCAGCTAAGTTTTCTGCCGATTTGATATAGTCTATCGTGAGTACTCCAGTTGAGATCAGTTGCCGAATGGTTTTGTGTCGCCTTCTGATGTGACGAGATTTACCATTGTATAAGTTATTCAATGCCCTTGATATCGCTAATTGACTATCACAGTGTACACGTAATGTTGGCACTGGTTTTTCCCACATTGGGATATCTTCCAAGAAGTTGTGAAGCCACTCTACTTCTTCTCCAGCTTTGTCTAAAGCTATGAACTCGGACTCCATGGTTTATCTAGCCAGTAGAGTTTGTTTGGAAGATTTCCAGGATACGGCTCCACCGCTAAGCGTAAAGATATATCCGCTTGTTGATTTCAAGTTTCTAGAATCTGAAATCCAATTGACATCACTATAGCCTTCTAGAACCGTTGGTTCTTTACCATAGTGTATTCCGTAATTTTTGGTGTAGCGAAGGTAATTCAATACCCACGTTATAGCCTTCCAATGATTATGGCCGGGATTGTGCTAAATCGGGTCTAGTACAGTTTGTCGAGTACATTAGACTTCTAATTATTCTTGCATACTCCACTTAGGACACTGGTTCACCTGAATTCTTTGTCATATGAATTTGAGAGTCCATTGGAGTTTTTGCAGATCCATTTGAATAAGTTTTGAACCTTTCTAGAATCTTTTCAGCATAATGATCTTGGGATAATGTAATTCCTTCAGAAGTTCTTATGATTCGTATTCCTAGAATTACCTCTGCCAATCTCATATCTTTCATGTCAAATTTCTCTTTGAGCATGTTTTTTGTTCTATTGATGATATCTTTGTTGCTTCCAACGATAAAGCATATCATCTACATATAAGCACAACAAGATATACTTTGTCGGAGTACTTTGTCACCAATCTCTTTATCACATTCATTTATGTTGAAGCCATCTGACATCATTACGTTGTCTAACTTTTCATGCCATTGCTTAGGAGCTTGTTTAAGACCATATAGAGATTTCACAAGTCGACACACTTTGTGTTCTTGTCCGGGGAGAATGAACCCTTCTGGTTGTTTCATGTAAATTTCTTCTTCTAACTCACCATTTAGAAAACTAGTTTTTACATCCATTTAGTGAATTTCAAGATCTCGTAATGCAGCAATACTTATGATCATTCTGATAGAGGTTATTCTCGTTACCGGAGAATAAGTGTCAAAGAAATTCAAGCCTTCTTTTTGCCTGAATCCTTGCACCACAAGTCTAGCTTTGTACTTGTCAATTGCTCCATCATATTTCATTTTTGTTCGAAAAATCCATCTGTTTCCAAGAGCTTTGCACCCTTGTGGCAGATCAATTATTTCATAAGTATTGTTTTGCAGGATGGAATCCATCTCACTATTGACTGCTTCTTTCCAAGAAGGCGCGTCTGGAGTGGACATCGCTTCCATATATGTTTTTGGCTCTTTTTCTGCTAGAAACACTACCAAGAATTCTGAGCCAAAATCTTTCTCTTTATGAGCTCTTTTACTGCGTCTAGGTTCTTCTGCTTCTTCAATTTCGTCATTGAGAGCAGTGCCTGAGCTACTTGCTTCGTTTCCAGGGATATCCGCATCTCGTTGTTCACGAGTCCGTTTATTACTTTGCCTATCTTTACATGGAAACACATTTTCAAAGAATGAAGTATTTCGTGACTCCATTATAGTGTTTACCTTGATAGTTGATATATCGGACTTATGAACCAGAAATCGATAGGCATTACTATTATGCACGTATCCGATGAAAATGCAATCTACCGTCTTTGGGCCTATTGTAACCTTCTTTGGAAGTGATACTTCTACTTTTGCCAAGCACCCCCACACTTTCAGGTATTTGTACGAAGGTACATTACCTTTCCAAAGTTCATATGGAGTTTTTCCAGTTACTTTATGAGGCATTTTGTTGAGAATGTAATTTGTGGTAAGCAAAGCTTCCCCCCCACATGTTCTGGACTAACCCAGATTCCTGCAACATTTCCCCCCCCCCCACATGTTCTGGACTAACTCAGATTCCTGCAACATTGCAATCATCATTTCTTTAAGAGTTCGGTTTTTTTGTTCCGCAACTCCAATAGATTCCGGTGAATAAGGAGCAGTTATCTGGTGAAGAATTCCGTGTTCTCGACAGAATGAATTGAACGGTTCACCATATTCTCCTCCTCTATCACTTCGGATCATTTTTATCGGTTTTCCAAGTTGATTTTTGACTTCCAACCTGTATTCTTTGAATTTCTCCAAAGCTTCATCTTTACTATGTAGCAGATATACATAGCAGAATCTTGTACAATCATCAATGAAAGGTACAAAATATTTCTTTCCGCCTGTAGTTTGAAGAAATTTTAAATCACACAAGTCTGTGTGTATCAATCCTAGAGGTTCGGTTGTTCTTTCAACGCTTGGTGATGGAGTTTTTGTGAGTTTAGCTTGAACACAAATCTCACATTTATCTTTGCTTATTTTCTGTTTTGGAATCAGGTCCATGTTCATTAATCTACTCATAGATTTAAAGTTAACATGTCTTAATCGTTCATGCCATAAATTAAAAGACTCTGCAACATAAGCAAAAGGATTCTTATTAAACTTGTTCTTCGAGGTGGAAGCCTCGGTTACAACACTGACACCAACGTCAGAAGAGCGAATTACTTTTTCAACAGACATTTTGAACAAACCATCACAAACAAATCCCTTACCCAGAAACATTTCATTCTTGGACAGCACAAGCTTATCAGCATCCAGCTTGACAGTGAATCCGTGCTTGCTCAGGAGAGATCCCGAAATCAGATTCTTACGCATGTTCGGCACGTGGACCACGTCGGTCAAGCTCAGCTCACGTTCCGAGGTAAGTTTTAGAACAACCTTTCCATATCCAGCAATCTTCGAAGTAGCAGAGTTACCCATGCAGAGCTTCTCATTCCCTTTGTTCTTCTTGTAGGTGGAGAACATTTCCCTATCCATGCAGATGTGCCTGGTTGCACCGGTATCAAACCACCAAGTCTTTGGATGGCTTTCAGCAATGTTTACCTCAGTGACCACCGCACACATGTCAACATCAGTGATGGTGGAAGTGAGATTAGCTTCAAACTTAGCATTGTTTTGGTCCGCCTTCTTACTGCGACACTCAGATGCTTCGTGTCCCACCTTGTGACAGTAGTTACATGTTTCAGAAAACCTCGGCTTTGAAGGTTCACCACCAGCCTTCTTCTTGAACTTTTGAGTTTTCTGAGGAGCAACCTTTCCCTTGCCTTTGTCTTGGTTCCCTTTGTTCTGCCACTTTCCTTTCTTAGCATTCTGGTGCTCAGCCAAATTCGCATTGTTCTCACGAATCTGAACACTTGCAGCTTCGAGGTTCATGCGGTTTGTGGATTCAATCCGAAGTTGCATGATCAAGTTCTCTATGCTTATCCACTTCCTCTTCAAATTGAGGTAGTTCTTGAAATCTGTGAATCCTGGCAAAAGCTTCTCGATCATACAAGCAACCTGATAGGTTTCACACAGCCTCATGCCCTCGGCATGAATGTCATGGAGAAGGTTATGCACCTCGTCAACTTGTTCCATCAGGGGACGAGAATCCACCATCCTGTAGTTCTCGAATTTTGCCACAACATTGTTCTGGGATCCAGCATCTTCTGAACGGTACTTCTTATCCAGAGAGTCCCACAATTCCTTAGACGTGGCAGCGTTACTGAACACGTTGAACAACTAGTCAACCAGACGACTCTGGATGTAGCCCTTACACAGAAAGTCATCGTGTCTCCACGCATCAACACTTGAAAGTGCCCGGAAATCAGTGTTGTCCACTGGGAGGGAAGGACAGTCCTCACGGATGTACTTTTCCAGATTGAGCGTGGTCAGATGGAAGTGCATCTTCTTTTGCCACATCTTGAAGGATCTTCCATCAAACTTATCAGGAAGCAATCCATCAGAGTTTGCAGATGGAATCTGCACTGGTGGAAACTAAACAGCGGGTGCGGTTACAGTTTCAGAGTGTGTGGCAACGAGGAACGCAACCGTAACAGGCGGTTGATTCCCAAACTGCACTTGAGCAGTAGGCGTCTCAGAAGATTCAGCCTCGAGGGTTACGTTAGCCGTAGCATCAACGTTGACATTGGTGTTTTCGTTTTCGGTTTCCATTTCTGAAAAACCAAAAAGACAGAGAAAACAAAAATTTGGTAGGATCGATTTAGTGTGTAAACACAAATAAATCAGAAAACTTTCGATAATAAGTTAGAATCGCAAAACCTTAAGTTTACAAGTGCTAGGAACAAAACCTTAAGTGACCGTAAAAAAGTTGTCGAAGGGACATCCACAATGATCTTTTAGGGTTAAAGTCACAATGGTTTAACATACATACAAGCTCTTAAGCAACCGCATGGATGGGTAATACTAGAATAAATGAAGATTGCGCAGACCACGAGAAACTACAATACTCATGCATGTTTCAGTATATGTAGTCGGACATTTTCGACTAAGCGAGAGATCTAGTGTCTCTGGGACAGGAGCTTCTGAAATTAAAAGATAAACCAACGCTCTGAAATTTTGACAGGACGGGCTCAATCGCACTGGGATAATCCATCTAGTCAAATCCAGGTTGAATCAAACCGGATATGAATTGAACTGCTAAACTAAAAAAATAAGAGAAATATGTAAAAACATTATTCATATGTGGGTCTGAGTCAAATACGGAAATACCGGACTTGTTGAACAAACTAACAGACAAGAATCAATCCATGGGAGAACAGAACACGAATTGAGTGTGACGCAACACAAGCACAATTTAGAATAATAATAAGAAGAAAGCATACATGAATCCTTATTTTTTTATTGTACCCAACAAAGAGAATAGTTTCAGATGGAGACACTGTTTGGGATTCCCCTGTTGGTGACTCCACCTTCACTGGTCGGAAACAAAGCAGTGTACGGCATCTTAACCGGACCATTTCTGTTCTTCAGATTCTCATCTACGTTCCTCTCATCAATCTTCTTCTCAATCTCTTTTACTTTCTCTCCAAACTTCTCAAACGCTTCCAACGCTTCTTTATCAGCCGCCCACTCTTTATCATCTCTCTGCCCCAAATACACCTCATCGCTGGAATGAGTTGACAGAATCTCTATCAGAGATATCCCAAGGAGTGTCTGAAGCTGAGCCGTGATCGTTTTCAAGAACACTTTCTCCGGATTCTTCTCAAGTTCTTCAAACTCTGGAGTGTTTTCCTTTGGCATGAACTGACGGCTTATAGTCGGCCTGTTTGGGAGGTAACCTGCGATCGGATACTGTCCGAAGTTAACCGCTGCGTGAAGAGCAGAAGCCACCCAAATTATTATAGTGCAAGACTCCATGAGTTCCTCGCGGGTTTTCATTTTAGGCCACCAAGGTTCTGACTTTTTATCTCCGTGACCTTCCTCGCGCACCTCCTTCCACCAAGCTTGGAGCTCTGTGTCATTTTGGACATCCTCGTCCGTCTTGTAATACAAGGAAATGTAGTCTTGGACCCATGATTCAATAGCATACCAAACCTCAAGCCCATCCACGGCGTAAGGATAGTCTTTTATCCTCAGACGTAAGCCGTGTGGTGCTTCTGGGTCCTCAACAGCCATCCCTCTGCAATTAAGAAATGAAACTTGTTAATCATATTCCGGTTCATCAAACTGCTCTCTCATCAAACTACATTTCAGTCCTAGACTAATTACATTAGACCTATGGCTAAGAGTAGAGCCACTGAACTTTTTCAAAGCTTCTCATTTTCGCAGTGAGCTTTTTCTTCTCTTCTGAATATTGAAAGTTTGAGTAAATATGCATTACCTCTTTTTAAGCTCTGCTGGTAACGCTTGGTCAGGGAAGGTCCAGTGGTTCTTGTAGATAAAAGATGACATCTCCATGGCATATTTAGAAGGGAACACAGTGATCTCAAAGATACCACCACCATTGATCAGGATTTGTCTAGCAAGTGCATTGATGTTCATCGTATCACGGTAGTGAGGTTCAAGGAGCTTAAAAACCGGGTGAAGAACGCTCAGCTGTCTGTTCGTGGCAATCACAAATGGTTCAATCGATGCATGTGTTTGCATCCTGTAAAAAGAATCAAAACTTTAGTTTCAGATCATGTCAAATAGGTCAGTTTTTTCCCAACTGATAACCATTACGTATCCATTACCAGTGGCTGATAAGCTGATGATTTCCAGAGTCATTTACGCCCACAAAAGCCTTTGCCAACTGCCACAGCGAGTCGTAGACCCCTTCACCAGGCGTATATACTTCACTCACTGCTCCAAATTTGTCTCCATCAGGATGAGGCAAGCTCAGCTCTATCACCAATGGCTTCAAGGTCCCATCATCTTTCAGGAACAGAAGTGTCCTAGTTGCATAAGTCTTAGTAGTGGTGGTGTTTATACGTCCCAAGTACGGCATCAGTGAGTCATGGTGGTCTAATATGTACAGCCTTTCCTTCTCCAGAGCCTGAAATAGCAAAGAAAATTTGTTTCAATTCGACTCATATCAGATTAGTATTATCTATGATAGTATTTTTTTACCTCTTCCACAGTAAGCCCATCTAAGCTCTGTTCTATGTGGCTTTTGGTGATTGTACTGTCTTGGTTACCGTATGTTTCGCTGTCAAGCTTGCTTGTTGGAGGAAATTCCTGCAAGTTACACATGCCACAACCTGTTAGAAAACAGAAAAAACTAAAAGAAGCACTATCCATTATAGAAAGATTTCATGGATTCACCTGAAGAAGTTGAATAACAACAGGGTTTAGACCAGCCAGCATTTCTCTAGCGAATTCCTCATCAGTTCTCCATGCAGTTTTGTCCTCTAGAGAACGAAGAAAATCAAAATTACGTTATTCAAAATGCATTAGAGGAACAAGTTGTTACTATTACTAAGTAAGAAGAAAGAATATTCAAGTGAAGAATTTATGTTACCTTTGATGACCTGAGGCACTGGATACCTAAGGAATTTCTGGCCATCTGTTCTGAATATCTCCTTCAACATCTCAAGTGGTATATTCTTAACGATACTATCAATCAAAGACTGGTTTGGTAGATCAATTCCTTCTTCATAGATCTTAAGAACATCTTCGAAAGAATCAAACTCCTTGGGAGTGTCATCGAAGACAGCCTCAAGCGCAGGCTGGATGATCTGAGCAATGGCTTTGAGAGCATAAGCAAGGAAATCAGACATCTTCAAGTGTCCAAATCTCTCGTCCCGTGGAACATATATGTCTAGGCTCGACGTGACGGGTAACCTGCTCTCGGTTTGAGGATCTTCTTTAGTTGGGTTTCGCCCAGTTCTTCCCCTTCTTGGGTAAGGATACTCAGGAGTGCCTCCAAGTACAGGCCGTGGGTTATTTGGCGGGACGCCTAAATCATTGTAGTAAGCATAGTCATAGACTCTGTCCCATTCCTTAAGCTCTCCTTTTCCTGTTCCTCTGAGGCTCACCAGCTCTTCTTCTCTGTACTTGAGCAGCGTCGCTGGTGTTTCATGTGGAAGATAAGTCTGAAACAAAAGTAAACATTAGGTTTCAAAAGGCAATCCTCAGTCACATTATTTCTTGTAACTTTAATTATACCTTGTTGGAGAAGAAGACTCGGTCTTTGGCGTAGTTTTTAGCAGGGTAAACCCAAGAGTTGCAGAGGTAATGGACTCTACCATGGCCTGGGACGTCTTCAAGCGTGAGACTTTTGAGATAAAACTCACTAAAATGGCTGTTTCGGATCAAGAATGCGCCTGGGTAGCCGAAATCGCTGTCGTAATCGAAGGTGACCTTGAAAGCAGATTCGCCCGCGGTTAACGACGTGATCGTGGTGATCCAGTCCTCCAAATGGCCGGCCTTCCCTAGTTTTCCCTTAGAACCGTCTGCTGCAAAACAAAAATCACCATAAAGTTGTAATGACTCATGGAAAACCAATAAAACATTATCATTTTGTGTTCATTTGGCCGGGCTATACATGAAGTGATGAAGATATCATATCCTTTACTACTAAAACACAAGTCACCTCACTAATAAGAGTGTGACATGTGGCAAGTATAGCATAATTTTTTTATTTTCAGAAAAAAAATCTAACTTAATTAAATAAATAACCTACAAAAATAGGAAACTCAAAATTTAATTTGAAAAACAAAAAATCAGGAAAAAAAACTAACGTAATTAAGTAAATAACCCACAAAAATAGAAAACTCAAAATTTAAATTGAAAAACAAAAAATAGCATTTGCTTACAAAATAGAAAATAATTAATAAAATGTAACTATAGGTAAACTTACGGGTGTATAGCACCGGATATAATACTAGTATACAACTAAAACAACAGCAAAAGTTGCATCAACGTACTATTCTTTTTAAAAAAAAGATTGGAAACAAGATTAAACTTCTGAAAAAATCTAACACATACACCTATTATTGTTTGGTGCATAACTGATTGTTTAATATTCTGCAACTATTTTAGAGCCTAAACGAATACGGACATTAAAGCAATGAAAACCCTTTAAAAAAAAAAAAGACATTAAAGCAGGACGTGAATATGATTCCAAATGGAATATAATCAGATTAACAAAGTCGAATGTACCAGTAAATATTCCAGAAAAAAGTTAAAAACTCCAATAAGACATAAGCTTCTCTATAATGTCGGTGATGCTTTTATCATAAAAATACATATTCTGGACCCAAAAACAAAAACTATGGAGAAGATTAAAGACCCACTAACATAAAAATACAATTTCTAACTCAAAATTAATCCGAAGAACAAGGGAAAAAATATTATTATTATTTTTCTTTTTTGAAAATTAAATTTTCTCTTGTTGAAGGGAAAAGATTAAAGAGGAAGGTAACGTGACTTCTTTAAAAAAAATAAAGGACTTGGTCAGACAAAAATAATACATACTACATCTACATGGCATATATGATATATCTGATTTTATCGTTTTTCCAGGGAGAATAATGTTTTTGGCCTTTTGGGAGGAAAAAAGCCAAAATTATTCCAAGTTTTCTTGCTGAATAAGTTTCCATATATCAAACAAACAATCAAGTTTCGTAATTTTCTTCTGATGTACACGGTTTCACATTAACTATAATATTCCCAAAAAATGATCTCATTATTTCTTCAACTAAATAAAAAAACCCACATAGAGGACAAGAAGATAATAGGTCCGTAGAAAATAACAAATATATTGGTAATCGAGAACTTAAAAACTAAACTCCACTTGCTCTCTTTTTTTAAAAAAAAAGGATTATTAAATTTACCAACAAGTCAAAGAGAAAAAAAGCATCAAAAAACGAAGTAAATCAAAAAGAAAACGAAGAAGAAGACAAATTCAGTTACGTAAATAGAAAATGGAGCTGGGATTACCTGGATCAGTAAGATCAGAGCTAATTAGACGAAGAGTGACTTTGTTTCCGAGAAACTCATGGAGGCGGTCGAGAAACGAAGCGTTGAAATCGTTGAAATCGAGGACGTTCTTCTTCATCAGAACCACCGTCCCCTTCACCTTCGTCTTCACATTTCCGCCGCCGGTGAACAGATCCACCAAATCGCCCATCATATTTTGAACTCTAATTTCTTTTTTCGCTCACTGAGTTTTTGATTGTTGCGGAATCTGTTTTATCAATGGTGTCGCGTGAGTATTTATAGAAGAAAAAAAAGTCGTTGAGGGGCCTTCCTTCATTTAATTGAGCAATCAATATATTAATTAATCCGATTATATTGATTTTTTTTTTAAAGAAGTCGGGAAATTGTACTAAATAACCAAATAAAAAACAATATTTAAAGAATTAACTAATTAACCTACGTCTAATGGCAGTTTGGGAGGACCCGTGGATTCCGGATGTTTATCCAAAACCGGCACGACGGAGAGGAAGTATCTTACATCCCAACCTAATGGTGAATCATTTGTACAATTTTGGTACAAATGAATGGCATATACCAATTCTCCAGGAATTTTTGGAATCTAGAGATATACGACTCATTCAAAGGATAGAAATCAGTCTGTCGTTTATGGAGGACAAGTTTATCTAGCATTTTACAAAATCTGGAAAATACACGGTTAAATCGGGTTATTGGTTTGCGAAAGATCTTGAGAGAAACCAAGAGATCAATATGGGCAAAAAACCAAGCATTACGGTGTTAAAGGCATTTCCATTGGCATGCGATATCAGGTTCCATTGCGGTACTGGAGAGGATAAAACATCTTGGGGTCAGATGTTCTACTCTATGCTTGAGATGTGGTCTAGAGGAAGAAACGATTTATCATACTTTATTTAAGTGTCCAATAGTCCATGATATGGTTTTTGGCGCCAAGTGTAAGAGTAATTATACCATATTCCTCGGTTTATGCGAATATGGATTTTCTTTTTTGGAAGATTACGAGTGAACATACTAATAATGTGGAGTGTAATGTTTACCCATGGCTAGTGTGGTATATTTGGAAATCAAGAAATAAACGAGTGTTTACAGGGATAGAGACGGAAGTACAAGATGTTTTCAATTCAGCGGAGAGTGTTTACAAAGATAGAGGCGGAAGTACAAGATGTTTTCAATTCAGCGGAGAGTGAATGCCAAGAGTGGTTGGATGCACAAATACGGGAGAGTGAAACATAGGATAACATAAATGAGGTAACACATACGGCGGCATTGAATGTACATCGACTGGGATGTCAAGCGGATGGTTCATGGAAGGACGCAGATAATATTTCGGGCTTGGGATGGGTATGTGTCCAAGGAGATACTACTCTAATTCTAGGCGCCCAAGGTGTAAGCCAACGTAGGACTCCCTTACATGCGGAGATGGAGGCACTAATATGGGGTATGTGTAACATCCCAGATCCGGGTATGGAGTTTTCAGCAACTTAGAATAATTTCGTGGAGGTTAAATAGAGTTGAGAAATGGTCATTATGGTGTAAAGTGTCGTAAGGAAGTGGAAATCCATGGACTGGCCCGCGAAAGTGGTAAACGGGCCTCCTACAATTAAAAGGGGAAAGGAAACCCTAGATTTTGTAGGGGAGGAGGTGGAAAAACGTGGAGAGCAAGGAAGTTAGGCGGGCTTTCGGCCCATGTAGTAAGGAGGGGGAGAAAAATAAGGAAAGTGGAGAAAAATAAGGAAAGTGGATATTTTCCTTAGGGTTTTTGGTGTAGTATAAATAGAGAGCTAGGGAGCTCATTATTTACACACCAAAATATTTCTCTTCTCTCTAGAGCCAAAGAAACACGCTTAAGAGGAAGAGAAAAGAACGAGCTCGAGAAGGAACTCGGCACCCAACCTAAGGAGAAGCGGTATAAGGTAAGGCACGATGCGTACCTAATACTCCCTTTCTATTCTCTTCCTTATAGCTTTCATGCAGTAGTCTTAGTAGTACGGGTTAGGGTAGAGTAGTATAGTAGTAGAGTAGTAGTAGTGGTCTTGTGCGGATAGTGATTCCGTGCACGACCGGTAGTGTTGGTAGCGCCAAGGGTTGGCATCGGTATGGCCTCGGGGTGCCTCGATGACAACACGAATGGGTACCAACGATAGGTCTCGGTAGCGCCAAGGGTTGGCATCGGTCAGATACCAGTGACAACACGATTGTGACCGACGGTAGGTCTCGGTAGCACCAAGGGTTGGCATCGGTCAGATACCGGTGACAACACGATTGGGTACCGACGGTAGGCCTCGGTAGCGCCAAGGGTTGCCATCGGTCAGATACCAGTGACAACACGACTGGGTACCGAGTGTCCTAGAGCTGAGTAGAGGCCGCCTCGATAGGGCATCGGTGAGCCTCGAGAGGGCATCAATGCGAGGCATTGGTGGCGCCTCGACAAGGCCGGTGACGCCTTGACCAGGCACCGTAAGTAGTAAGGCTGATCGATGATCAGGACGAGTGAGTCTCGGATCGTACCACGAGGGACGTATCGATGAGAAATCGGTACAGACGCTCAACGATCCGACAGTGCCAATAGTGGCTATCAGGTAGTATCAGCGGTCGGACCATGGGGACGCATCGATAGGCCCTCGGGGAGGCCTACAATTGATCTACCACTAGCCATCGAGGGTAACTGAGTAGTCCGCAAGGGCAGTCCGCGATGAGATCGCTGACTGGCATCAATAAGCCTCGTGTAGGCCTTGGTGTATCGGTACGATACCTTGTTCGTCCGCGATGAACGAACCGGTAATCATCGGTGAAGGCATCGATGATCGGAGAGGAAGCTAGACGGGCAGTGCCAACCACTGTGCCGCGGACCGGTACGGCCTCGATAGTGATCGATACGGCCTCGGTCCGGAATCACGCCTGGTAAGCAAAAGCATGCTTGGCTTACCGACAGTGGCAGAGCATCCGGTCAGATCATGGCGATCTGGCTATGGACTCTTAGGTGAGACAATAGAGGAGCATGGCAAGGCTAACGCAGTTTGCCAAGTGAATCGGCTATCACAATGGAACTTGGTGAGGGTACACGGACCTAGGCGTACCGGCCGTGGGACTCATCCTTGTATCTCGAATAAACTTGGCTCGGCATAAGTTGGCCCAAGAGTGACTCGTTGTTTGGCGGACTGGAAACTAGTCATGGCAGAATCATGCCTAGTTCCGACTCGCACCGCATGTAGTTTAGGAAAGTAGTTAATGCATAAGCCGGCTATACTTTGAAAAGAGAGCCAGTGGGCCAAATGTGAGGATTAGCGTGGCAGACTGAAATGTCTGATACTAACCGATCATTGAACTGCAAAATAGAGCTATGGTAGAGTTACCGCCGCAAGGCCGTAAGGATACTCAATGGTTCACTTGTTTGTTGGACTCGGCAGACTACTAGAGAATGTTGTAGGCCGGACAGGTAGTGGCCGGCCAACTCGATAGTTGTACGGGCACGCCTTAGTCAACCTGGTAGAAAGTCTAGACGGTGTAGGCCAACAAGAGAAGCGCTAAGGAGGCTTAGTAAACTCGTACGGCCGCATACGACTCCAGGGTTAGAGGCGAGGCCGCGGGAACGCTAAGGCCAGTGATGGGCAAGGCGGGACCGCGAGTCTCCCACAATTAATGGATAGTTTTATGTGTGTATTTATGCAGGGACGGTCACCGTATGGCCATAGATGAGTCATGGGTAACGTATTGGGATAGCCATGCTTACCTGGGGCCGATCATACGGGGCAAAAGGTATTGCTTGAAATGCTTCGGCTATTGCTTGAGAACGTAGAGGTATAACGGACTAGGATTAACCGGAGTAGTTAGCTTGATTGTGAACCTTAGGATAGTCTAGTAGTTAAAAGCATGTTAAACCGGTAGGATAGTAGGTTCACAATGCCACCATTTAAATATTGTATGGACCGCATCGTGAGTATGCGTTCCCCCGGTTGTTTGTGTTTGGCCTGAAAGAGGGTACGAAGACCTAGCGTTCTGAGGATCGCTAGAAGGGTCTGGAGTGCCTTAACTTGGGAAGTCCGCCGACGGGCCGACTAGAGGATTGGCTGCCAGGGTGCCAGGCATACCAGTTTTACTGGTCCGGTTACTAGCTGGCTGGTGTAGAGTATAAGGGCTGCCAGCGTGCCCGGCATGAGGATGGGCTGCCAGCGTGCCCGGCATGAGGATGGGCTGCCAGCGTGCCAGCATGAGGTTGAGAAGTTGTGTTTGTATAACCGCCAAAGGGTTGGCCGTGAGACGCAATACCTGGCAAGTAGTGCTAAGGGTGTTGTGTGGGGTTGTAGGTTTAGAATAACTAGGTAGTGTTAGGTGGTGAGACGGAGTAGACCGTCTTACTGAGTATTCAATACTCACCCCCTTACAAGTGCGCAGGATAGGACATCCGGTCAGGTGGACCATAGGACGGCAAGGCAGGAGGGAGCAGCAGGCAATGGAGGAAGACTTTCCCAAGGCGTAGTGAATCTAGTACCCATACGTTGTAATTTACCCCACAATGTAATCAAGAAATTTTAGAGCAATGAAAATATCACTTTTGTCTAACACTTGGGTCTGGATTCATAGTCCGAGATGCGGGTGTTACAGTATGACCTGTATTTTGGAAAGAGATATGGCGTGCTAGACGTTTGAAACAGATTGTTCTGACCTGGTGGATATCGTCAAGCTCCCAGAGGAGTGGCCAACGTTTTCGATTCTCTCAGTCAAGCTCAGGATCTTACAAGATCGTCTACCCAACTTCTCATTATCCCACATTCCACGTTCTATTAATCTGAAGGCGGACTGTCTGACCCGTTCTATAAGATCACGAGTTTTTAACTTTTCTTATGTCAGCAACAATGTACCGACCTGGATTTCAAACTCGTGTGGTGTTTTCTTATTAATAGTTAGGTTAAAAATAAAAAAAAACCTAAGGCTAATGGCTGGTTTTTTCCACATATGGTCATTTTTGTTACTTTCTTGATTATTAACTTTTAGTTAGTTATCTACCAAATTCACCCGAAGAAGTTCAACTGAATAACTATGAAAATAACTTTTTTGGAGGAAAGAGCAAAATTTAATATAGCAAACTTTTCTGACCAAAACAAAAAAATATACAACAAATTTAAGATGCATATCTCGATTAAATAAATATATAATTTGTATCTATTTTTTTAAACCGTCTAAAATTTATTGCATCATAACAAAGAATTCAACAAATAATGAGAAGCAACACAAGAAAACGAATATAAAATCAAACAACATCACATCCAATGGTAAAAGTATTATGATGATATTTAAAAAGATCATTCGCAATTAACTGATGTAACCAAGCCAGACCACCGAAAGCCAAATATGAGTTAAACTTTTCATCGCATCACACTTTAGAGATTTGTCGGGCAACATTATTCGCTTCCTGTGATTCCAACTCAGATGCATAACTATCAAAACATGCTTGAAACATTAGATATCCTTTTGAAGAGTCCTCAATATCTCGGCCACTCCTTATGTTTCAACAGAGAATTTCGAACAGTCAAACAATTATATATATGCGATTATCACCTCCCGAATATGTAAATCATGGAAGATATTAAATATAATCTTAGTAATGACATTAATAATTGTATTGCCCAATGATCACTCTTAACTCTGTCATAATCTGATTTCTGGAACTCATGAATGCATCACGAGCGCGATACTGACCAGGAACCACCACAATGTAATGAAGAATTTCGCCAATTTCTATTAACATTACATTTCACAAGTCCTCAAAGATTATGCATTTTCTTTGGCAAACGTTGTCATAATCTTTGGCAGTACTTGCACGACTTAATCAACGAGGTGTTAATTGCAATCGCTATGTATACGATGTGGAATAGAGGATGAGACAATTAGTCATGCTTTATTATAATGTGTTGTTCAACAGACTTGGGTTTATTTTTTATCTCTTAGGAGACGGGATGCTCTTCCTTTTCTCGTCGATTTATGCAAACATGGATTATCTTTCCTGGAGAATTGTAAAGGAGGATACCCTTAATGAAGAATGCAAAATGTTTTCGTGGCTTATATGGTATATTTGGAAAGCCCGAAATAAATGTTGTTTTCAGGGGAGTGAGATGGAACCAACATACATACTTAAAGTGGCGGAGAGTGAACTTCTCGCATGGACAAATGCACAAATTTGTGAGATGGAAACGAATTCCAATATCGCGAGGGAGACACAATTAGAGAATCGGGTCCCAAATCCAATTCATTGTGAGGTTGATGGATCCTAGAAAGATACATATTTAACTTCTGGTCTAGGATGGGTATATTTTCAAGGACAAATGCTCGTACTTCTACGGACAAGAGATATGAGTAATAGGAGGTCATTATCGCATACAAAAATGGAGGGATTTATATGGGCAATGTCTTGTTTGCTAGAATGAGGAATAACATGCCAGGCCTTTGAGACAGATTGTTCTGAATTGGTGAATATCGTGCAAAATCCAGAGGAGTGGCTTGCTTTTTCGATTCTCACAGAATTTTTTTGGTGTTTACAAGATCATCTTCCCAAATTTTCTTTATCTTTAATGTCTCGTTCTATAAATTTAAGGGCGGACTGTTTGGCATGTTATGCACGCTCTCGAGCTTTTGAATTTTATTTTATAAGCAATGGTCCACTGGATAACCAATTCCGATGGCATTTTTTGATTAAAAGTTTGGTTGACAACAACAAAAAAGTCCAATGACCGGCTTCTGCCATCTCCTCTCAAGCCCACTGCCTATGTTGCCACTTTGCAAACCCACCGAGTCCACTACATTCATCCTTAGCTCATTCTGGGAATACCATCACAGCCTCTTGAACTTTGGAAAACAGGATTGCATTGTGATTCTTCTAAATGATCCATACTACCCAAGGGTTGGACTCCAAATTCTTGATATATTGACCATTCGCATTCATCAAGTCAAAGACAAAAGCCATATTCTCTTCAATATTGTTCGTAAAACCAGAAGGTGGTGTAGGAAATCCAGGAACTTCCCATATTTGTGAAGTTATGTCACATTAAAATAAAACATGGTTGATTGTCTTAAGCCCCAAGTGACATAACTTGCATTGTGAATTCACCAAAAATCCTCTTGAATTGAGTCAATCCACCACCGCTAGAGCACCTGACAAAGCTCTCCAATGAAACATTCTAATTTTCAGTAGTGTTGGTAATTGTTATACCCTGCTTTTAACCTCATTACACATCAAAGAACACGAACTCAACGAAGTTGGTGGTAACATATGATGATTGGCTGAAAACTAGTAGTCACTTTTCACCGTATAAGATCCATGGTCTATATAAGCCCAAATAAATCGATCTTGGACTCCTCTAATTGGTAACAGTATGATCCTTGCAACGTCTTCCTCTACAAACACATAGTTCAGACGATCCACATTCCAGTTTTGTTTGAAGAGATCAAAGAAGAGACATCAAGATTGAGATCAATATGATCTTGCGGATGAATAGGTCCTCTAGCCGTGAGTGTGTGACCCATTTTCCAACTAGACCTTCGTTTTTGTGTCGTCCCCAATAGATTTAGTTAAGCACCGTTCGAGAAGCTCTCTACCATGCATTATACTTCGCTACGCATACGATGGTCTATACCCTTTTCCACACGTCAAAAGATCACTCGAAGCGTAGTATCTTCCTTAGTAGAGTTGAGTTAAATGAGACTTCGATTCATTGATAAGACTCCGGTCTTGCCCCTCCTTATCGGCTTGCGTATACAAATATCATTGATCAATTTCTACGATTCCAACGCATAGTATCTTCCTCTTCTGAGGATCACACCTCTACTACACCCATGTTGCTCCAACTAGATTAGAAGACCTCCTCAATGTTTGGAGTGAATCCTAAACCAAAAACTCATGAAATTGTCAATGATTTCAAACTATTGGCGCGTACGGTCAAAACAATGCAAATGACACTGTCAGGTTTGATAGTAATATATCTTTTCACTTATTGTGAAACACTAATTTTTACATGACTATGCATCCAAGTAGGGAGATTATGGAATCACCATCAAGGATGATCTTGGAGAGCGTGGAAATAAAGAACAGCGTGGTGATAATGAAGGAGCAGCTCAAGAAGATGTGAACCTTGTTGTTTATGACTCTAAATCCTCCTGATTTAGAGTCACGCTATATGTTATCAAATCTTCTTCTCTTAAACTCGACTAGGATTTGGAACCTTGATCCTGCTAAGTAGTATGAATTTATTCTAGTGTACAAATTAATTACTTAAACTTATGGTATTGATGCTTATGTGAAATTACACTCTTCTTGCTATGATCTTAGTAATATAGTATGACTTTTTCCTAGCATACATGTGGATAAGGCTTTGAAACTCACTGAGGTGATTTCATAATATAGTTCTATTATGGTATTGTTGTAATCATGGTCGTGGATCTCACTGCGCTGACTCCTCATAATTTTCTCCTATCTTCTCTGTCTAATCTTATTTATCAGGATGCTTGGATTAACATACTCAAGTAAAAAATGGGAGATTGTAGATGCATTAGGATCAACATCAAGTTGTTGGGATAAGCTTGAAGAAAGCTTGAGAAAGAAGTTATCATAATCTTACCAAGTTATGGATAAGGACTAACTTATATTAGAAGTTATCTAATTATATGTATTCCTTTTAAGATTAGGATTAAGCTCTCTATATAAAGAGGTACCAAGTTGTGGTATACCTTTAAGAGTTTGAGAGAGAGATTACGAAGCTTTAGTTTTGAATTAGTTTCTAAAGCTAATAAAAGAAGTTGCTTTTATATTATTGATCTAAGCATTCAAATTCTAGATTTGGTATCAGAAGCCTAAGGTTTTAATCAAGATTAGTCACGAAGATCATTAGAAACATGAGTGAAGTAGTTACGATGACTAACAAACCGAAGGAAGGAAGACCATCGTCCATACAATGTCTGATGCTAAACAACACCAATTACACCATGTAGTCCATGAGAATGAAGGTTGCACTTCGTGTGCACAAAGTATGGGAGATGATTAATCCCGGATAAGATGAAGCTGAAAAGAATGATTTGGGCAGAGCTCTTTTGTTTCAATCCATACCAGAATTATTGATTCTACAAGTTGGTGACCTCGAGACCTCAAAAGCTGTGTGGAATTCAATAAAATCAAGGCATCTTGGAGCTGACAGAGTAAAGGAAGCACGTTTACAAACGCTCATGGCTGAGTTTGACCAGTTGAAGATGAAGGAAACTAACACAATTGATGATTTTGTTGGTAAACTCTCTGAAATCTCTACAAAATCATCAACTTTGGGTGAGAATATTGAAGAGTCAAAGATGGTTAAGAAATTTCTCAAGTGCTTGCCAAGGAGAAAATACATACATATAATCGCAGCTCTTGAGCAAGTTCTTGATCTAAAAACAACAACCTTTGAGGACATTGTTGGAAGATTAAAAACATATGAGGAACGAATCTGTGATGAGGAAACCTCTCAAGATGGACAAAGCAAGCTCATGTATGCTAACTCAGATCCATAGCCTTATGGTTTTTATCGAGAAGGAGGCAGAAGAGGTTTTGGTCGTGGCCGTGGAAGAAGTCGTGGACGGTTTAGTAATCAACAAAGAGAATTTGGTTACCAACCAAGAGAATTTGGTTACCAACAGAGGGACCAACAAAGGGACAAATCAAAGGTAACGTGTTACCGGTGCGATAAGACGGGACACTATGCATCCAACTATCCGGATCATCTACTTAAGCTGATCAAGCTTCAAGAATCGCAAGAGAATGAGCAAGAAGACACTCATGGAGCTGAGTCACTAATGATGCATGTGAAGCCAAAGGATTTTGAGACATGCTCAGATAAGGAATGGTATCTAGATAATGGTGCTAGTAAATCGTGCTTGGTTCCTAAAAATCAACACGAAAATTATTGGAAAAGTAAGATTTGGTGATGACTCACATGTTGACATAAGAGGAAAGGGATCAATTTTGTTTATCACCAAAGGAGGAGAAAGAAAGATACAAGTTGATGTCTACTACATACTGGATCTTAGGAGCAACATTATAAGTCTTGGTCAAGCTACTGAATCTGGTTGTGAGGTAAAAATGAAGGAAGACTATCTGACCTTACATGATCGTGATGGGAACTTGTTGGTGAGAGCAAACCGATCGAGAAATAGGTTGTACAAGGTAAGCTTGGAAGTTGAAAACACGAATTGTTTTCACCTTATAGCTTCAAGTGATTCAGCCAAGTGGCATGTCGGACTAGGACACATTGGTTTTGAAGCTTTGAAAACAATGGTGAGTAAAAGACTAGTGGTAGGAATACCTAGTGTTCCAAAAGAAAAGGAAGCATGTGCATCATGCTTACTTGGCAAACAAGCAAGAAGAGAATTTCCAAAAGCAACATCATATCGAGCGTCACAAGCACTAGAGCTGATTCATGGGGACCTTTTTGTGGACCTATTTCACCTTCAACAGCTGCGCAAAAGAGATACATATTTGTGTTGATTGATGATCATTCTCGATATATGTGGTCAATCCTTTTGAGAGAGAAAAGTGAGGCGTTTGAGAAATTCAAGATATTCAAAGCATTAGTTGAACAGGAAACCGGAGCTACAATCAAAACATTCCGAACAGATAGGGGTGGAAAGTTTGTTTCTCATGAATTTCAAAAAAAAAAATTGTGAGAAGGATGGGATCATGAGGCATCTAACAGCTCCTTATACCCTCCAACAAAACGGAGTAGTTGAGAGGCGAAACAGAACGCTACTAGAGATGACACGAAGCATCTTGAAACACATGAGCATGCCTAATTATCTTTGGGGAGAGGCTGTTAGACATTCGACGTACCTAATAAACAGAGTGGGAACAAGAGCTCTACAAGATCAAACACCATATGAAGCTCATAAGAAGAAGAAACCGAATGTAGAGCATCTACGTGTGTTTGGATGTGTATGTTATGTTAAGGTTTCAATGCCACATTTGAAGAATTTGGATGATAGGTCAAGGATGCTTGTGTATCTTGGGACAGAGCAGGAGTCTAAGGCTTACCGGCTACTAGATCCATCAACTCGGAAGATCATAGTAAACAGAGACGTGGTCTTCGACGAAAACAAAGGTTGGAGCTAGATTAGTTCAGAGGAACATCTATGGAATCCGGTTCTTTTACTCTTAGTCTTGGAAATTTTGGAAACAATGAAGTAAGTGAGAATGTAGTTGAACACGAAACGGAAGAAACCAGAGAGAAGGATGATAGTGATGATATTGTCAAAGAAGAATTTGTTGAGGGACTAGATTCTCAAGAAGGAGAACAGTCTTAGTCAGTACCTGTATTAAGAAGATCAACAAAAGAAGTTACAAAGCCGAGCTACTTGAAAGATTATGTGCTATTAGCAGAAGTTGAGGAAGGAGTACATCTCTTACTGGCAATTAATGAGGACCCTTGGGATTTTAAGGAGGCAAGTAAGTTGAAAGTGGGGAGAGATGCTTGTGAGGAGGAGATTGTGTTGATAAAGAAGAACAAGACATGGAGCTTAGTTGATCTTCCCTTTGGAAGCAAGGCAATCATCCTAAAGTGGGTTTTCAAGTTGAAACGCAACTCGGATAATAGCATAAACAAGCACAAGGCTAGGCTTGTTGCTAAAGGTTATGTACATACACACGGTATAAACTTTGATGAAGTCTTTGCTCTGGTGGCTCGCATTGAGACGATTCGTTTCATCATTGCTTTAGCAGCATCAAATGGTTGGGAGGTGCATCATCTGGATGTGAAGACTGCGTTTCTCCATGGAGAATTGAAAGAAGATGTCTATGTTAATCAGCCTGAAGGATTTGTAACTAAAGGGAGGGAGGGAAAGGTTTACAAACTGCATAAAGCTCTATATGGACTGCGTCAAGCACCGCGGGCATGGAACACAAAGTTAAATGAGATTCTTCTTGAGTTGAGCTTCGTAAAATGCTCCAAAGAACCCTCATTATAGAGAAAACAAGAAAAGGAGTTTCTTCTTGTTGTTGCGGTCTATGTAGACGATTTACTTATCACATGCCCAAGCTTGGAGTTAATACTCGATTTCAAGAAAGACATGGCTAAGAAATTTGAAATGAGTGACCTGGGAAAGCTGACCTACTATCTTGGTATTGAAGTATTTCAAGAAGAAAATGGGATCTTGTTAAAACAAGAGAGATATGCAAAGAAATTCTAGAAGAAGCTGGAATGAGTTAGTGCAATGCGATCCATACACCAATGAAATATGGCATGGTGCTTTCTATGTCTCAAGAGGAAGAACGTATCAATGAACGAGACTACAGAAAGAACATTGGATGTCTTAGATACTTACTACATACTAGGGCAGACCTCTCATTTTATGTTGGTATATTAAGCCGATACTTACAAGAGCCAAAGGAGTCACATGGGTCTGCCCTAAAACAGATCTTATGGTATCTCAAAAGAACATCCTCTCTTGGTCTTTACTTTAAATGTGGAATCAAATCAGGCTTGGTAGGTTACAGTTATAGCAGCTATAGTGTGGATGTTGATGATGGAAGGAGCACAGCAGGTCATGTCTTTTATCTCAACAAATGTCCAATTACTTGGTGTTCCCAAAAGCAACAAGTGGTTGCACTTTCTTCGTGTGAAGCTAAATTCATGGCAGCTACAGAGGCAGCTAAACAAGCTATTTGGCTCCAAGAAATTTTTGCTGAAATCATTGGAACAACATACGAGAAGGTAACAATTCGTGTTGATAATAAATCTGCAATAGAGCTCACTAAAAATCCAGTCTTCCATGGGCGAAGCAAACACATCCATCGAAGGTACCATTTCATCCGAGAATGCGTTGAGAATGGTCAAGTTGAGGTGGAACATGTTCCTGGAATCGAACAACGGGCTGGCATATTAACTAAGGCACTTAGAAAAACCAAGTTCAAGGAAATGAGAGATCTAATTGGAGTTCAAGATGTGTCGAAGATGGACTTCAAGCTTAAGGGGGAGAATGTTGGCAAGCTTGAGAAAGAAGTTATCCTAATCTTACCAAGTTATGGATAAGGACTAACTTATATTAGGAGTTATCTAATTATATGTATTCCTTTTAAGATTATGATTAAGCTCTCTATATAAAGAGGTACCAAGTTGTGGTATACCTTTAAGAGTTTGAGAGAGAGATTAAGAAGCTTTAGTTTTGAGTTAGTTTCTAAAGCTAATCAAAGAAGTTGCTTTTATATTCTTGATCTAAGCATTCACAAGTATCAAATGAGGAACAAGAGCGGTTTAAAGCTCTGTGCTACTCAGGATCCAACAAAGATGTCAAAGAAACAAAAGTTAACACCACAAGTGAGATACCATATGGTGTCTCGAGCAAAGGGAAGCACAAGTGTGAAGCTTGTGCATAGGAGTGGTTCATGAAACAAGGAAGCCGATCTGACGTTTTGCAAAAAGTAAAAGCATAAGTGTTGCGAGTTGGACAAGCTGGTGTGGGTGATGGCAGTTGAAGCAGTGTACCGCTGATGTCTACCATTTGTAGATGGAGAATAATAGTTTGTCCTTGGGGAGAGCCATCCATTATGTTGGCGGAAAGGCAACAAATATAAAGGTGATGTTGAGCGAAAAATGGCACTCAGTTCTTCCAAGCAAAATAGTTGAAAAGTGATTATGTTGAAGAACTCAGAAAGAGCAAACGATCAACAAGAATTGTGAGAGAATTTTTGGGTAGATTAAGAATAGTTTTAGGAGCGAATCATGTTTTGAGTAATGTCGTCAAACTATCGCTAGAATAAGTTGAATGTCTTGTTCTTTACTTACATGTTTTTGTAATCTCTAGAATACAACGGGTGTTGTGTGTAGAAGTGTTACTTTATGTTACCAAGATAAATAAAATTAGTGAAATTTTAGTTAACCGCATTTTGTTTCCAACTTAGGCTTTGATTCGTGCACTAGATTGCGGTACGACTGTGATCAATTTCTAAAAACTACATGTGATGCTTCCAATCAACAAAAAATGAACATGTTGTCAAATCAAGAATTAAAAAAAAAATTGTTACTACAGTAAAAACTCTATAAAGTAATAATGTTGGGACCACCAAAATTTATTACTTTATAAAGTTATTACTTTATGAGTAATGCTTAAAATAAGTAATAAAAAACTAATGCACAAATTTATTAAAACACAATCTAATCACTTATAAATTTTTTTACAGAATAGAAATGGTTAAACATAATAAAAGTTAACTAATTCTCTTATAAAAGTTGGAAATATAATATACTTTGAAATAATTTGTTTCTTCTAAAACATCAATTACTATGAAATGAAAGAAATATATAGCATTTATTGTTTTATGATATTAATGGGACCATATATTTGCATAAAACTTTTGAAAAATGTTTTATCTTATTATCTTATCGGTTTATGTCAGTGCCCCGACTCGGGACCGGCAAAATTTATTAGTTTATCGAGTTTATTACTTTATCGAGTATTACTTTATAAAGTTTTTACTGTATGTAGCTAAGTGCGATTCAAAAACGTGAACAAACTAATGGAACCGCACTATACAATTGTACCGCACCAAAATAGGTGAGTATAAATGAGGTATTTTGCTTTTTTTTTCTTTTTTTTTTTTAAATTGTATAGTGCAAGTAAAAATTCTAAAAACTCATGTATATCTTTAAATTTTACTAGCTATTACAATTAACATTGAAAAAAAATCATGTTCATTAAAAATGTTCAGATAAAAAATATATCATATTAATAATTATTATATCAGCACCGCACTTATTATATTCAGAATCAAACATTGTTTCCTCTCGCTTTTCTTACATAAACCGCACTAGTTCTACTTACCGCACAATCCGCACTTGTACCCACAGCACCGCATTATTTTCTTATTTACACCGCTAAATTCGATGAACCTTTAAAATTGGACACTTACTCTTGTTAAAATCTTTACTATTACAAAAAAAAAATTGATAATAATATATGTAACCTAGTGGTAAATGCATGTAGTTTTTTCATGTTTTTTTTTTAAAAATTGACAAATTTTGTTTTTTTATAACTCAGAGTATATCTCAAACCTATGGATGGACATAAATTTATCCTTGGAAGAGGTGGAGGCCACAAATAGACTTTCTTACCGGGTATGCAAATAAGTCAGAAGCAAAGACCCATGTCCAATACAATGGGTTTTAGTTTCACGTAGCAAGTAGATCAAACTTGAACCGTGTTAGCGTTCCAAACTCGTCTCCTCACTTGATCATAGGGCCCTGACTTTTTTTTCCTTCTTAATTACACAAAAAAATTGTTTTTTCCATGTTACCATAGAATCTACGCAAGTTCGATCCTTCGTCTTGGCATCCGATCCACATGATCTATACATAATTTACCATCAATTATGTTATCCGCAGCCAGATTTTAATTCCTCCCGTTTATCGATTGTAATGGGGATGTTGTTTATATATATTTTTTTCAAAAAGTAGGTGTTATTTATTGTCTTTATCTTTTTATTTTATAATGTAAAGATGGTAACGTGCGGCCCTCGTGCATTATAAATACACTTTTCTTAGTTTTAAATTGGTGGTAGTTGATAGAAAATAGAGACTCGAGATCGCCCAGGCTGTCTTGTTCATCAGATTGGGGTAAACATAATTAAATGACATCATTAAGAAAAATCGAACATAATTGTTGATAAATTTATTTAATTTATTAACATCTTCAAAAATTTAGCAAATTTTGCATATTTAGCAAAAATTCAGCGATTACCATTTACAGCTCTTATTACTCCCTCCGTTTCATATTAGTTGTCATTCTACGCTTTTTATTTTGTATCAAATTAGTTGTCGTTTTACATTTTCAATGCAAATTTATGATTGATTTTCCATTTTTATCCATATACTTTTAGCTTATTAATTACATATATCCAATAAAAACACATTAATTAGGGGTAAAACAGTATTTTTAAATGTTATTCTTAATTTACGTGAAATCATCTAGAACGACAACTAATATGCAACGGAGGGAGTAACAACATTTGAGTTACAAAGTAACGCATGCATGTATTGTTGGGCACAAATCGGGTATCCTGAAAAATTGCAGTATTTGTGATTTGCTTTGTTTTTGACTTACATCTAATTTTTTGATTTGTTTTGCTTCGAAAAATTTCGGACATCCGGAATTACGGAGATCCATATTTCTTTTTAAATATTTGCGGGTATTCGGATACTCACGGATATTCCTTTTGAACCAAACAAATCAAAACACCGTAACTTTTCCTAATACATTTTGTTTTAGTATAGTTTTTAAACTAACTAATGAATGAGTATATTAATGATCTTGTTTTGCTAGATATAATTAAAGAAAAATAAACATGAAAGATTAAAATGGTGAAAACAAAATACTTTGCTTTTTATTTAAGAAAATTAGAAAATTATATTTTCAATTAAAAAACTAATATCTACCTATTTTTTAGTGTAATATTTTTGTCTAATGCATTTTAATCAAATCTAAAAATGTAAATAGATGTTATAATTCTATCATATTATATGTACATATACGGATCGTAGCGAATATTCGAATTTTTAAAATTTGTATTTGTGATTTTTTTTGTTTTATGAATACTAGATTTTATAATTTACTTCGTTTTGATTTATAACGGATATCTAAAGTTTTTTGGTCGGAACGAATCTAACAAATAATTTGTCTAGCCGTAGATGCATGTTTAGGTTATCAAAAAAAAGTAGCACATGTTTTTTTTTTTTGTCAATAACAAGTAGCGCATGTTTAGGTTTGAAGATTGAACTTTCAACTAGTGTGGATATTTAATTGCATGAAAAAGGAGGTGATTTGTCTGGTCTGAGATATAAATGTTTTAACTTTTAAGAGTGTGCCCTTTTAATATACGAAACTAGGGTATGTCCACGCGTTGCGTGGATTTAAAATTAACATGCTATAATATATAATAACTGTTAACTTACTGACTATTTTTATATTTAATATTACAGAAATTTGATGTTTATTGTAAATAATTATCTAGGTCCAGAGACTAAAAATTTGTAGCAAATTATTTATTAGATATATACAATGTTATTTTTTTTTGCTAACATATACAATGTTATTTGTAGAAAACAAATTAAGATTAAAAATTAATCAAGAATTTTAAATTATTTTATGTGAATTATTTTCAAATATATAAAAATTTATCATATTCTGAAAATCTTGACATATACATGAAACATGATAAAAAAATTATATGGTGATATTATGGCACATATGGTGAATAGAAACATATTAGAACATCTTATAAAAATTTATTATTTTATTATAAAATAAAAAAGAAAATTTAACTTATTTGCGAAGAGATATCGTAAAAAATAAGAATATCTAAGAATATGGAATATGGGATAAGACGAAGTGATATTGAAGTATAACGAATTCATTAAATATGGGATGGACAGATGGCTGGTGACGATAAGAAACATTTAATGAACCAAAAAAAAATGTTTATCTCGAAAGATCTCATCTTAATAAGCGAAATGCATACGTAAGTTTAATTAAAACGTTGAGTCGTAATATATATACGATTGAAATTGTTACATTTCTGGTAATGTCCTTGACAAATTGAAATCAAATTGCTAATCAAAACTCAAAAGTCATGAATAGGTGAAAGATGCACCAGCCATTATTTTTTCCTTCTTACCCATAAACTTAACGATAGACTTTTTTCCAACTAACGGGAATATGAGATAAACACAACACATGTTAAAAAATTATTTGCAGAGGAAGTTGTAACGCTGGTGGATGCCGGCTGCTACTAGATTAAATAGAACAAACGTTCACGTCACACACTTCTTACCTTTTATGCTTAAGATTATTTTCTTTATAGTATCTTTTAGCTGTTTCGTGGGGAATTCCATTTAAATAATCATTCTTAATGATTTCAGCAAATATATATATTTATATATATATATATATATAATTTAAACGTGGACTAGAGCAGATTTGGCCGTCGTAGATAATCGCCTAGTCCCGAAATTATCCACGTTTTTACCTTTAGAACATGACAAAGGCTGACCATTTCTAACATACGTATCACAAAAGACATTTAGAAACTTCGTTGTATATTTAAATGTATTAACATTTATTTATAAATGAAAATAACATGTTATTGTACGTGTCTTTTCTTTCTTTTTTTGATAAAATGTAAATATTTCATTCAAAATGTAAATATTTCAAAATTTAAATTTACAATGTGAATTATAATCTTAGTTTATGAATTCATGACAAAAAAAAAACATGATAACATATTGCAAGACGAATTTCCATCCGTCTACGATTTTCAGTCCGTCTAGTCGACATAAACCCGAAGGCTATGGAATAAGACGAAGTGATGACGATGATCCATGCTCTTTCAAAATCAGTTGCAAGTAAAGAAGCCGTGAAGGCGAAGCGCTTAGGTTGTGAAGAACAAAACCCCGGGTAAAAGAAGCTGTTCAAAAAAGGCCCAAACAAGGATTGTCAACGGAAAGAGCTTCGACGACCTCGATCACCGATTCTTCTCGCACTGAATGAGAGTGACTCAAAGCGCATCTCCATGAGCTTTCACCTAGAAGAAACCTTAGAACCAATAGAAGTGAACAGTGCAAGCTTACCCTACCAAGTTCCCCGAAGTCGGCTAGTACAAAGCTACAAAAATCACTAAGAACAACACAAAACACTAATGGCCATACTAACTCCTCTAAAACCCAAGACAAGCCTACAAAACAAAGCGCTAACCAGCAACAACCCTATCAAAACAACGAGAGCTGAAAGACGCATACAACACCTAGTCCTGGCCACTTCCAACACACTAAAATTACAAAGATGCAAGCCACAAGCGCAATACATTAGCTTCCACTGGAAGCATAACCAAACAAGAGCAACATCAACGCAAGAAAACTTGGCAAAACCAGTGATCTCCAAAGTCGAATCCTCACACTCGCGATGCCACCATGGTCACACAACCGCTAGTTTTACCGCTGCCCATAGCAAAACCAAACCGACCAAATTGACGAGCCTCAACAACCTGTGAAGAAACCAGAATCACAACCAAGAGAACAAGACCTGCTTCAAACCCAATAGAGATGGATAAGGGGATCGAGGCTCCAAACACAAGTGAACTAAAAGGAAACTCCGTAGAATAATCTCGGTCCTCGAATTGGAAATCCCAAATATCCAAACCTTATAACATAAAAAAGTAACTTGGTGAAGACATAGGTCGATCCTCCACAAACGTCTCAACCGTCCTCGATTGGTTGGGACAGGCGGAAAAAGACAACCCAACCACCAGAGAACCCTCGACACGGCGGTGAAAACCAAACAAAAACTTGGAGTTTGCAGTAACCACAAAGGATGACAGAAGTTGTAGGAATGAACCACAGACGTCGCTCCATGACCAGACCAAACATAATCCATCCCCGGAAACCGCTAAGGGAGGAGGAGGATCTAAAAAGATAGATCTGCGACGGAAGAAAAACAAGAGGCAAGTGAAGGGTTGGAGCTATTCTCTGGACGACAACTCTCCACCATCCACTAGCAAGAAGAGCCAAGGCGGAGAAACCCTTGCACCCAAACGCGGCCGTCAAGTACATCGCCTCTCCACCCACTCACCGTGAAAAGCCGATCAGATCTAGAAGAGAGAAGAAGCACATGTACCAACAGAACCGACGACATAAAGCTTAGACGATAGCCCTCTCACAACTCCGGTAGAAACTAGAAGCCAGAGAGGCAAAACGGAGGACGACGACGGAGAAGCTCGAGATCTGAAATCGTCTTTGAAATCGTCGCGCGTGGCAATCACGCGCACGATTCCCTTTTCCTTTTTTCCTCCCTATTGTACATTTCTTACAACATTATGAGATTTCCTTTTTTCCTCCCTATTCCTTTATTTTATCGATTAATATATTTTTAAATTAAGAAATATTTAAAATCTAAGTGTTATTAATTTATAAAAGTTTTATTGTATTCATTTTAAATATCATTTTTAGTTATTGGTGGTGCGTTAGTGATTCTTACTTGAAGAAATGATTGTTCTGTGGGTCTATGGGAAGGTTAAATTCTCTCACTATCGTGAAATTATCTAGGGGTGGTTTCCAAAATAACCCAAAATTTGAAGTCAATTACAAATCTATACCCCATTTTCTCTCTCATCAAATTGTTTTCAAAAAAACCAAAACAATCAACTTATTTACGGAAATGCCATTATATCTGAATTTTTTTTTTTTTTTTGTAAATCAGACATTTGATTTCACAAACAAACACCCAATTATATCAACTTATTTATGAAAATGTCATCGCCATCAAGTTTCACAACCACCATGAACAACCAAATTGAAGCTCTTCAATGCATCTCCATCTGATTTTCGTGCATAAATAGATCACAAACCAACTTATAGCTTCATCAACTATCATTTCATCTCCAATTTCATCCAAAACACTATGTAAATGAGCATTTGAAAAATTATCTCACTCACAATCTCTTGAATTTTCGTGGTTTTTACTAGATAATGTCTGGGCTTCGTAGTAAACAGTTAGAGTAGGGATTTTGTGTGTTTAAACGAGCTAAAAACAGGGATCTACGGCGAAACGGAGCTAAAAACCGTATTTTCCGATCTGGTTCAGAAGAGTAGACTTCGTCGGACGTCTGCTGGTCAACGAGAGGTTAGATTTGCAATTGACTTTTTTCAGATTTTTTACGTAGACTTCTCATAGAAGTCTGCTTGTGCTCCTTTATTCTCCTTTGACAAAAAAAAAAATTCAGTAGACTGCCCGGGAAGTCTACTTAAAAAATGGGTTAGTTTCGCATTTGACCAAAATGTTGACTTTTTTTAGCAGACTCTGTACACGATTCTACTAGCAGACTTCCCTCAGAGTCTGCTCGACTACGTTTAGGTTATTTTTGCAATTGACTTTTTGTTGACTTTTTTGAGTAGACGCTATTTAAAGTCTACTGTATACGGTGAGGTTAGTTTTGTGATTGACCAAAATTTCGGACATTGACTTTTTGAAAATATTTAGAGTAGACTTCCCCAGACGTCTGCTACAAATTGAAATTTCAACAGACTTATGTGGAAGTCTACTCGTTAATTAATTCGATAATAATTCGATATTTGGTCAAACACAAAACTAACCTGTTTTTTAAGTAGACTTCTTTTAGACTCTACTCAAAAAGTCAAAAATAAGTCAATTGCAAATGTAACCTCTACTGTTCCAGTAGACTTCAACCGGCAGTCTACTAGTGTGCGTAGACTTCCGTTTGATGTCTGCTAGATATTTATGGTATTAGAAGTCTACCGCGGAAGTCTACTGTAAAAGTCAATTGCAAATATAACCTATTTTTACAGCAGACTTCTGGAGAAGTCTACTACTAAAAGTCAACATTTTGGTCAAATGCAAAGATAACCTCGGTAGACTACAATTAGGGTCTACTACGCAAGAAGACTTCCGTTAGAAGTCTACTGGGTTTTGCCGTAATTGCAAAAACTAACCCATTGGATAGACTTCTACAAAAGTATACTAGTAAACGTTAAACGCAGTCTTCTGGCGCAGACTGCTGGTGAAGTCTGCGTTTTTATGTTTTTAAAAAATGAATTTATAGCTAATATATAATATATTTTCAAGATTTTTTTGCTCTCACGTGTGTGTTTTCTAATATGTGATCTTCTGTATGGGTTTGAGATATTTAAATGCAATATTTATGGTGTAAATCAATTTTCTTGTTTGAGTAGTAATTAGCTTTTCACGGTAGACTTCTTCAAGAGTGTACTAGTAGACGACATGGGAAGTCTGTATTTATGTTTTTAGTAAAACATTAATTTAAAATTATGTATAACGAAATTTTAAGATTTTATTGGTTTCAAATGTGTGATATATTATTGCTGTTTTTATGTACTAGTTTGACATCTTCAGCTGTAATGAAACCTTTTATTTCTGATTAATTAGTTTTTTCACAGTTTAGTAGACTACCGTTGAAGTCTGCTATGATTTTTGATTACTAATGTGTTTCCTATTTGTTTTTACAGAGAATGGTTCAATTAGCTGTTGTCTTTGGAGAATGGATTATGAAAGATGGGGTGTGGCAGTTTGTTGTTGATAATCTTACAGGAGGAAGACTCTTCTTCTTGAGTGATGGTTGTACCCATGGTGATCTTCTTGAGATGGTACAAGTTGATTATGAGCTTGACAAAAAAAGAGAGTTGGTGGAGATAACTTATTCACTCCCAGAAACAATGATGCAACATATGGCACCGGATACACCTCCAGTGCATGTCACAAATGATCGACAAGTTCGGAATTTGATCGAACTAAGTAGAGCGCATGTTATACGTCTTTGTGTCTCGAGTCAGTTCGAGATAGATGGTGGCAACGATGAGTTCGATGAAGCTTCAGAAGATGACGATGACGAGGGTGGAGATGAGGAGAACAATGCGATTGGAGATGATAACGAATTCTCCGATGGTACAAGAAATGGGGATAATGATGCGATTGGAGGTGACGATATTGAAGATGGCGATGGTGTGAATTCTATCTCAATAGATGGTGTTGGTATCAGTGAGGATTACAGTTTGTACGGAAAATTGCAAGATGATCCTGAAGACGATATCTCATTTGATGGTGTTGGTGGGATTGAGCGTTGTCTTGGCGTCGGAGGAAGATCAAATACAACATGGTCTTGGTCTGATGGTATCTTTGTCGGACAAAGTTTTGCTAACAAGGGTGAGCTACTTAAAGAGTTTCGATTGACTGCCGTGATGGGAAGATTTGCATTTAGAAATTACAAGTCCACTAAAACTTTGTTTGTCGGTAAGTGTTGCGTGAAAGGGTGCAAGTGGAAAGTCCGAGCGGGTGTGAAGAATGAACGAAACTGGTTTTGGGTGACAAAGTATCTGAAAAACCATACATGTCAACTATCGGAAAGAATAGCTCACCGGAGACGCGCTATTCCAAAGTACATTGGTAGGTTATTTATCGAGCGCGTCGGAATAATCGATGGAATAACTCCGAAGCATATACAAGATTCGATGAAGGTGATGTTTGGGATGAATCTGGATTATACCACTTCGTATAGATCATTGATATACGCCCAAGAATTGGTTAGGGGAACTGCTGAACATGGTTATGAAGATCTCCCATCTTATTTGCATATGATCAAGGAAGCAAATCCGGGAACAGTGACCGCTCTTGAGATTGATGCAGAGAATATATTTAAGTATCTATTTATATCATTCGGAGCCTCCATAGCTGGTTTTCAATATCTTAGACGAGTAATTGTTGTGGATGGGACTCATTTAAGTGGAAAGTATGAAGGGGTTTTGCTTGTTGCAGCCGCACAAGACGGTAACTTTCAAATTTTTCCTTTGGCGTTTGGGATCGTCGATTCTGAGAATGATGCTTCATGGGAATGGTTCTTTACGAAATTGAGTGGCTGTATATCTGATCAATACCCTTTGGCGATAGTTTCGGACAGGTGTAGCTCCATTAAGAAAGCATGCGAGACGGTTTTTCCTTGGGCAACACGAGGCATATGTTATTATCATCTTCAGTGTAATATTGTTAACAAATTGAGGGGAAAACAACTCATGTACTTGGTGAAAGGTGCTGCGTATGCGTATACGCTTGATGATTATAACCGATACATGGATTTGATACGCGAGGCGAAGCCAAAAATTGCAACATACTTGGAGGAAGCGGATCCAAAGTTATGGTCACGAGTTCACTTCGAGGGAGATAGATATAACATAAAGACAAGCAATGTTGCTGAATCCATTAATTCCGCCCTAAAGGTAGCTCGAGGATTTCCAATATCATTCCTCTTGGAATTTATTCGAGAGAAGCTAGGAAAGTGGTTTTCTAGGAGGCGAGAAGATGCTCTAAGTCTACTTACACGCCATAGTCGGGGAGTTGAATATTTGTTGGCGGTTCGTGATGATTACGCATCTAGGATGACGGTGGAACGCATCAATGATTTGCAGTTTCATGTGAAAGGAGGAGCACGTGAGTGTATCGTTGAGTTGGGCAACAACAAATGTAGTTGTGGTGTTTTCCACATCGAGAAAATACCTTGCTCACATGCTATTGCCGCTTTTATAGCGAGCAAACAAGATGTTGCAACTTCTGTTTGTCAGACATACGGGAGAGATTATTTGTATTGGGCGTATGCGCAAACTATATTTCCGAAAACCGAACTTGGTGATGCTATGAAATCAGAGAAGTGTCTCCCTCCTTACGTGAAGCCGCGTCCCGGAAGGAAGAAGAAATCGCGGTGGCAAACGTGGCTAGAACTCGCAAAGAAGAAAAGAAATAAACCGCGGAAGATTCATGCGCATTACAATTGTTCAAAATGCAAACTCCCAGGTCATACGAAGCAGAATTGTGTTACTTAAATAGTCCCTGGTCTCTGACAATGAAGTCTTCCACTAACGTCTGTATCTGAAGTCTACTGATTCAGTCTACTGATGGAGTCCACTCGGAAGTCTACTCATATGTTGTCTTATGTTTTTTTAAGTATTTGTTGTCTTTGTCGAACTACTTTAGATTTGCATGCTCTCAAAAGACTTTTGTGTGAATTATGTTCATCTTTGTGTTAATTATTGGTTGTCTACGTTGTTTACGCTCCTTCTTTAGAATGCCATACTTAATGGAGGATAACGATGTTTCAAGGGAAAGAAGTTGTAGAACAACTATGGTAAATAGTTATAAAAACAGAGCATACCATAGTATCATTAAATAGTTAAAGAGTGTTTACATAGCCATACCATTCAGAGATAGAAAATCCCAAACAAATCCCTACCAAAAGCATTACCGATTCACATCCCGCCATAGTAGCCAAAAAAATAGAGGATATGAGTTTTCCTTACATTTACAATATATATGCAAGATTCCTAAAATTGTGGCGGGAAACAAAAACATATAACTAGGTGGACCCTCTATTTTTGGTCATAAAGGTCCAGCCCCTTATACGTTTGTGTATCTATCCCACGAAAATCTGTCTCCGTGAATATATCAGCCGCAAGCTTTTCCCTAATACGCTTGATGTTCCTATCACACAAGGCAGCCAAACTAAATGTATAGCCCAAAGCGTGGCACTCGATGTACTTCAAAGAATACACTCCACAATCCCCACTTTGCTTGTTCTGGGGTACTTTCGTTGCCGGTAACCGGGCATAGGTAAATGGAGTTAGTGGCCACTTGTGTCTGTCTTCTGCTAGACAACATTCACGAATGAGATGAGGCAACATGACTACGATGGGGTCGACCTTCTCTTTAATCTCATCATCACTTGCAAATGTCGCCGCACTGTCCCAAATGGTAATGTGTCTTTTTGGGATTGAAATCCACAACGCAATCCAGTGAATCCTTCTCACATGTAGTGGCATGTCTATGTCCTCCACTTCCGTCCCCCACGTCTTCACTCGTTGTTCATATTCCGGCATTTTCCCTGCATAGTAATCCCAAGCCCCACCGGGTAGGGCTCTTCCAGTCCCGTCTGGATTGGGTATGGAAGCCAGAAATTCGTTGTACCTCATATTCCATACCATGCCTAGAGTAGTGTCGAGGAAGCAAATTTTTTCACTCCTAAACCACGCGATATTTTTCACGTACCGTTTCCTCATCATATTCATCGCAGCATCCATGTGCTGAAACAGAAATACAACAAAATCAGTCACTAAAGATGTCTACTAAAGATGTCTACTAACTACGTCTTCTGAAGATGTATACTAATAATGTCTACTGAAGATGTCTACTAATACTCTCTCCTACGTATGTCTACTGAAGATGTATACTGAAGATGTGTCAGATCAGAGGAGATTGAAAGCTTTACCGTGTCTTTAAGCCACTCTTCCGGCTTCTGTAGAATCCAGAACCACTGTAGAGAAGTGAACGGAGGAGGCTCGATGCTGTTGTCCTTGTTATAGCCCCTGTGTAGTAAAGATAAGTAAGTCACCAACTTACATAAACGTAAACAACATCAATAACAATTTTTTTACATATTCAACTTACGGTTGAAGTTGCAACCAATTTTGTAGGGACAACATCTTATGTTCCTCAAGAGGAGCAAAAGGATCATATCTTTTTCCTACTGTGACTTTCGATTTAGCCGTTTGGGTCGGCAAGTAAGGGGAGCTTTGACCCCGTCCTGGATTCTTAACCCTCAAACTCTTTTCTCGTACAAACTGTTGTGTTTCAATAAGTTTCTTGTCTTGTTTAGCTTTCTGGACCTCTACAAACTTTGCTTGTACGTTTTTTTTCTCGATAAACATAACACTTGGATCCGCACCATTGACACTCTCACTCTGACCATCTGCTTTACATGTTTCCATATTCAGAAATTCACTCTGCAGATAGAGTGTGAAAGAAGATTCAGATACAAATGAAAATAAACAACTCATGGAATTCAAATAGAGTACTTGGTTGATATACCAAGCATACATAATTGGAAAATTGACAAGAAGGTTCAAACATAACATCAAATACGGAAACATTTGAGATACAAAGAAACAGATTAACACAGGTTTTTGACTACGGTTTTTGTTTGGTATTACGAATTCTTAACGTTCGTTTGTGAGGAGATTGGGAACTAACCCCGACATCAGGGAGTGATTTTCCCTTCGCAGCATCGTCTATTTTGTTATTCTCTAGTGGAGCAGCTTTGGCAGGTGCAGGTGCAGGTTCATTGGACTTGGTTTGCTCTTGTGGATTTGGAGACTTGTCTCCATCTATCTTCTCCAAAACCTCTTTGGTCTTTCTCTTTTCACCTTTCCTACCTTTCCCACCTTTCGCTGCATCCAAAGATTTCTCAATCGCCTCGACCTTGTCACCAAGGACTTTGATCTTCTTCTCACAGCTCGCAAAACCATTCGCAACCGTCTTTGTCAACCCTGTAAAGTTCTGATCAAAGTGTGCTTGTAGAGTCCTTAGCAATGACGGTAGATCCTCTTCAACAGCAGAGTAGGATAACTCTCAACTCCTCTTATCTGTTGCAGATTTCACATGTTAGATCGTGGATCATATGAGTGAGAATTGAAAACATCTTATACTATTTATACGCGACTTACTGTTCTCTTTTTTAACAAAACTGGAGATACCCGTCAATTTCCAGTGACCACATGTCCACTTGAAGCCCATTTCGTAAACTTCAGAGATAATGTTGGTTATCTTTTCATCTGCTGCATCATCATCCCACCTTGGGAACATTTGCTCATAGCCAGGAGTTCGAACACAGGTCCGGACATTGGACTACAAAATCAAAAAAGGATGGAGTCATAACAATACTTCAAACCAAAGATTTATTCAAAAATGATTATGTAGAAAGATAAATAATCAGAGTATAACCTGTTTCAGGATATTTTCTTTCACGTTCTTTCGGCCTTTGGATCCATGGAAAGCAAGAAGATGTGGAGCAGGGTTATTTGGAAGTGGGAATGCAAATTCTGTTGCATAATCCGGTAGAGCATAGTACACCCAGCCTTGGAGAACGTGGACAAAGCCTTCAATCGTATAGGACGATTTATCCAGGTCTTTTTGGATCTTCTTCACTGAAGTAATCAGAAACTTCATAGCAACTCTACCCCACGGGTAGTTCCGGAAGGCCTCTATATCCATAACAAGTCGAGCCAAGTTAACATTAATAGGAGTGGTCTCTTTTTTAGCTTCAATGTACCCTGCGTAGATGCAGAGATAACCCAACCTCATGCGGTTTTCTCGTGTCCAATCAGAACATGAAGAACAGGCCGCTTCTAACTCAACAATACTTGGACCCCTCTCGATATTTACCCCGAGAAGCTCCCAAAATTCTTCAGTCTCCTCCGTCACCACTACATCCGGGTCCACTAGATTTGGAACATCGTCGCAATTCAGACCAGTTATTAACTCAAATTCATTCAAAGAAAACCTAGCAGGCTTAACTCCAATGAGACTCCAAATTTCAAAGGGTTTCTTGCACTGTAGCTGAAGAGCTAACATATTATACACTAGCCTGGATGCCCACTTATACGGGAGTTCATGTAACCTCAAACACACACCCAATGGAGAGTTTCTAAGCTATTCCTTCTCATCTTCCAACAACCCTCCATCAAAAGCAATAAACAAATTAGTATGTCCAGCATAGTAGTTAATGCTTTTGCCCGCAGGAGGTTCTTCTCCTTTTCTAAACAACCTGACCGGGAATCTATCTGAAGCCATCGAATCTGCAATCACAAACAAAAACACATACATAAACACAAACAATTAGTATAGATCCTCGATTCAAAGACAAGCAGAGAGACATCGGTAAAAGAAAGATAGAGGTTTAAATACCCTAAACCCTAAAAAATCGTAGAGAAGTCTGTTGGTGGAGTCTACTGACGGCTTCGACTTGATGTGTAGAAATCCTGTCAAACGCAAACCAGAAACACAAAGAACACGTAATTAGAATAGAAAGATTTGAGATTGGGTTCGAGAAATAGAGAATTTCGAGTGGATGAGAAAAATGGATCTCCAAATGAGAGAGAGCAAGAGAGAAAGAAGAGAAGGACGAGAATAAATACCTTACTTCTTCTGCCGACGGCGACGACACGACCACCGGCACCGATGTCTAAATGTATAGAGAACCGACGCAGCGGCGGATCTGAACGGGCAAAGGAAGCCACTCGGCTAGGGTTTTGATTTATTTTACTTCTCTACCACATTTTCGAGTTTTTATAGGTAGGGTAAATAATCTGGTTAAATTCGGTTTATGCCTCAAATTGGTGTTGGATTGTTACCCAATTTCAATGGTTTTAATTCGGTTCCGTAGACTTCCATTCAGACTCTATTAGTAGACTTCGTTTGGAAGTCTACTATGGTAAAATGATTTTGAAAAATTGAACATGAAATTTTTCAAAAAATTTCCAAAAAATTTCAAAATCAATTCGGAGTCAAAATAAATTCAACTTTTTCAAACATTCAAATTCTAATGGTCAAATTCGGTTTATGCCTTAAATTGGTTCAAATTGATGTTGGATTGTTACCCAATTTCAATGGTTTTAATTCGGTTCCGCAGACTTCCATTCGGACTCTATTAGTAGACTTCGTTTGGAAGTCTACTATGGTAAAATGATTTTGAAAAATTGAACATGAAATTTTTCAAAAAATTTCCAAAATATTTCAAAATCAATTCGGAGTCAAAATAAATTCAACTTTTTCAAACATTCAAATTCTAATGGTCAAATTCGGTTTATGCCTTAAATTGGTTCAAATTGATGTTGGATTGTTACCCAATTTCAATGGTTTTAATTCGGTTCCGTAGACTTCCATTCGGACTCTATTAGTAGACTTCGTTTGGAAGTCTACTATGGTAAAATGATTTTGAAAAATTGAACATGAAATTTTTCAAAAAATTTCCAAAAAATTTCAAAATCAATTCGGAGTCAAAATAAATTCAACTTTTTCAAACATTCAAATTCTAATGGTCAAATTCGGTTTATGCCTTAAATTGGTTCAAATTGGTGTTGGATTGTTACCCAATTTCAATGGTTTTAATTCGGTTCCGCAGACTTCCATTCAGACTCTATTAGTAGACTTCGTTTGGAAGTCTACTATGGTAAAATGATTTTGAAAAATTGAACTTGAATTTTTTCAAAAAATCTCCAAAAAATTTCAAAATCAATTCGGAGTCAAAATAAATTCAACTTTTTCAAACATTCAAATTCTAATGGTCAAATTCGGTTTATGCCTTAAATTGGGTCAAATTGGTGTTGGATTGTTACCCAATTTCAATGGTTTTAATTCGGTTCCGTAGCTTCCATTCATAATCTATTAGTAGACTTCGTTTGGAAGTCTACTATGGTAAAATGAAACTTGAAAAATTTCACTTCGGTTACGTAGACTTCTAACCTGAGTCTATTCGTAGACTTTGTTTGGAAGTCTAGTCTGGTGAAATTTTTTTATACCAACAGGAACAGAAAACAAAAACACAAGAACAAAGAAAACATTGTCATTGTAAAACACATCCTCAAACGATCAAGACCACACAATAAAACTCATACATACTAATTGAACACACACATACGTTCAACCTACTAGTTTACTAAACCCAATCATGATCATGCACCCGATGATTACAAGAATCATCATTTTCTTCATGTTACAAGATGACTCCATCAAGACAGCTTCGACCCTCTCAAATACCTCTTTCTCAAGCTTCATAAGCACCTTCTCAAACACCATCTGTTCAAACTCTTCTCTCTCTCTTAAAACCTCTTTCAGCTCCTTCTCAAATCTCACATTTTTCACTTGCAAAGACTCAATCTCATCTAACAAAGCCGCATCTACCCACTTAAATGTGTGCTCATCATTGATAAGCTACAAAATCATAACATTATAAATCCAAATCGAAACACAAATACAACCATATGTGACAATCATAAACATAGTCAGGATTGGTCGGATTATGTACCTTCTGAGCTGCAGCGTATCCACATCGATAGAATCGACGGAAAGGATTTGGATCGGATTTAGAAATCAATGCCACAATCGAGCTTCCACACCAACATCTCGTAGGTACTCCAAGAACTCTTCCTCTCACACGACGAGTTGATGTTGAAGACGAAGACCCCGAAGTCATTTCTCACTTCTCTGAGAAGTCCAAGACGGTTGTGTGTAGCTGTACTGCCCCATCCTTGATCACCATATAACATTAACACATGTTAATATAGTGAAAAACAAATATTCAGAAACTTCTAGTCTGATATAAGTTTTCTCTATTATTAACCAAAGCATGTATTTCGATAAATCTGTTTCTAGAGATATACAACAAACTTACTTGTAACGGAAGTCGAATTCAGATCTGCAGTAATGAGAATGAAAAATATGTAAGTAAACGAGGACATGTGGAGATAATGGTGAGCAGATCGAAAAGCTTACATGTTCGTAAAGAGTAAAGATGAGGACGACGATGAGAGAAACAAATCTGCAACAATAAGAGAGAACCAATGTGAATAAACAGATGATGGAGAGTGAGAAGACATATGAGGAAGATGGCGGGTCAGATTTGAAAGCTTACCGGAGGGAGACGGTGGGTCAGATCAGATCTGCGGAGGTTATAGGCGACTGAGGAAAAGCATCTGCCGCCGTTAGAGAGAGTCAGAGGGAGAGAGAGGCTGAGGGATTTTCAACTAAAAAATTAGGGTTTCCAAATGTAATTTTCGTTTATATAGGAAGATACTCAAATCCGGTTAGGTTAAAAATCCGGTTAGGTTAAAGATCCGATTTGGTTAAAACACCGGTTAGGTTAAAAAACCGGTTAGGTAGACTTCTTTTGCAGTCTGCTAAACCCTAAACTTTCCACGAAACCCTAAACTTAAAGTAGACTCTATCAGAAGTCTACTTATTTGAGTAGACAACTAATGAAGTCTACTATAATTTCAACGAAATCCTAAACTCGAAGTAGACTCTATCAGAAGTCTACTAGTTTGAGTAGACTACTAATGAAGTCTACTATCCGATAACGTAAATTGACTATTTTCAATGATTATTCAAAAGTCCAAATAAAAACTTATACAAAACGGTCAAAAAGTTTAATATATTCACAAGTTAACACTTTTATGCAAATTTGACATTTTAAAGATAAAAATGATAAACCCTAAATCTAACCCTAAGTGTAAAAACATGTTTGCAACCTATAAATGTCACATTGTTACCCATATTTCATACTCGTAACTCGGCCAATTACGCCAAATGATGAAAACCTTGTCAAAAATTTACATCATCTTATAGTTAATTCAACTTAAAAAGTCAAACCCTACACTACGGGTTATAAAACGAAACCCTAAACCCTAAATCCTAAACCATAAATAATAATCTAATTCCTAAAACTAAACCACTACAACCGTAAATAAACTCATAAAACCTATAAATATCAAACATTAAACTACCAACATATCACCACATCAATATTTAAACAAATGGTTATGAAGTACCTTGTTTGGTAACTCTTTGTTTAGTATAGTATGTATTCATTCATAACCTAATTTGTCTTTGTAAGTTTAATTTGTGAAATTTTATGAAATTTTATTTTTCATACTTCACAATTATTTATAGTTTGGTCATCAACCAAATTTTTTTATCAAAATTTTTTTTGTTAATTTATAAATTTAAATTTGCTATATAATTATATAGTAGACTTCTAGAGAAGTCTACTATACCACAAAGTAGACATAATTTGTCTTTGTATGTTTAATTTGTGAAATTTTATGAAATTTTATTTTCCATACTTCACAATAATTTATAGTTTGGTCATCAACCAAAATTGTTTATCAAAATATTTTTTGTTAATTTATAAATTTAAATTTCAAATATAATTATAGAGTAGACTTCTATAGAAGTCTACTATACCACAAAGTAGACATAATTTGTCTTTGTAGGTTTAATTTGTGAATTTTTATGCAATTTTATTTTTAATACTTCACAATTATTTATAGTTTGGTCATCAACCATAGTTGTTTATCAAAATATTTTTTGTTAATTTATAAATTTAAATTTGAAATATAATTATAGAGTAGACTTTCCAAAGAAGTCTACTGAACTCTAAAGTAGACTTTACATAGAGTCTACGCGTTGGATTTCGTGTGGAAGTCTATGAATAGACTTCCACATTACGTAGCAGACTTCTCTAGGGCTAAAACAGTCATTATGACCTGCGGGTTTTTTTTTGGTCATAAAGGTTGTAGTTGTAATTTCACTACCCCTTTGGGTTAGTTTTCACAAACATGAGATATGTGGGTTACCCATGTAGTTAAAATCAAATTATGGGTCAAACCAAGCAATTCCCCCAATTATCTAACTATTTTCATTTGATTAGTGAAATAGTGTCACGGTTTATTTCATTAGAAAAGTTGGTGAGTGGGTTACTCGATACCTACACTGACTATAGATATTAGTTGGGTGGTTAAAACATGGACCATCCTTGGTTCTAAAACGAAAAAAACAATTTTAAAAGTAAAAAGTAAAAGCATTAATAGGAAACTGAGAGTTGGAAAAGTAACAAAAAAGGATAGCACAATAAAACATTTTGCATTTCTTTTTTGTTAAAAAGTTATATATGTTACAAAAGTCATGAAATATACACACAAAAGTCAAGAAGCAGATGAGTGAAATGGGTAAATATTAATTTCATATGGAGCCCATCGTCACTATGCAAACATAGTAACTTTACTTTTTCACTTCTATATATACGAACGTTTTCGTTTCGATGTAAAATACAATTTTCACAACTCTTTCTTTTGAATATCAAATCTCTCTCGTTTTCTTCTTTCTTTATAATTCTCAGTATACTATTCTCACCGGGTATAAATCTTTTCATCTTTATTTATATTTATCGTTATGATAAATTCCCATTCTTTTTATAACACGTTATCAGCACGATCACTCTACCGTTATGCTATGAACAGTTATTTTTCAATCTATAAATACACTTATCTTTCATCATTTCATTTCATTCACGATTTCATCTCATTTTTTTAAACTAAGAAAATGTTTTGATTTTTGTTAATTATTATAGCATTTGTAATTTTTGCTTGTATTTACGGTATTTCCATTGGTGATTATACTTCGGAAGAGTACATCATGAGTTATACCCTAATGTTTTATGCGTTAATATTTCTTGTAATTTCATTTATTATTAATCTGCTTGATTGATTTTAATTAATGAAATTCTAATAATATTTAATAATATTTGTCTTAGAAATAAATGGCAAATATCGAGAAGCTTAAGATTCCAGCTCTCCAAGTCACTGGAGAAAACTACATAGCATGGTCCACGAATGTTGAACTTCATCTAGATGAATTAAAAATATTGGATACTATAAGAGAGGGAAACGAATCGCCTAGCCATGAGAAATCAAGGGCGATCATTTTCCTAAGGAAACATCTAGATGAAAATCTGATACATGATTATGCGAAAGTAAAAGACCCTGCAGAGTTGTGGCAAGCTCTAAAAGAAAGGTTTGACAACCAAAAAGCAATAACTCTCCCACATGCTCTTGATGAGTGGGCAAATTTGAGGTTTCTGGATTTTCTGTCGGTAGAAAAGTATAATTCTGCCATGTTAAGGATTGTGTCCCAGTTGGAATATTGCGGTAAGCATGTGAGTGAAGAAGAGATGCTCAATAAGACTTACCTCACTTTCCATAAGGAACACTATGTTCTAGCAGAACAATACAGAAACTGCAGGTACCGAAGGTTTTCTGAGCTGATTGCAGCACTTAAAATAGCGGAGAAGAATAGTCAACTTCTCATCAAAAACCACAACGCTCGACCTGTAGGAACCAAAGCAATCCCTGAAGTGAATGCTATGGTTGTGAAAAATCCGGAGAAAACGGATGTGCAAAATCCAGAAAGACGCAGTCAAACCTATCGGGGTCGTGGTGGTCGATTCAATCGAGGTCGTGGAAAATATTATAATCCGCAAGGTCGGAAGTCATTCAAATGGGTTTGCTCTGAACAGAATTCTAAAGGCAAGGAAACCAAAAGTAATGTCACCTAGAAGCGTGACGGAATCTGTCACAGATGTGGATCGAAAGGACATTGGTCCCGTGTGTGTCGAACTCCTTTACATCTTTGCAAGTTGTACCAAGAGTCTGTTAAAGGCAAAGGAAAGGAGGTGAACCTAATGGAACACCCTCAAGGTGATACCCATCTCGATGCCTCAGACTTTGAGGATGACACCGAAATGACTGACCATACGAAAGATTGAAATGCTTGTAGTGAGACTAATGAATAGTCTCAACTTATGTCATGTTAACAACAAAAATGTTGTGTTAACAACAAAAATGTATAATTATTGTGTGTTTCCTACTTTATGAATGAATTTTATTTTATTGATATTTATCTTAATTTCAAAAATGGACAACGATACGAACGAAAAACCATCAAAGGGAAACGTTAGAGAAATTTGTATACCTGATAGTGGAACAACACACACTATTCTGAAACACAGAAGGTATTTCTCTGACTTAAAACCAACAAGAATCACAGTTGACACAATATCGGGTCCCGCAGACTTGATTGAAGGAACTGGTCAAGCCAACTTTACGTTGCCGAATAGAACCAAGTTTTCCATACGTAATGCCTTATTTTCTCCGAATTCTAAAAGGAATTTGTTGAGTTTTAATGACATATATCTTCAAGGATATAACACTCAGTCTGCAACTGAGAATGGAAAGAAGTATATGTATATAACTTCTGGTAAGTCCGGAAAAAAGCATATACTGGAAAAATTTCCAAAACTTCCTTCAGGATTGCATCAAACTCATATAAGTGCAATCGAATCACATATAGTGATTAAAAGAAATCCGGAAGATTTCACACTTTGGCATGATCGCCTCGGTCACCCAGGCACCTCAATGATGCGAAATATCATTGAGAACTCACATGGTCATTCACTGAAAATCCAAGAGATATATCAGGGAAATAGAAAGACATGTGTTGCATGTTCCCTTGGAAAATTGATCATAAGACCATCGCCAACCAAAATCGATAAAGAATCACCAAAGTTCCTTGAACGAATTCAAGGCGATATTTGTGGACCAATACACCCATCATGTGGACCATTCCACTATTTTATGGTGTTGATTGATGCATCTAGCAGATGGTCACATGTATGTCTATTGTCATCTCGAAATATGGCATTTGCGAGATTTCTAACTCAGATAATCAAACTAAGGGCTCAGTTTTCTGATTACCCCATTAAGAGAGTTAGATTAGATAATGCTGGTGAATTCACATCCCGAGCCTTTAATGATTATTGTATAATAACGGGAATTGAGGTTGAACATCCGGTAGCTCATGTTCACACATAAAATGGTTTGGCTGAACTAGATCCTCTTTATTACACCTAGATCCTCCTACAAAACAGTCTGAACTAGAAGTTCAACGAATGATGCATTTGCAAAGTATAGCAAATCAGTTACCTGACGCTTTTGTAGATACTAAAACGGTGACTAAGTCACATATTCCAGCTGCAAATGTTCCTACTCGGATTGAAATTCCACAAGAACAAGGAAAAGCAGATGATACACGTGAGTATAAAACACGCTTGAAGCGTGGTAGACATGTTGGCTCTAAGGATAAAAATCCTAGAAATCGTAAGGAATCTGAAAAGTCTGATGTTCCCAAAATAGCAGAAAATATTTTGGAAGAATCACATCAAGAAACGAATAATGATGCAGAGCATCATGAACCTGAAGAAAATCATGAAATCTTCATAAACTTTATTCATAATGGGAAGGTTTGGAATCGAAGTGAAATGGCTGTTGTGGATGATTTTTTCTCATATATGGTTTCGAAATAAATAAATGAGGAAAACGAAGATCCAGAACCACAGTCTGTATATGAATGTCAAAAGAGACATGACTGGAGAGATTGGAAAGGAGCCATTCAAGCCGAACTCGATTCACTAAACAAACGCAGTGTATTCGGACCAATAGTACTTACACCTGTAGATGTAAGGCCTGTTGGATATAGATGGATTTTTGTCCGAAAACGAAATGAGAACCACGAAATTACGAGATACAAAGCTCGTCTTGTGGCTCAAGGTTTTTCATAAAGACCTGGAATAGATTATGAGGAAACCTATTCTCCTGTTATAGATGCAATAACGTTTAGATTCCTGATGAGTCTAGCAGCTGGTGAAAACCTAGAAATGCGTCTCATGGATGTTGTTACTGCTTATTTGTATGGATCATTAGATACTGATATCTATATGAGAATTCCTGATGGTGTAAAATGCCAGAAGCATTAAGTTCCAAACCCAAAGAGTTATGTGCAATAAAATTGCAAAGGTCATTATATGGGTTAAAGCAATCTGGACGTATGTGGTATAGTCGTCTCAATGAACATTTAACGAAAGAAGGATATGTAAACAATCCCATATGCCCATGTGTTTTCATCAAGAAAACAACATCTGGATTTGTGATAATGCTGCAGATCTCTTCACGAAGTCATTACCTACCACTATGTTCAGGAAACATGTCCATAACATTGGAATGCGTCATCAACAAGATGACACATGATCATTCGAGGGGGAGCTTACGCGGTTGTACTCTTATTACCTTACTAAGGTTTTTCCCATTGAGTTTTTCTGGAGAGGTTTTTAATGAGGCAACAAGGACGCTAAGCAAAAGACAATAGTGACATTGGTCTCCAAGGGGGAGTGTTACAAAAGTCATGAAATACACACACAAAAATCAAGAAGCAGATGAGTGAAATGGGTAAATATTAATTTCATATGGAGCTCATCGTCACTATGCGAACATAGTAACTTTGCTTTTTCACTTCTATATATACGAACGTTTTCGTTCGATGTAAAATACAATTTTCACAACTCTTGCTTTTGAATATCAAATCCCTCTCCCTTTCTTCTTTCTTTATAATTCTCAGTATACTATTCTCACCGGGTATAAATCTTTTCATCTTTATTTATATTTATCGTTATGATAAATTCTCATTTTTTTTATAACAATATAAATATTAAATTAAAAAAATATATATAAAAGTCCTCTAACCGTGATTACCCAAGCGATAAACGGTATGAGAAATTAAACTAAGGAAACAAACAGATCTAAAGATCTAGAGCAATCGAAAACCTCCACTAAATCAATTAGATCAATGACCCACATCATCAAAACGAGAGAATGCCCTTTTTGGTATTTTTTGTTTCTTTCGATGATATAATTGGTCAAATATTTTCTTTATTAGTAAGCCAACACACGGCTCAACACTTTGAGATTATGCCGCGGCGAATGTAACAAGACACGACATAGAAGGATGGAGACAATCAAGGAATAATCTGTTGGTTTATGATCGGTTTACGCCCATGATTTGGGATTATACCGAACCGGTTTAATCAACCGATAGTTATGAGGTGTTAACATTCATAACCCTTCCCAAGCAACATGTTTCTTCTCTTTGTAACTCTTCATGTCTTTGTCTATAAAAGAGACATTTGTAAGAGACATGAGACACAAGTAAGACAAGTAACTGCCCGACAGTTACAAGGGAGAATTGTAGAGAGAGAGTAAAACGTTCTAGAGAGAGAAAGCTTCGAGAGATCAACCGGAAGGGCACTTGAACGGTGACTAGTGGTTGATTTCCGTTCGTGATCTCAGCCCCGACTCTCTGCGTCAATTTTTTGTTGAATCCGAACCAAATTCGTCATCAAACCGGCCAAGGTATGTGTTCCGGTTTAACGCTTCCGCATATAAGTTTAACATTGGTAGCAGAGCATTAGGTTTCGGTTCTGGAATGTTTCGGTTCTTAGTTAACATGTAGAATATGTTATTTGTGTTAGTTTCGCTCATTCATGATGAATTGAAATTATTTTGGTTATGTAAGGAATGGTTGCAAATGGTAACTTCGTGATTCGTTGACGAAATGAATTGAAACTTTGCATAAATGTCCTTCATATTCACTTGAATGTTTCTGGAAATTATCATATTGAGAACCGAAACATATTGCATGAATTTGGATAAATTTTAAGTAAACCGAATTTTTTTGTTTCGCCCATATCTCTATGGTCGATTATCGGAATCGTGCGATTTTGGTGTCTATGCGTAGATGCTACGATTATCTTTCCAACGGTACATCAAACGTGCGATTTGAGTCCGTATCGACAGAGATATTGTGGTCGAAAGTTTCGGCCAAAACTCTGTAAAACAATATGCATTGAGGAAGATGATGAACAGTACCGCCACGTGGCAGCGTCTGATTTGTCTGAAAATGCATATTGTGTTTTAATCATAGAATTTGTTTAATAAGTCCAAATTTAAAAATGAAAATTTTGCTAGATTTTTTTTCTTATGGAGATTAAGAATATGCATATTTTTAAGTTTAAAATTATTATTAATTTCTTTTTAAATTAAAAATAAATTAAGTTTTAATTATTATTTTTTTTTTTTAAAAAAAAAAAAAAAAACTTTGTATGATCATGTTTCATTTGTTGATTCATGTTAGAAAATACATTGATTAAGTGGGAGTTCTAATTTGTTTAGAACTTAAAATTTTGCATGAAACAAATTAATTTATATAATTAGATTATAATATGGGTGATGATTGGGAACATAGTGAACTTTCGATCCTGTATTATGTATCGAGTTATGTTAGATTAGTTTGTGTTCATTGAAAAGTTATGAATTATGTGTTAATATTATGCAAATAAATGAATGTCTCTAAATGTTCAAGCAGGAATGGCTTCTGCTTGTAAGAACATTATTGCTGAGCTCAATCGAGGTGACAAACTGGATGGTGAAAATTACGATATTTGGTATCGTAAAGTCCAGTATGTACTCGAAGAGCAAGAGGTTAAAGAGACTCTTTTCCATCTCATGGAAGAGCCTGAGCAGGGTACTACAGCTCAACACAGGAGAGATCAAGAGGCATATGTTGCCTGGAAAAAGAAGAATAGCATTGCTCGCATTACGTTGCTGAGTTGTATGCAAGATGATCTAATGTGTGAGTTTGAGGAGTATGAAACTGCAAAAGGCATGTGGGAGGCCTTGAAAGAAAAGTTTGGTACCACATCGGCTACCAAACTAAGGAGACTTAATCAAAGGTTTAATGACTATAAGAAGCGCCCAAATCAATCAATGAGGCAGCATCTTAGAGTCATGTCAAACATGATTAGAGAGCTTAAGACTGCTGGTCAGATTATGTCTGATGAACAGCAAGTACAAGCTGTTCTCCGCTCATTACCTGAAAGTTGGGACCATATGAAGGTTCAGATGACACACAATGTCAATGTGAAAACATTTGAAGACATATCACGTCATCTTGAGTTAGAGGATGAGCGCCTAGAGGCAGCAAAACCCTTTAATGAGGCCAACTTCACGAGTTCGAGCTCAGGTTCGAAACGCAAGAGAGGTAACAAGGGAAATAAGGCTCCTGATCAACCTGATCCTAAGAGACAAAAGAAATTTGCCAAGCGTGACAAACGTGGAGGAAAGAAGGATAAGACCAAAATAAAATGCTACAATTGTGGCTCAATGGGTCACTTTGCTCGTGAATGCACTGAGGCAAAGAAGGTATTATCTTTTGACTCTACTTGTAAATATGCTTATGTTTCTAGTTGTGCAATGATTGCTGAATCTCATCCTTTGTGGATTGTAGACTCAGGAGCAACAGACCACGTAGCTAGAAATCGAGAAGCATTTGTGGAGTATCGGCGATTACCTAAAGGTGCAAGATGGTTGTACGTGGGGAATAACTCCAAAGTTCCAATATTGGGTATTGGCACATGCCAGCTACACATGCGTGGTGGGAGAACCCTTATCTTACATGATGTGTCTTGTATGCTCCTGAAATTCGCCGGGACCTTGTCTCTGTTTTAACTTTACTTAAGTTAGGATTTGGTTTGAACTTCCATGATATGTCTTTAAACATTTCTCTAGGATCTGTGTTCTATGGTTCTGGTTATGTTTGTGATGGTTTCATTGTACTCGATTGTACTACAAACTTTACTAGTAGTAATGTTGATCGTTGTTTTTCATTTGTCACAAGTTCTACTCATATTGAACCAAATGTGTGGCATGCTAGACTTGGTCATATTGGTGTCGACCGAATGAATAGATTGGCTAGAGAAGGTCTTTTAGGCTCTCTCGCCCGAGTTGATCTTGACACATGTGAACCATGTTTAGCTGGAAAAGCAAAACGGAAACCATTTGGAAAAGCAATGAGAGCTGAATTTCCATTGCAATTAATCCATTCAGACATTTGTGGTCCGATGAATGTGAGGGCGAGGCATGGAGCTTCATATTTCATCACTTTTATAGATGATTTCACTCGATTCGGGGTTGTGTACCTTATTTCTCATAAGTCCGAAGCATTAGAGTGCTTTAGACGATATGTCATTTTGGTCGAAAATCAGTTGTAGAGGACGATCAAATGTTTGAGAACGGATCGAGGTGGTGAATATTTATCTGACCAGTTTAAAGAACTGTGTGATGAAAAGGGTATTGTCAGACAATTGACAACACCTTACACCCCGCAACAAAATGGTGTAGCGGAAAGAAGAAACCGAACGCTTCTTGAAATGGTTAGGTCCATGATGGCGCAAGCGAATCTCCCAGTTTCGTATTGGGGTGATGCATTGTTGACTGCTGCCTATATACTTAATCTAGTGCCCTCCAAATCTGTTACTTCTACCCCTTATGAATTATAGAAGGGAAGAAAACCCGATTTAATGCATTCAAGACCTTGGGGGTCTGCTGCATTTGTTCGCGATACTGCACATCCTCATGGAAAATTGGGTCCAAGAGGGAAAAAGTGTATCTTCATAAGATACTCTGACCAATCTAAAGGTTATGTGCTTATCGACGAACAATATGATAAAAGTGTAACAGAAATCGAATCACGAGATGTTACGTTCTTGGAAAATGATTTTCCTCGAAGAGGAGAGATTGCTAGGGAATTCCATCTTCAAGAGATGGTTGACCCAACTAATGTTTCTCTTACTAACCAATCTGTGGAAGTTGGTGAAAGTTCACGAGATGAAACATACCAACTTAGTGGGAGAGATACATTGGTTAATGATTCTTTTGGGAAAGAATCACATGAATATGAGGTTCGTAGAAGCGAACGTGGAAAAGTTCCTCGACGTCGTTTTGAAATCGAAGAGGAAGCTTTTATGGTTGCTTCGGTCGATGCCTTCGAACCCAGATCAGTTCATGAGGCTCTCTCTTCTCCAAACTCTGAAAAATGGAATGATGCAATAGGAGAAGAACTAGAATCTATGAGGGTAAACCAAGTATGGGACTTGGTTGATCTTCCACCAGGACGTCGGGCGATCGGAAACAAATGGGTTTTCAAGATCAAACGAAAGGCGGATGCATCCATTGATAGGTATAAGGCTCGCTTGGTAGGGAAAGGATATACCCAACAAAAGGGTATAGACTATGAGGAAACGTTCTCTCCAGTGGTGAGGTTTGCCTCAATTCACCTTATTCTAGCCATAGTTGCCGGATTGGATTTAGAATTACATCAAATGGATGTTAAGACTGCGTTTCTTAACGGGGAGCTAGAAGAAGAAATTTACATGGAACAACCTGTGGGTTTCATTGTAGAAGGCCATGAGCAGAAAGTTTGTAAGCTCAAACGTTCAATATATGGTCTAAAACAATCTTCTAGGCAATGGTATCTTCGTTTTCATCGAGCTATAATATCTTATGAGTTTACGATGATTAACGAAGACCATTGTGTCTATGTCAAGAGCATAGGACAGTCCTTTGTAATTCTGTCTCTATATGTTGACGACATCTTGTTGGCTGGAAACGATATGGAGTTTCTAGTAACCATTAAGCAATGGTTATCATCTCATTTTGAGATGAAAGATATGGGAGAAGCTGATTATGTACTTGGTGTTAAGATACACCGAGACCGATCGAGGAAATTGTTAGCTCTTTCACAAGAGTTATACATTCGTACAATCCTCGAAAGGTTTAAGATGCATGATTGTAATCTCATTGATACTCCAATCGCAAAAGGTGAAGGCCTAAGCCTTGATATGTGCCCTAAAACCGATAATGAGAAAAAGGAGATGGAAGGAGTCCCATACTCTAGTGCTGTGGGAAGTTTGATGTACGCTATGATGTGTACCCGGCCGGATATTTGTTATGATGTTGGCTTGGTAAGTCGTTACCAGTCAAACCCCGGGAAGAAACACTGGATGGCGGTGAAGAGGATCCTTAGATACTTGAAAGGAACTATGGACTATTCTTTGTGTTATCAAGGAAGTGATTTACGCTTAACGGGCTATACGGATGCCGACTGGGCTGGTGATTTAGATGAGCGTAGATCAACTTCAGGATACGCTTTCTTGCTAAGTGATGGTGCCATTACTTGGAGTAGCAAGAAACAAAGTTGTACAGCTTTATCCACAATGGAAGCTGAGTTCATTGCATGTTCAGCATCAGTTCAAGAAGCTGTATGGCTGAGGAGGTTCTTACAAAGCTTACAAGTCACTAAAGAGGCTTCGTGTCCTGTGACTATTCATTGTGATAGTCAAGCTTGTATTGGTTATGTGAAGGACCCCAAGTATCATGGTAGGACCAAACACATTGAAATCAAACATCAGTTTGTGAGAGACATTGTGGCAAAGAAAGAGGTGGTCCTAAAGTACATTTCTACGCACAAGATGGTAGCTGATCCGTTTACTAAGCCCATTCCTAGAGATGTTTATCTTGCTCATGTTCGAGCTCTAGGTTTGCGTAGAATTTGATGTATGTACTAATGGGGCTTTGCCATTTGACATTGTATTTATGTTTGAAGATTTATATATATAAAGATATTTTCAGACATAGTTTATGATGGTCATTTTTATTGTTTTTGCATACTCACACATAAATATGTAAGGAATGTCAACAAGTTAGAGATTGATTCACTCACATGAATAATCGCCTTAGTTTTCTTAGTGAAAAGCTAAGATGAGATATGATGAGTCTGGCGCTAGTGGGAGCTTGCCTTATAGTTCTTATCAAATATCGCCTTGATAAAGAGTCAAGATGAGATATGCTCATTGAGATATCGATCATGATTAACCCAGAATCATGAATACTTGGAAGAGCTGGATAAGTACATAATCATGCGCTAGATAGTGAGCTGATAGTAGCTTGATCCACATAGTAGTATTTGGTTTAACCAATTGACATATGCTCTTTAAAAAAAAAAAAAAAAAAAAAAAAGAGTTAACTGCTATGGCATGTAAGTCATACCACATGTGCTAGTACGACCATATAGGAAGCAAGTGATATTTTATTTGTAATCCTCATCACTCGCAATGTGAGTTCCTATTAACCTTATTATGGTTTCAAGCGGTTACCCTTGAACTTTCGTCTATGTTCTTGAAGGGATAAGCTAATGTTCGCTACTTTAGTATGTATTCCGATGGTGATGGAATAATTAGCCTTATGGGACATGCTAGGAAAGCGGTTAGTTTGGAACAGATGGGCATGAGTACGGAAGGGAAAACTATTTGGTTTTACATTGACATATGTGCTTGCTGGCCAGCCACTATATCGCTCAATTGGAGTTTGAATATAGTGAACACATGATGTGAAATGTCTAACATATGCTATAGGGATAAGATATGTTGAGATTGATGTAAAACATAAATAAGTTTGGGGAACAGCGAGACATGCTGAAATGCAAATATTTTATTTAGGGTTGTAGCAGTTATGTATCCTTAACAGGTGCATAGTTTAGCTCCCAAGTGCAGGTGTACTCGCAAGGGTCGCACGGTTCATTTGCCGTATGATTTCCGAATTATGAATCTCGATCTTAAACTCTCTGAATTGTCTAATAAACATTATGCTCCATATCATGTGCGAGTGGGAGATGTTGGTTTATGATCGGTTTACGCCCATGATTTGGGATTATACCGAACCGGTTTAATCAACCGATAGTTATGAGGTGTTAACATTCATAACCCTTCCCAAGCAACATGTCTCTTCTCTTTGTAACTCTTCATGTCTTTGTCTATAAAAGAGACATTTGTAAGAGACATGAGACACAAGTAAGACAAGTAACTGCCCGACAGTTACAAGGGAGAATTGTAGAGAGAGAGTAAAACGTTCTAGAGAGAGAAAGCTTCGAGAGATCAACCGGAAGGGCACTTGAACGGTGACTAGTGGTTGATTTCCGTTCGTGATCTCAGCCCCGACTCTCTGCGTCAATTCTTTGTTGAATCCGAACCAAATTCGTCATCAAACCGGCCAAGGTATGTGTTCCGGTTTAACGCTTCCGCATATAAGTTTAACATAATCAGTGACCAGATATGCCATTAACTCGCCCAATATCCAAGAGCCGTCTTCAAACTCTGTTGATTTTAAAGATCTCGAATGGAGTAAAAGGAACACTCGTCTTCGTGACGTCAAAGACATGAAACAAGAAGCTGGTATTGTGAAGTCATTGTCGCTGCCGCCAATCGCTACTAACGGTCATCTTCACCACAACTTCGTCGCCTGATCTGATTGAACTTTCGTAGATTTAGAATTTGAATTAACAAAACTCCTAAGAAATCATCGATAAACTTCTTCTTATTCTTAGAGAATATGGATCGAGGAGGGAGAGCATCTGAGCAACCTTAAGCCGAACACCAAGAACCATCGCCATGGCACTGTTGCAGCTAAAGCAAGGCCAACTTTTTAATCTCTTATGAATTATTATATGTGGAAAAAAAGACGTAACAAAAAAAATCAAAGAAAATAAGGTCTTTTCACAATCCCTACCACCACACTAAAAACTTGTGATGAGTCGAATGTGATTTTTTTTTTACTGTTAGGATTCCACTCTTAGGAGAATGCCTTTCAAAAGTAATTTACATTTGAAAATTTATTTTAGTAGTTTATAACAAATTATATAAAGTAAAAATATTTTAATTTTTCTAATTATGATTATGACTCATTTATAAGTCATGAACTTATCTTAGATATACATATGAAATGTCAAACATAAAACACAACATTTAATAAAGGGATTTTCTGCAAATAAACCCTCGAATTGGTTAGGATTTGCGATTTTATCCTTCATGTCAAAAACCCACATGTCAACCCTTAAAATATGAGTTAATCCGCAATATAACCCTCGGTCGTATATAAATTTTTTCAATCCGTATATAAGCGATTGTATTTTTTTCCAAGAGAAAGTCATTCTTTATAATAGCTTTATAAAAAAACATTTATAATATACGGACTAGAAATTTTGTATACGGTCGAGGGTTATATTGCGGGTTAACTCATATTTTAAGGGTTGATTTGTGGTTTTTTTACTTGGCGGGTAAAATCGCAAAACCTAGCCACTTCGATGGTTTATTTGCAGAAAACCCTTAATAAAATCATGAACCACGTGGGAAGAGTTTGGTCACCTAAAAGATAGACCGTAGATGTGGACACTTTTCAAAATTTTATGGGGCATTTAGATTTGGTTGACTCTTGATTTTCTTATTAATTTAGGCTTCTTTTTTTTGCAGTTTTTTCAGTTTTTTTCTTTCAAATTCAAATTCAAACTCGAATTGAATTATTTATTGATAAAAATGGGTATAAAGTTTCTATCCTAATTTAATTATCTGAACCGAACTCGAATTATATGAAACTAAATTGAAGTAACCAATTACTTACAATCAATTAGTAAACATTATAACACTGTTTTTGTATTTTATAATTTATGCTTTTAGGTGTCATAAACATGTTTTTACATATTTTTGTATTTTAAAAAATTATATACATTTTTGTCGAAGTAGATATTCATTTTCTTGTTTTAAGAAAGTGTATTCACTTTCACTTTTTTTTTTGGTAATTGAGATAACAGTAAATCAAAATAAATTATTTGAAATTAAATGTATTTTAATGAGTATAAAATAACTAAATAAATAAAAAAGAATATTATTGAGAATTTTTTTGAAAGTAACATCTAAGCAAAAAAGACCTCTAATGTTTTTCTGTTAACATATAGAAAAACATGTAAACAAACTAAACAAAAAAACATGTACTATACTAGCTGTAATAACACAAACAAAACATATTGACATTGCTAATACTATATAACAAAAATATAATATAAACACATGTAAGCAACTAATAACACAAATCTAATATATATATGGATCTTTAACTATGCTGAAATTTAGATATTAACTATATATATTAGAATTTGTTTTTCGTTTTGATAGAGAATCGCTGAATTCAAATAAAATACTGGATATCATAAATTATCATTTTTATTAGTGAAATATATTTAACTTTTTTTTGCTAAAGAAAAGAGAATCTTTAGTGAAATATATCACTTTTATTAATGAAAAATATAATCAAATGTTAATGTTGAAACTTATATTATATTCGTTGTGAGTTGTAACCTATTCTCCAATGGATTTTGTCTTATTCTATAATTGCTACGCATGAGTTGACAAAAACAAATAAAATAAATTATCATGACAAAATGGTTCCCATCTCTAAATGAGTGCAATTGAAAAGAAAAAAAAGTAAATGATAACTTTCCCATTATTAGAAAGTGTAATTGTTTTGCGCATGTGATGTTAATACATGCACGTCTAATATCGAAAGAAATTGACGTGTACTAGACGAAATGAATATAATTTAACAAGAGTAACAACCAATCGCCGAGCAGTGGGGAAAGTAGGAGGGTGTTATTCAATGATGGATTTTGACAGAGTTTAAATTTTACCAAAATCCATTGTTATTCAATCAATGATTTTAAATTGTACTTTAAAATCCGATGTTGTTGGATATGATATTTGTAAAATCATGTCTTAAGGATTTTAAAATCTTCTGTTATTCAATAGAAAATTTCAAATTTACAATTAAAATCCACTGTTATTCAACTTTAAAAGATTTTGGAAGTATTTGTTTTTAATGAATTTGAAATCACTTGAGGATGAAGTTTAATGAACAAATATTTAAAAATCAAATCTCAAGGATACTGTAGAGATTTTTAGAATCCACCCAAATAAACTCCATCAGAGTTTAAAATTTCAAGGATTTTAAAGCTTATGGAATTGATTTCAAATCATTCATCCAATAACACCCCCTAGAATTATTTTTTTCTTGAAATGTATGTACTCGGGAAAGTTTCGGACTAATTCAAAATGATTTCTGAAACGATCCGACCGTTTTTTTTTTTTTAAACAATTACATTGGACTCGGAATAGCATTTCCATAAATGCGATCCTCAACATCCAATCAAACTCAACAACCAAAAACAACGGATAACAATAAACCAAACAATTCCAATTCATTATTCCAAATTAAATCAGTTCAGCAACATCCAAATCCAAACATTCCAAAATTAACCAACAACCTATGACAGTTCTATGCAAAACACAACATAAAGCAAAACAAACGAAGCCCAGATCTTCCTCTTCTTCGTAGCCTTGATTCCACGATCATATTTTGCCTTTACATGCATCACATGAAAATACGAGATGCGTGAGTATTATCATAAATACCCAGTGAGACGGTCATCCCATATACGACTACGCACTCAGGCACGATGGACCGCACATGCAAACACACAATCACACATCAGGCAAACACACAATCACACAGCAAGCAAAACGGCTCAACACAGCCATAACAGACGTGTGTCGATCGACACAACCACTAGGTGTCGATCGACACACTGGTCCAATGTCGATCGACACTCCACACACCGGCGTCTGTGTCGCTCGACACTACCACTAGGTGTCGAGCGACACACACCACCTGGTACTGGTGTGTCGATCGACAAATCCGGCAGAAACGTGAGAACCGATCGTAATCCTCTCTGATCGATTCCTCACCTGCTCGAGTACGTGAAACCTGCACAAACAGCCACAATCACACAACAACAAGCACACACAGCCACAATTCGATCATCACAAGATCAATCAACACATACAAACCTATCACCACGAATCCCTAACGATCCATCGATCCAGAAGTCATGGTCACGCACTAACCTTGGATTTTTGGATAGAAACTGATGGAATTGAGACTAGAATCGATATCAGCTACAACCACCACGAAATTCCACTCCAAAACAACCAAGAACGAAACCTAACTCACCAAAACTCTTAGGAAACAAGAGAAACTCTCAGAAACTCTTTTCCTCTGATTCTGGCTTTTTCCCCAACCAAAACACGGCCAATAAGGCTTAAATATGAAGCCATAGGTTTCTCAAACCGAACCAACACAAACCGGCCGGTTTAAAACAAACCAGAAAACCATTTATTAATCTGTGTCGATCGACACACCCCACCTGTGTCGATTGACATTTACTCAAAACAAACCGGCCTCACGCCGAAACATGTGTGTCGATCCACACACCTCACTAGTGTCGACGACACACCCTTCCAATTTCTCAAAATTGGTTCACGGGTGTTACAATTCTCCCCCACCAAACCTGGATTCGTCCTTGAATCCCCAAAACATAGCCATCATGGTTAACCACCTGGCCAACCTGCCAGTAACACCAGAGACTACATCTATCAGACCCTCTCGAAGCTCACATCCGTCCTATGCATATAAACCCGTCTCAGACATTGATCGCTCATAACTCATCACCACACCATCAAACTCTCGGGATCATCACCCCTCAAGCTCTCGGTGCCTCGTACCAACCTACCTCAGTCCGCGTAGTCCTGACGGTGTTTGATACCCACCATCTCCATACCCCTCAAACCATCAAGACACAGAGTCTGTCATGCTCTTGATATGCAGGGAACTCACTATCCCCTGGAGAGACGCATCTCTCAAAGATCTGCAAGAAATCGCAATCTCCCAAAACAATCTATCTCCATACCCTCACGCTCTCAATCCTTGATGTCTTGACGAACGATTGGTATGCAGGGAACCCATTATCCCCTGGAGAGATGCATCTCTCAAAGATCTGCCGGAGAACGCATCTCCAAGAAAGAACCACTGTCTCTCTCTGAGTTATGCGAGGAATTCGACATCCTCGAACGAAATCAATTCTTAACGTCTATAATGCACCTCTGACCGGAACTACCTCCCAAGCTCTCAACACGATACTCCCAACCCGGAATACCATCACAAACATGATCATCATAAATCATCTGGACCACCCTCCCTGTAGAGTCTCTTCGGAACTAGACAGTTCTAACCACTGTAAAACTTCTATTCCGAGATTCTCTAAACACAAAAACACACATAACCCGTTAGAATTTCATCGAAACTGGCAAGTTCTACTCACTATAAAACTTCCATTCCGAGGTTCTCTAACCACATACACATGACTCCAAAGTCAAAAACATCACTTGACTCCAAAGTCAAAAACATAAGAAATACTCATCTTATTCATCTGGAAAAATGTCATAATCATTACAACTCAAATGAAAATACATAATCCACAACCACAATCCTCACCACACACGGTGACTACAACACAAAAATTGAAACTAGAACCTATAAAACGAGTTCACTACTCGGCTTGCTTATTAAACCACTTCTTGAACTTTGTTTTCATCTTAGCCTCTGGTTCCCAAGTCTCCTCCTGAACACCGTCATAGTCCCACAAGATTCTCAACAACGGTGCTCTCTTCCGGCGCAGAACCTTGATACTACTCTAAAGGATCCTTACCGGCCTCATCCCAACAGTTATATTAGGCTGAAGATCTGCAGGAATCGTCACTACTACCTCCTCGGTCGTGTGCAACCACTTCCCGAGCTTCGACACATGAAACACATCATGAAACTTCTCCATGATCGGAGACAGCTCCAACCGATAAGCAACTGGTCCCACATGTTCCATAACCTGGAACGGACCCATGTACCTCGTACTCAGCTTATTCTTAGATATGGACCTGTTCAGACCCCGCATCATCGCCATCTTGAGATACACTCAATCTATGACTGCAAACTCCAACTCTTTTCTCCTCTTATCAGCATAACTCTTCTGCCGATCCTGAGCCTCTTTCATGTTCAGCTTCACAATCCGGATCTTCTACATCGTCTCCTGAACAAAATCAGCACCATAAATGCTCCTCTTCCCCACTTGGGTAAAACATAGCGGTGTACGACATGGCCTCCCATACAATGCCTCAAAAGGAGCCATACCAATACTCGCCTGATAACTGTTATTATAGGCAAACTCCACCAAAGTCAAGTGATCCGCCCAGTGACCTCCCTAATCCAGCACACACATCCTCAACAGATCCTCAAGTGTCTGAATCGTCCTCTCGGACTGCCCATCCGTCTGAGGATGATTAGCTGTACTCATATGGACCTTAGTGCCCATCTCAGCCTGAAAAGCTCTCCAGATAATTGAAGCAAACCTCGGATCTCTATCCGACACTATACTAGTTGGCACTCCATGCAACCTCACAATCTCCTTCACATACTTCTAAGCCAAGATCTTAGCCCCATATGTCTTCTTAATGGCCAGAAAATGTGTTGACTTAGTCAGTCGATCAACAATCACCCAAATGGCATCATAAGTCTGAGAAACCGACAATCCTACCACAAAATCCATGGTAATCATGTCCCACTTCCACTCTGGAATGGGTAAACTCTACAATAGACCACTCGAAACATGATGCTCAACCTTCACTAGCGGGCAAACGTTGCAAGCTGCAACCCAATCCGCCACATCTCTCTTCATCCCGAACCAATGATTATACCGTTTCAGATCACGATACATCTTACTCGCTCCTGGATGAATATAAAACTTGCTCGCATGAGCCTCTCTTAGAATATCCTGCCTCAAGTCCTCATCCTTAGGCACACAGACTCGTCCATGCACTAAGATAATCCCATTAGCAGAAACATGATACTCAGAACCCGCATCCTTAGAGAGATCAACCAACACCTGATCCTTCTCCTGAGCTACTCGAATCCTGCTCAACAGATCTGCCTGGTCAACTGCCTCCTACCCCAAAGGCTTCTCAGAGATAACACACAACCTCAAGGTACAAATCACACTCACGAGAGCCTCCACATCCGCTCCTGAGCTGAATCATACCGTCTCCGACTAAGAGCATCTGCCACAGTGTTAGCGTTACCGGGATGGTAAACAATGTCCAAGTCATAATCTGCCAACAACTCCGACCATCGCCTCTGTCGTACATTCAAATTCTGCTGAGTAAAAATGTACTTCAAATTATGATGGTCGGTGAACACCTGAACTCTGCCACCATACATATAAGACCTCCAAATCTTCAAAGCAAAGATCACTGCAGCCAACTCTAAATCATGGACAAGATAGTTTCCGTCGTGCTTCCTCAACTTCCTCGAAGCATAAGCAATCACCTTACCCTGGTGCATCAACACACAACCCAAACCAACCCCCGAAGACTCTGTATACACCACATAAGGCTCGCCAGGCTCAGGCAACACCAACACTAGTGTACTAGTCAATAAAGCCTTCAGCTTCGCGAAACTCAACTCACAATCAGCAGACCACACGAAAGGAACATCCTTCCCTGTCAGTTTCGTCATGGATTGAGCCATACTGGCAAAACCTTTGACGAATCTCCGATAATAACCTGCCAACCCGAGAAAACTCCTAATCTCAGTAGCATTCCTCGGTCTAGGCCAATTTTGGATAGACTGAATCTTCGCCGGATCCACAGGAACTCCATCTGCATAAACTATGTGACCCAGAAAACCCATCTCACGCTGCCAGAAACTACACTTGCTCAACTAAGCAAATAGCTTATGTTTCCGCAACTTCTCCAAAACTCTCCTCAGATGTACCTCATGCTCCTCAAGACTCTTCGAATACACCAAGATGTCATCAATGAAGATAATCACGAACTCATCCAGATACTCCTGAAAAACTCCGTTCATCAACCTCATAAATGTCGTCGGTGCATTCGTCAACCCGAAAGGCATAACCTCAAACTCAAAATGCCCATACCGAGTCCTGAAAGCCGTCTTCTTGACATCTGCCTCATCAATAGGAATCTGGTGGTAACCAAATGCCAAGTCAATCTTGGAGAACCAAGTAGCCCCTCTCAATTGATCCAACAACTCATTAATTCTCGGAAGAGGATACTTGTTCTTCACAGTGACTCGGTTAAGCCCTCGATAATCGATGCACAACCGGAAACTACCATCTTTCTTCTTCACAAACAACACTGGGTCTCCCCACGGTGAAGTAGTCGGTCGAATAAAACTCTTATCCCACAAATCCTCCAACTTCTTCTTCAGTTCTGGCAACTCTGCTGGAGCCATTCGATAAGGTGCCTTAGATAACGACATCGTCTCAAGCTCTAACTCAATCGTGAAAGGATCAGACCGAGACGGCGGTAACCTTTCAACGACTGAAAAACATCCTCCAAGTCCCGAACAATCCGAATATCCCTCACAACAACCCCACCAACAGCCTCCGGCATCACAATCGTGGCCAAGTAAGCCTCGCATCCTTTCTTAATCATCCCCTCAGCCTAGACAAGTGAGATCACGAGACTACCTGAAGTCGGTCTAACTCCCTGATAAACAAACCTACCACCATTACGTACGAACACCACTCGACCCCGGTGACAATCCAGATGAACTCTGTACCGATTCAACCCATCCATACCCAGGATAACATCATACAACTCCACTGGACTGATCACCAAGTCCACTAGCATCAACTTGCTAGCCACTAGAATATCCACATCTCTCGCCTGGCCATGAGTAACTAGAAACTTCCCTCCAGCCATCATAACTGGTCCAGTCCGCTCACCAGCGTCACTCCGGATACCACTCCTCTCTGCATGCTCCAGAGTAATGAAGTAGTTCGATGCTCTTGAATCAAACAACACGTAGGACTCAATACCGCCCACAAACAAGGTCTCTACACAAATCTCATGTGTCAAGAAACCAAACTTTTTCCATCACCGAATAAACAATCCAAAACAAACAAACAAAAATTCAACACTACCGAATTTACCAAGTCTGAATTAGAAAGTTTACCTGTGATCGGCCACGATCTCGGCTCACCAGCTGCAGTAATAGCCGGCGGACGCTGCATCGCCGCAATTTGATCCACATAATGCACTGCCCCATACTGAGCCACTTGCTGCACCACTGCCACTGCCATCTGCTGCAACTTAGGACAGCTGGGCCTGATGTGTCCCGACTCACCGCACTGGTAACACACCCGAGCCGCTCGAGTCTCGCTTTACTTAGGGCAACTCGCCCTCTTGTGGTCCAAACTCCCACAACCATTACAACCTCTGCCACTCTGGCCCGACCTCGAAGTGTCCTCCCACTTCCTCTTCTGTCCATGCGCAGGCTTGCCGCCCCTGCTAGGAACCACCTGCTGCTGAGGCTTCCTAGGCTGAATAGCTGGGCTAACCACCACAGCCTGCTCCCTCAGGTCCTCCTCGATCTGTGCAGCAGTCTCCACCAACTCTGCTCTAGACACAAACCTGATGCCTCTGCACCGAGTCCTCAAGTCTAGTCGAAGTCCCCGCAAGAACCTCCTAATCTAAGCTTGCTCATCCTCCAGGCTCCTACCAGCATAACCCAAGAGTCGGTTAAACTCCACGTCATACTCACGAACTGACATCGCTCTCTGAGCCAGATCCAAAAACCTCGTCTCAAGACGATCTAACGCCTCCTAAGTAAAGAACTTGGCATTAAACTCTGCCACAAAGTCTGCCCAAGACATCACCGTCTGAGCCCATCTCGCTGCAACAATCCTCCACCAGAGATGTGCATCTCCGTCCAAATAATGGACTGCCAAATCAACCATGTATCCCTCGGGACACCTAATCGAGCAAAAGTTACGCTCCAACCTCATCCTCCACTCATCAGCCTCTTAGGCTTAACACCTCCTGTAAAAGATCCCGTACCGATCCTTTGCATCTGCTGCATCATCCGAATATAAGACGGAACTTCATCCATAACCGCTGCCCTCGGCTCCATCTCTGCCACACGTGGCAACACTGAAGCCTACACCCGGTAGCTGCTCTAACAACTGCCTCAACAGATCAGCCAGACGATCATCTCCAGCCTGGGCTACACCTGCAGCCGCGACCGCACCCCCAGCTGCGCTAACACCACCAGCACCACTAGCCCCAACAAGACCCACACTGGCCCCAACATGACCCAAACCAGCCCCAACAGGATGCACACTGGCCCCAACACTGGCGGTCTGACCATCATGTAACGCCTGCTGAACTGTCGTAGGCCCATGCGTGGAACTCTAAGCCTCACTCATAACCGGCTCATCCACAGGTCCACGACCTCTGCCTCGGCCTCCTCAGCCTCCACGCCCACGCCCTCTAGTACCTCTAGCCATCTCACTGCACTTATCAAAGCACCCAACTAAACACTAGAAAAGACCAAAACAAAACACACACAACACTTACCGTGGAATCTCATTGAAGGCTCGAGGGAAGATGATCTAAAACCCCTAAACCCACAAAATTGTCAATTTAACCAAATTACAATCTTAGCAGTTCTAACCCGTCCTAAAACCGTAAGGGCTTTGATACCATACTGAAACGACCCGACCCGTTTTTTATATATAACAATTACATTGGAGTCGGACTAGCATTCCCATAAATGCTATCCTCAACATTTAATCAAACTCAACAACCAACAACACCGGATAACAATAAACCAAACAATTCCAATTCATTAATCCAAACTAAACCAGTTCAACAACATCCAAATCCAAACATTCCAAAATTAACTAACAACCTATGTTAGTTCTATGCAAAACATAACATAAAGCAAAACAAACAAGGCCCAAATCATCATCTTCTTCGTAGCTATGATTCCACGATCATATTTTGCGTTTACCTGCATCACATGGAAATACGAAATGTGTGAGTATTATCATAAATACCCAGTGAAACGGTCATCCCATCTACGACGGCGCACTTAGGCATGATGGACCGCTCACGCAAACACACAATCACACAGCAAGCAAAACGGATAAACACAGCCAAAACAGACGTGTGTCGATCGACACAACCACTAGGTGTCGATCGACACAACCACTAGGTGTCGATCGACACACTAGTCCAGTGTCGATCGACACTCCATAGACCGGCACCTGTGTCGCTCGACACTACCAGTAGGTGTCGTGCGACACACACCACCTTGTACTGGTGTGTCGATCGACACATCCGGCAGAAACGTGAGAACCGATCGAAATCCTCTCTGATCGATTCCTCACCTGCTCGAGTACGTGAAACCTGCACAAACAGCCACAATCACACAACAATAAGAACACACAGCCACAATTCGATCACCACAAGATCAATCAACACATACAAATCTATCACCACCTGCTCGAGTACGTGAAACCTGATCGTAATCCTCTCTGATCAACATCAGGCAGAAACGTGAGAACCGATCGTAATCCTCTCTGATCGATTCCTCACCTGCTCGAGTACATGAAACCTGCATAAACAGCCACAATCACACAACAACAAGCACACACAGCCACAATTCGATCATCACAAGATCAATCAACACATACAAATCTATCACCACGAATCTCTAACGATCCATCGACGCAGAAGTCATGGTCACGCACTTACCTTGGATTATCAGATTGAAATTGATGGAATTGAGACTAGAATCGATATCAGCTACAACCCACCACGAAATTCCACTTGAAAACGACTAAGAACGAAACCTAACTCACCAAAAATCTCAGGAAACAAGAGAAACTCTTTTCCTCTGATTATGGATTTTTTCTCCAACAAAAACACGGCCAACAAGGCTTAAATATGAAGCCCTAGTTTCCTCAAACCGAACCAACACGAACCGACCGATTTAAAACAAACCAGAAAACCGTTCATTAATCTGTGTCGATCAACACACCCCACCTGTCTCGATCAACACACCCCACCTGTGTCGATCAACACCCACTCAAAAACAAACCGACCTCACGCCGAAACATGTGTGTGGATCGACACACCTTACTAGTGTCGATCGACACGTCCTTCCAATTTTTTAAAATTGGTTCACGGATGTTACAATTTCTCTTTTATAAATTATGCTAGATCTATATCTTATATGTGTTTAGATATCATATATACGTACATATATATTTGTATATAAGAGACAAGAAATAAAAAATAAGGAAACGAGAGAGAGAGGAGAAGTAAAATAAAGAGGAAGTGATCTCTTATTATTGTTCTTTCATCACAACTTACAACCCCTATATATATAGTGTCTTAGCAAGTCGGGAAAACCTTTCCTAAGCATTAAGTAATAATAAAATATTACTATGGATAATCATCAAATTATCCATTTGCAATACTATGGATAATTATTATTTATCCATTTACAATACTCCCATTTAATTATCCATCACTAATGTTGTGTCATAAATTGCCTCGTTAAAAACGTTTCCATAGAAAATCCGTTTACGATTAAAATCATGACAAAAGAAAAGAGTATAGTCTTTTCCTATACAAACATATATGATCTTCCTTCATAAATCACTGTAGATGATACAATCTCTCCCTCAAATAAATCTTGTCTCTTCATAGGTTCCATTGATTGATTCGTCTCTTTCTGGCCTCTTTCTTATCTGATTCATTGCGATGATCTTCTTCGTTTGTCACGATCTCATCCATGTATGAGAAAGCATTTCAAAAATGATAGACCTTTCTCATTTAGGATTATCACATTCCCGTTAGATGTCTATCTATAGCGTGTTCTCAGTTGTCTCGTTAAAAAACCTCCTCATGGAAAACCCAATGAGACAAAAACCATGTTATAGGAAAAAGAGTACAACCACGCTTGTCATATATAATCAAATTATCCATAGTAATACTATGGATAATTATCATTTATCCATTTACAATACTCCCTCTTAATTATCCATCACTAATGTTGTGTCGTAAATTGCCTTGTTAAAAAAAATTTCATGAAAAATTCGTTTACGACAAAAACCATGTTAAGGGAAAAAGAGTACAACCCCGCTTGTCATATATAACTCCCCCTGGAAATATCATCTTCTTCATAAGATGCATTCCATAGATATATAGCGTTCTTTTGGGAGTTTTTGCGTATTCTTTGCTGTCTCGTTAAAAACTTTGTCATGGAAAAACTCAATGGGACAAAAACCATGATAAAGAAAAAAGAGTACAGCCACACATATCATTATCTTTCTCTTTCTCGGGAAAGTATAATTTATATATCTCTTTCAGATAAAGACATTGGAAGCTTTAGACCTACGTGGTCACTCTCGCTTCAGTCGAACACTTAGTTCATTTACTTACTCCCATCAATATGTTCTTCAAGAACATTAATCCTTGATGGAACATTAGCAGCATGGATATATGACTTTGTTATTCTTTTGTATCTATGACACATTACTTAACTGGTCAACGCAAAGATACATCATTTGGCATTTGTTTAGTCTCTCCTCTTTAATGCGGGAAATTTACATTCATCAAAATGGCAATTGGCAACACATGCCATAAACCTATATCGAGTTACTAGTTCAAGATATCGAAATAAATTTTGTGATTTTATTTTTGTGGTGATGCTATCAAAACATAGATCGCATATCTAAAAACACAGAGATCAAATATACTTACCTCTTGACCAAAATTGTATGAAATTCATTTTGGTCGTATCCAAACCACTGCTGCTGCATGCAATATAGTATGTCCCCATACAAAATTTCGAGAGCTTTGTTCTAATAATAACAGACTCGCAATCAATTGCAGCCGTTTATTTAAACTCTCAGTCAATGCCATTTAATTATCAAGACTATCTTTATTTATGGCATTACCAAAGAATTGTGCTCTCAATCTGAACATCCAGATAGTGAATCTTGTGAAAAGCCATATTTCGTGTTGCCAATAGACACACGTATGATCATCTACCAAATGCGTCAATTGATACGATAAAGTATCAAAACGGTACGCACGGTGGATGAATAGGTTCACATATATCACTCTGTATTCTATCTAAGAATATTAGAGATTCGTTTCCAACATTGGCTAGTGACGGCCGAACTATGAGTTTTCTTTGAGAACATGCCTTACATGAAAACTCTCCCGAATGAAAAATCTTCTGGTTTTTAATGGGTGGCCATTCAATTTTGCACAATTTTTCGCATCAAGAATAATCCAGGATGGCTTAGTCTTAAGCTAGACCATATGATTCAATCATATATATGTTTGTGCAATATAATTCAGAGGACATCATTGGTAAATCTTCCAATGTATGTATTCCCTCCGATGTAATGCAAAGATATTCAATGCCACCATTATTCATATTTTCAATATGATATCCATTTCACCGGATATCTCTGAAACTTGTGAAGTTTCTATATGAATTAGGAGAGTATAATGCATTATTTATTTCAAACTTTCTCCCCCTTGGCATTGAAAATCTGAATCTCTTGCATTATATCTCAAACTTTATCCCCGTCGGGATTGATAACATGACTTTACTAGACTCTATGATGATCTAGAGTCCATGATGATCTTTGTATCACCAGATATAGTACTCACGTATTTTGCGGTAAAGCAACAAACAAACACAAAAGACTCACGTATTTAACATAGACTTTTGATTTGAAATCAGAGAAATACTTCTCATTTTGAAGTATAATGTGCATTGTCGCACTGATTTCCAAACATATTTCTTCGTCTTTGATCTCAAATGTTAACATTTTCCTCTTGGAAAATTCACCGAATAATTAGTGAATAAAGTTGTGTGATCATCATACAATCTCTCGGGTCATCAGACTTCTAGTCCATCCCGTTCACATAGGAGATCATTTTTGATCTAGTTGGACTTTTGGCCCAAAATTCTCTTTACGTACAATCTACTAAACATTCGATTGCACTTTCGAGCTATTCATGATCTTTATATATACACTATTAGGCTTTCTTTCCGAAAGCACCTGGTATACTCACAAATATTTAAACATGAAGCATACGTTTATAAATTACTCACATAACATTTAAAAGTTGGTATTTCTGGACCAAACATCATTTCCTTTAGAAATGCTTAAATGTGAGCTTTATGTAAATCTTTTCAGAATTTTCATATAACATCTGTTTTACTAGATGTTCAATTTTGGAATACATGAGGACACCTTTGTCCTTCCAAAGTTTATAATTCTAAATTATTTTCATTATCAGATTTTTCGGTAACTCTTCAGAAGTTCCAATCGCATAAACTTCCCAGAAACATAATAATGATATCAGAAATCACCCTTTAGTGATTTTCGCATGAGGCACAATCCAAGTCATTTTTTTCATTTCTTTTTCCTTGACACATCTTTGGACTACTGGTCCAAAAACTTCTCGTTTTTCAAATGAGTATACCAAAAACTTGATTGCCTCTTTAGAACTTATTGGCCAATACATTTATCTCTACGCTCATCCACAAAACGGAGACTCATGATCCTCATTCTTTATTAATTACACTGTGCGCTTTATTATTTATTGTGTCGACACACATTTCATCTTTGGTTTCCTCTTTTTACCATAATGACATGGTTAATTGAGATCTCTAAATCATTCTCAATGATTTATTTCATGTACATGATTTTATTATTAACCACGTCAACAGTCTCTTTACTTTTTTTTAAGAGTTTAATTGTTCTACTATTTGCTCCATTTCCTTTTCGAGGATTTTTGTTATCTTTGAAACCAAAGTAGTCTATTACGTCTTTTACGTGCTATAGACTTTATAGATGCTCATTCAGAGACATCTATTCTTATTTGGAGCATTTCAGCTGCAATATGAGATTTTCTCTTTTCCAATTATATGAATTATCTTTTGAACTTTCAAGTTTATATTCTCGAGGATCTATGATAATTCTTGAATCTCATCTATTAGCTTTTTATTTGATTTGCAACATAATTTGAATAGTGACTCATTTGAACTTCAGGTTCACTTTAACATGTCAAAGATATTAACTATTCAATAATTTTCCCATTGAAAATTATCATCAAATATTTTCAAATCAACAGTAAGCCCATCCCCACTTGATGGCTTAATACATTACATGGACTGCATGTTTTATGCCAAATCATAGAGATTATCATTTGTTTTGCTCATTATGAGTACAAACATAACCCTATGTATGTTATACTTTATCTCGACATATAACAATTGATAGACTTTGGGATGTTAATACAAGATCATACTTGGGATGTAAACTCACCAAAATTATCAATTTACTTGTCGATGTGGATTATTTAAACTCCCCCTCAAGATGATGACACTTTAATTTCATCCATCTCGCATCGAATCTCACTTTAGGATCACAACATATCCATATTAGATCATGTATTTATTTTAGATCCTTAACTTCTAATATGGGATTCATTAATTCTCCCCCTCGAGATGATGACACTCTAAGTCCATCCATCTCGCATTAAATCCCACTTTAAAGATCCACATACGATCTTGGATTTGTAAAGAACTCATGTGAGATTCCTAATAGCCCCTTTCAAGATAATGAATCTTCTGGCCCATTAATTTGAACCGAATCTCGCTTTAAGATTGGTTACACTTGGGAGTGTAATTCTGGAGATTAAAGAACTCAACCACTATATCCATCACTACAAGAAAACACAGGATTTGCTACGCCCAAAAGCATCGCAAATCCGTCGCAAAAGTCTAATTTGCGACGACTATACGAAGAAATTAAGGCGTCGCAAAAGTATCGTCGCAAATTTAAAGCGTCCCAAAATCGTCACAAATTTGTGACGCCAGTATGACGACAATATTAGCGTTGCAAATTTGTCACGCTTTTGCAACGCTTCTGTAGCGTCGTAAATTTGTGACGCATTTGTAACGATAATAGGTTGTCGTAAATTAGCGACGGATTTGTGACTATTTAATTCGAGGTAACTTTACGACTAGGTTGCGAGGACTGGATTTGTCGCAAATTTGTGACGAATGTGTAACATTATTGTACAATCGTAAATGAGTGACGTATTAGTGACGAAGTTTGGAGTCATAAATTAGCGACGAAACTGCGACAATAGATATCGTCGTAATTTTGTGACGAATTTGTGACGACTGTATGTGTCGTAGAAGTGTGACGCCATGTGCAATAGAAAAGTCGTGGCAAATTAGTGACGAATCTACTACGAAAATCGTTTGTAATTTCGTATTTATGTTACGTGGCGTAGCAAAATCGTAGCAAATTCGTCGCTAACGTCGCAAATTCGTCGCTAATCTGTGACGGAAATGTAACAATTGAATATTTTGCTACTTTTCCTAATCAGCATATTATGGTCTAAATTGAAATTGGTTTTGCTTTATACAAAAGTTTAAACATTGAAATCATTCTGAAAACATAAATACATAAATACAACCGAAATAAATTTAAGTTTAAGTTATGGAAGCTTAGTTGCAAAAATACTAGCAATACAAAAAATTAACAAGTTGTTAGAGTAGAAGCACTTAGGGATTAGAAGGAGGTTGATCAGCAGTGGTTGGAGTGGCTGCAGGTGGGTCTTCGGTGGTTGGCTGTTCTTCATCCATAAAAGCTGCAATGCGGGAATCAGACTTCTTGAGGTATGTAAGGAGCTTCGTCATTTCAGCGAGCTGCTCTTGACCTTTGCGGTGCTCCTCATCGCGCATGCGTTGCTCTTCATCTCGCTTGCGTTGTTCCTCATCACGCCGAGCATTAGCAACTTCCTGAGCCTCAAGCTGACGCTGAGCTGCATCTAGCTTCTCTTGCATGTCAGAGAGATCAGGCGTAGAGGAGCTTGCATAGGACTCTTACCTCTTTCTTTTCCCTTGCAGCCGAGGCAGTTCCCCAAGTCCAAAAGGACTGCCCTTGTGATCAGTGACTGTACACTGATGCAGAAGCCAAAGAAGTAGATGTTAGTACTTAGCTATTCACTAGTCAAGCAACCAAATTGATTGTGACAGAAGGTAAAAGTAATTAAGCATTGAGAAAGAAAAATACCTTGAGAAATATTTCATTCTTTTGGTCAATCGAGAGGGTCCTCTGAGTTGAAAGCTCTGAAATGGCAGAGGCATCTGTGTCAGACACAGCTTCTGCAAGCTCCTTCTCATAAGCCTCTGCAACTTGTTTTGATTTGCAGTCGACAAATGTTCCATCTTTGTTCGTGGGTGTCCGCAGAAACACCTCTCCACATGAGACAGGTCGACCTAACTCTACTTCCTGCAAAAGAAAGGAATCATGTTAAACATTTGAAGAATGGTAAAGTAAGAGAACAAAGATATCACTCACCATTTCTTGTTGACGTCGCAAGAAGAATTTATGTCCAGGATTGTGCTTTGCGATTCCTAGACCTCCACGAGTGAATTTGCGGCAGTTGGAAGCCGTCTCACTCTTTTCCTGCGCCTCAGGAGTTTCCCAAAACAGTTGCATTTCATCCCAGACAGTCTCTTTGATCCATGTGGGCCTGCCGGGGTCGCGTCTAGCCTGGCTAACGATTCCTCGCATTCTCCTCGATGCAATCGCAAAGAAATTGTCCCTGACAAGTGAAGTAATGCCAATTTCCCAGTTGTACTTCCCCTACATTAAACAAAGTTGTTAGTATGGTATAATGAGTAAGAAACTTGATTACAAACAAAGCATTAAGGTAAAACATTACCGCAAAAGTTTCGAACATGAGTTCTCGTGCTTCAACAGGGGTAGAGGACCAATTATACCACGGTCCATCGAACTTCCGCCTCATAATGTTGCAAATCACCTTAGCCAACACACCGTTGTCCCTATCAAACCTAAAACAAAGGATGAAAACATAACAATTAAACAAAATCAGTTTACAGTCTACCAAAAGGAATCATAATAAAGCAATGTCTATATTACTTAAATCAATTGTAAAAGCCTCTAAACCCTATATAACACACAGTCCATGTCATAACACATCCTAATATGAACATATACATATGTATATCTCACAAACATAAGTGTTATAATTGAGAAGATTGAGTTCAAAAGTGTTACCATATGGTCTGGGTGTTTGGGATTGGGATCAGAGACAAACGGAGTAAGTTTTCACGCCCAGGCAGTCCCAGGAGGTACACCAGGTTCTGGGCATACTGTACATTCTGCTGGGGTGCTTCATTCTGGTTGCCATCCACAACCTGAGCTTCAACGAACGGAGCATCAACCTCGTCCTCTTCCTCTGATGGAGGGTCTTGCTCGGTAAATTCAGCGTAGTAGTCTTCTTCTTCTTGTTGTTCTTCTTCTTCATCTTGTTCTTCTTTGACCATGTCAACTGCTCGAAGGTTTCCTTGGCGGTGCACCGGAACTTCCACACGAGAAACAGGCAGATCGTTGAGGTTGAGGGACTGCCTTTGATGAACAGAAGGGTGTTGTCTGCGTGGAGGATACTGAGCCGGAATATTTGTTCTGGAAACAGAACCGGAAGCGGTACGTTCAAAGAACGCCGATAAGGTTTGACGTTGACCGCTTGGACCCTCGATTTCGAAATTTCGTCCACCTGACGAATTTACAGCAGTTCCAGGCTGGAGTTAACGAACCGGTGTCCTAAAACTATCAGACCTGATGGAGGATCTACCAGAGTCAGCTCCTGTGGGGCCAGGGACTACTGAAATTCCTCCACCAGATGGAGGATCTTTGAAGCCTGCACCGACGCTTTGACTCCCTCCACCAGAGGCAATGCCTGTGACCCCAGGAACGCTTGGACTTCCTCCACCTTCAACAACACCACGGCGTCCAGTCGAAGGGACACCGCGAGTGGTGTTAGCAGCTGTACCTGGTACATCCTTCGGACCACCACCGCGTCCACCGAGTTTGAATAGACCTCCTCGAACACGAACACCACCACCTCTGACACTTTGTCTTCCACGACCACCGGCGGTTGATTTACCGCCTCTTGTGTTCGCCGCGACAGCAGCCTTCGCGGCGACACTAGGCTTGGTAGAGGCAGGAGCCTTACCACCTGCTTTAGCTTTTGATTTCGGAGGCATCTCTTCTGAGGAGCGAATATAAGAAACTGAATAACCAGAGAAGTTTGAACAGAGAGACAGAGAAGAAGGAGAGAATCGACCGGAAGTGAAATGTCAAAGAAGGTCGCACAGAGAGACAGAAGAAGGAGAGAATCGAAGGAACTGAAAGGTCGGGGAAGATCTAACAGAGAGACAGAAGAAGGAGAGAATCGAATCGAAGGAGAAGATCGAATCGACTGGAAGTGAACGGCGCAAATCGCCTTTTCGCTGAGAGAGAATGAAAACAAATTAGGGTTACGAGTGAAATGAATTAGGGTTACGCGTTTTGGGTATTTGTTTCCATGGGCATCACAAATTCGTGACAATTCCGTCACAAAACACATGGGCCAAGTAAGCCCAATGATTCATCGCCTTTGGCCCAACCAGTTTTTAAACCCAAAACATGATATCAGTCACAAATTCGTGACAATTCCGTCACAAAACACATGGGCCAAGTTAAGCCCAATGATTCATCGCCTGTGGCCCAACCAGTTTTTAAACCCAAAACATGATATCCGTCACATATTCGTGACAATTCTGTAACGACTTTGTCACGAATATATGGGTCACAACATAAAACCCTATACCCTAAAACTTGTGAGGCAAATTGTATGCCAATATGATGTCCAATCTTACCTTCATATGCCATTCTATCAAAAAATCTATTTCAATTAGGCAGTTCAATTAATTTTCTTAAAAATAACATTAATTCTTATATATATACACACTTTTACAATTCCATGGACTTTATGTTAATGTTTGGGGTTTAAATTGAAATTCAAAAATTTTGAAATTTTGTAGGTTAGACTGTTAATTACAATGTAATTCGTGATATAGAAAAGTGGAACGTCCAATATATACATTCTTCTACTTGAATAGGTTCATAATTATGACAAAATCAAAATGGGAGTTGCAAAATCGTCACACATTTTGACGGCGCGTCACAAATTCGTTACAAAGATGACGCAAATTTGTAACCAATTTGCGACGCTTTTTTTTGTCACCTCTCTATACCCTAAACCCTAAACTTTTTAATGCTAAATTGTATGACATACACTTTGGGTATTTATCTTGTATTGTTTAATAAAAAGAGTTATTTCAACTAAATATTTTGAATTTGGAAAAAATATTTCATTTTCAAAGTTTATAATGTGTATAATCACATACATTTGTGGAAACATTTTATGATTTGGGCCAAATATTAAGAAATTTGTAATTTTCAAATCTGTAAGTGCTAATTGCATTGTATATAGTCATTTCTATTAGTTTCCCTTCGAAAAATACAGCCATTAACCTTAAATACTATGTTAATAACTTTGGAATACTAAATGAGTTACAAATGCGTTACAATTCCGTCGCAAAGTTAGGTGTAGCGTCACAAAAGCGTCACAAACCTTTCTTAAAAAAAGTGAAAAAATATTTCCACAGGAGGAGGTCGAACCCGGGTCTCATAAGTAAAATGTATTGTGCAATGCCACCACGCCAAAGTGATATATATGTTTCCTTCTCGTTTTAATTTTATTAAACTGTTATGGCAAATGTAATAAATGCAAAATTGTTAACCTTTATATGTAAATGGTGAGGTTCGAAACCATGACCTCTCAAATATCATTGCCAATGCTTTGCCACTAGGATAGTTTGTGTTATTCATCAAGTGATCAGATTTATCACTATATATATATATATATATATATATATATTTGGAGCTGAATATTAATATGGACAATAGTAATTTTATTAAGTGCAATTTTTTCTTTAAAAAACATTATACATTAATGATAATATAAATATTTATCAAATTATTCAAAATCATCATCATCTTGGTCACCATCACGATCTTCATCGTTATCTTCCTCTGAAGACGATAAATTACAGAGAAATTCATCTTCTTGTTCGTTGTCTTCAATTTCAAAATCAGTTGTTTGTATTGTGTTGTTTCCTTCCACCAAGGTAGGGACGTCAATTTCGTCCACCATTTCCGTCACAGTATCATCGTTTGTTTGTACACGATTCCTCGGATTAACTTGTAGTACTGTAAGCCATGGTTTCTGAAGACGTTTAGTAGCTGGATATGGAAGATAACAAACTTGATCGGCTTGAGACCCTGCCATTAGTATAGTATTTAGATAAGGACTTTCAAAATATTTTGAAACCATATATGTCTATAAATCTAGAAGATTTAATAAATGAACAATTCATAATTAAAATAAAAGGTTCATTAATATTTTTTTGATATCGGCCTTTAACCAACACATCCACAATACCTCCCTTGCTTCTGCGGGTGCCTTTTCCGATCGTAGGGTCGAACCATTTACAATAAAAAAAGTGTTACTCTTAACTGAAAAATTCCAGGGTATTGGAACTCCATGATCTTTTGCACTTTGCCATGAAAATCGTCTTCTTTAGTTGCGTCAGAATATTGTTGGCCTCGGACAACTACCCCATAATTCATAGTTTTTTTCCTCTCTCCATGACTTTCTGTGTGAAATAAATACCCTCTCGTATAATACATGGGCCAAGTTCGAACTTGATTTTCAGGGCCTTCAACAATATTAAAAACCCAAGGAGGAAAATATTGTTCATTCTTAGTGCAATGTACCTAGAAATACAAAATATGTGTTAATTAAGAACTGACAAATTTACAGCTTAACAGTATGCATACGTATTGGCGGATCCATGAACGGAAATCTGCATCTCTTTTTGCCATCACCTCCTCATCTGTTAGGTCAGGGTCTTCATCTCGGATTTGCGTTTCCAAAAGTCTGTGATTAATTCAAAAAAACATAAGGTTGAATAAATTGCTATAGTAATAAAATTAGAGTATATTACGTAATATGTAGTTTGACTAACTTCTCATAGGGCCGAAAGTATTCACAATTTCGTAGAATATATGAATGTGCACGATGATAATCGTCGGCGCCTAACCAGAATTCTTCACATTTCCCACTTGGCCGAACTACAGCCGTGAATATATCTAGTACGTCAATTGGATATTTTGGTGCTTCACCTTCGTCATACCGACTTGTCCTGGAAAATTTGTTATTTAACATTAAAAACAAACATAATACATATATATATATTAAATAAGAAAGATATTTCTATATGATCACGTCAATTTACCTTCTTCTTATAGCTGTAGGAACATGTGATCTAAAGTAGTATTGTGAAAAGTAAGATATCTCATCATTCATGTACGATTGAACAATTGATCACGCTGGATATCTTTTGTTCTTCGCTTTTCCTTTCAAATGATTAAAAAACCTTTCGAACGGATACATCCACCGATATTGCACAGGACCTCCAAGCTCTGCTTCGTAAGGTAAGTGGATTGGAAGATACTCCATCACATCAAAGAAGGAAGGCGGAAATATTTTTTCTAAATTACACAAAATCATCACAATGTTCGACTTTAGAAGTTGTACGCGGCTTCTATCCAATGTGCGACTGCTAATGTCCCAAAAGAATGCTCCAATTCCTACGAATATTTGTTTTAATTAGTTATTTATATAAGGTTTAACAATATCAACATAAACATGAATTGTATAAAGATGTACTTGATATTGCTTGGTGCACGGTACGAGGGAGAAGTTCCGCAAATACGAACGGAAGTAATCTCTCCATAAAGACGTGACAGTCATGGCTTTTCATTCCTGAGAACTTTCCGTTATTGATGTCTACTGTACTAGCTAAATCTGCAACATAGCCATCTGAGAATTTCACTTCATTCTTCACCCAATGTAGTAACGCATCTTTTGCTTTCGCAGTCAATCTCCAAATCGGAAATGGCGCGTTCCCCCGAGCATCGACATGCAATTCTTTTCGAGTGCAAAATATTGCAACATCTATTCTTGACTTGATGTTATCTTTTGATTTGTCTTTAATATTCATAATAGTGTACATGATGTTATCGAAATTTTTTTTCTCAATATGCATCAAGTCAAGACAATGTCGTAGTTTCAAATGAATCCAATACGGTAGCTCCCAAAAAATGCTTTCTTTATGACAGTTATGCAAATCTCCATATCCGTCCGGTTTTGTTTTATGTCCATTTCCACCACAATCAGAAGTTTTAGGTGCCTTGGCATTTCGTACGTACCACAAAACTTCTTCTCCACTCAACGATTCTGGTGGGTAGTCGTTTACTGCGGTTTTTCCTTTTATGAAATTAACTTTATTTTTCCGCAAAGGATGTTTGGTAGGCAAAAAACATCTGTGGCAGTCGAACCAACAAGGCTTCCTACCAGACGGCAACTGAAAAGCATTTGTATCACACATACAAATTGGACAAGATAATTTTCCATGCGTAGTCCATCCAGACAACATACCGTACGCTGGAAAATCGCTAATGGTCCATAGCAGAACAACTTTAAGGTTGAAATTTTGATTTAAGGAAACATCATACGCCTCAACTCCGTTAATCCATAAATCTTTTAGCTCCTCGATCAGGGGTTGGAGAAACACATCTAGACTCACACGTGGATGATTTGGACGAGAATTCAAAATTGTGAGAAACAAATACTCACTCTTCATCGCCATATCAGGGGGTAAGTTGTAAGGTGTCATGATCACTGGCCACAACGAATGGTTTTTTGACATCCCAAATAGATTAAACTCGTCTGTACACAATCCTAGGTAAACATTTCGCTTTTCCTCTGCATAACTCGGATACATTTCATTGAAATTTTAAAGTCGTAGAATTGTTTCGCCTCATAGGTAGGTTCTTCATTAACATGGTCATTACCACTCTGACCATGTTCTTGATCATCACCATGTTCTTGATCATGATGATGATAAGCATTAAATGGTGTAGTACCATGAAATGCATCATTGACCATACCAGCATAAACATCCCCCGGTACCATAATCAAATTGTTCATTACCCGTATTAAAATATTGTTCATTACTAAAATCTACATTTTCGTAATGGCTACTAGATCCCACCAACATTATAATCCTCTCCATATTCAGACCATACATAATATCCGGGCATAAACCCTTTACTAAGCAAATGGTCTGACACAAGTCGAGCGGGTCTTATCCTAGTTGCGTTTTTGCATTTAGAACAAGGGCATATAAACTTACCATTATTCCTCAAGGCGAAGTCATGGTTACTCGCGAAATCGATGAATTGTTGCACTCCATCCAAATAGTCGGTTGATATATTGTTGGTGCGTGGTTCGATCCGGTTGTACATCCATTCTCGTGACGAATGCCACATTTTTTTCTCTTTCAAAAGTCTTTTCCCCCCCAATATTTTTTTTCTCCTTTTCCTCTCAAAGATTTTTCCCTCCCAAATATTTTTTTTTCTCTCCCCAATTTTTTTTCTCTTGTTTTTTCTTTTCCCTCTACCATTTTTTTATTCTGATTTGTGAGAAATTTGAGAGAGGGAGTGCTTCTATTTATAGGATGAATTTCTTGTCACATATTTGCGACGCTTGAAAATTTGTGACGGATTTGCGACGCCAACTGAAAGTTAGGTGGAAGTTAGATGGGAGTTAGGCACGTGTTGGGTGAGAGTTAGGTGGATTATAAAACTCAAATTAAACATGTTTCTACCCACTTTTTTCTGGCCGACAGTTTTTGCAACGCACCGAAAGAGTCACAAATCCGTTGCTAATTTGCGACACCCGAAATGTAGTTGCAAAAGTGTCACAAAATTGTGACGCTTTAACGACAACTGTTTTTCGTCGCAAATTAGCAACGGTTTTGCGACGGTGTTTTTTTCCGTCATAAATGCGTTACAAAGGCGTTGCAAAAGCGTCACAAAAATAAGTGACGGAAAAAATCGTCACAACTCGGCGTCACAAATTATGTGTTTTCTTGTAGTGCATGAGCGTTATTCATCAAAAATGGTAACTGATCTTTGTATCTCTCATGATAGCCTTATTTTTGCATAAGACATGCTACGTGAAAAACTTCTGATTTTCACATAAATTTTCAATGATCCTTCATATTATTGTTTGATCTAAATGGTCTGACATGTCATAAATTTCAATTCTTTGACTTAATAGTAAAACTTCTGGTTTACTAATAAACATATTGAACTAATTTAGTAAACTTCAGGTTTACTAACTTTGTAATTTTACCATTTTTATATTATGTATATACGATTATATACAAACATGTTTTAGTCATATGCTCTTCTGGAGCATTTCTCTCTTCTGGAACGTTTGCACTGTCCAAATTTATATTAACATGTGCATTATATATTTTCTTAAGAAAATTTATTTTCATTTGAATTTTAAATTCAATTGAACATGATAAAAAAATTGAACATAATAACGGCATAAATTAAATGCATAAATTAAATGTATAAATTAAATGCATAAATTAAAAGCATAAAATATATAATATGCGATAATTAAAGAAAATAATAATAACTGAATTAAAAACAATAAATGAAATAATAAATTAATAGGCATGATCTTCCACATAAACAAGGAGGCAAGCCTACCATAAGATTATAGAGACATAAATTTATTTTGATCAAAGGAGTCAGCGCCTACCATATATAATGATCAATTCCGAAAACTTCCGAAAACTGTCTATTATATGTCTTGTCTATATAATAATTAGTAAAACATAATCTACTATAAAACTAAGGAGGAGGCGAACTTTCCACTCCATATATACGATATATATATATATATAATCTCAAATAAAGTCAGCACAAGTTTTGAGATTACCTCTTTTACGTATGATCGGAACGGATTAATCAAAACCGATTGATCGAATAAAACAGATAGCGAGACGATCATGCTGATAACGTGTTATAAATTATGCTTAGATCTATATATTATATGTGTTTATATCATATATACATACATATATATATATATATATTTTTTTTTTATATAAGAGACGAGAAATAAAAAAATAAGGAAACGAGAGAGAGAGAGAGGAGAAGTAAAATAAAGAGGAAGTGATCTCTTATTATTGTTCGTTTATCACAACTTACGATTCATATATATAGTGTCTTAGCAAGTCGGTAAAACCTTTCCTAAGCATGAAGTAATATAAAATATTACTATGGATAATCATCAAATTATCCATTTGCAATACTATGGATAATTATCATTTATCCATTTACAATATTCTCTTCTTCTTCTTTTTTCTGTTAGTTTCAAAAAATTACTATATGTTTTTGCTCCATTTGATTTCAAATATGCATTTTCAGCTTCGAGGAAAAACGTAAAGTTATTCATATTTGCCATTGGCATCCCATTCTATAACATGGACAATTATACGGTACCTAAAAAAACACTGAAAATCTTAAGCAAATACCGTTAAAATTAACAGATAGGATAGGACAAAGTGCACATGTACTTTTGGAGAATGGGACATCACCATGATACCTTGTCGACGTCATGCATTGAATGGCATGATGGATTTAGAAAAAAGGAAATGGGTGTGGAAGAATTTATGGGAAATTTGTTTGGTTTGACCCATAATTTGATTTTAACTACATGGGTAACCCATATATCTCATGTTTGTGAAAACTAACCAAAAGGGTAGTGAAATTACAACTACAACCTTTATGACCAAAAAAAAAACGCAGGTCATAATGACTGTTTTAACCCTACAGAAGTCTGCTACGTAATATAGACGTCTACTCCCAGACTTCCACCCGATATCCAACTCGTAGACTCTATGTGAAGTCTACTTTGTGGTATAGTAGACTTCTTTGAAAAATCTACTCTATAATTATATTCCAAATTTAAATTTATAAATTAACAAAAAATATTTTGATAAACAATTTTGGTTGATGACCAAACTATAAATAATTGTGAAGTATGAAAAATAAAAATTCATAAAAATTCACAAATTAAACCTACAAAGACAAATTATGTCTACTTTGTGGTATAGTAGACTTCTCTCGAAGTCTACTAGATAATTTTATTTCAAATTTAAATTTATAAATTAACAAAAAATATTTTGATAAAAAATTTTGGTTGATGACCAAACTATAAATAATTGTAAAGTATGAAAAATAAAACTTCATAAAAAATCACAAATTAAACCTACAAAGACAAATTATGTCTACTTTGTGGTATAATAGACTTCTCTGACAGTCTACTAGATAATTATATTTCAAATTTAAATTTATAAATTAACAAAAAATATTTTGATAAAAAAATTTGGTTGATGACCAAACTATAAATAATTGTGAAGTAGGAAAAATTAAATTTTATAAAAAATCACAAATTAAACCTACAAAGACAAATTAGGTTATGAATGAAATATATACTATACTAAACAAAGAGTTACCAAACAAGATACTTCATAACCATTTGTTTAAATAGTGATGTGGTGATATGTTGGTAGTTTAATGTTTGATATTTATAGGTTTTATGAGTTTATTTACGGTTGTAGTGGTTTAGTTTTAGGAATTAGATTATTATTTATGGTTTAGGGTTTACGGTTTAGTGTTTGGATGGTTTAGGGTTTCATTTTATAAACCGTAGTGTAGGGTTTGACTTTTTAAGTTGAATTAACTAAAAGATGGTATAAAATTTTGACAAGGTTTTCATCATTTGGCCGAGTTACGAGTATGAAATATGGGTAATAATGTGACATTTATAGGTTGCAAACATGTTTTTACACTTAGGGTTAGATTTAGGGTTTATCATTTTTATCTTTAAAATGTCAAATTTGCATAAAAGTGTTAACTTGTGAATATGTTAAACTTTTTGACTGTTTTGTATAAGTTTTTATGTAGGGTTTTGAAAAATCATTCCAAAAAATTAATTTATGATTTATGATAGTAGACTTCATGGGTAGTCTACTAAAATTAGTAGACTTCTAGTGGAGTCTTCTTGAGTTTAGGGTTTCGTTGAGCATTTAGGGTTTAGCAGACTGCAAAATGAGGTCTGCTAAACCGAAAATTTTAACCTAACCGGGTTTTGTACCTCCATATATAAAGAAAAGTTTTATAACTAACCTAATTTTGTTAAAAATCCCAATCGCTCCCCTCTCTCTCTCTCTCAAAAATGGCGATCCAACAAATCTCTTTTTTGGCTAGGTTTCATACTTGTTTATGTGTTTCTCGTTTATGGATCATCTACTTCTTCGGATCCGGGGTTATAGTTTGAAGTACCATATACTTCATCTCTAGGTTCCCCTTTTTCTCCAACTCTTTCTTCGTTTTCTCAAAATTCCGATCACTTGATTGATTAATCCGATGAGAACAGATAAGGAGGAGAGGTTACTCGCTGAGGCGGCGGATCTTGGTTCTCAGCTAGTAGTGTTCCCGGAAGCGTTTATCGGTGGATACCCACGTGGGTCTAGCTTTGAATTAGCCATTGGTGCTCGTACTGCTAAAGGAAGAGATGATTTTCGAAAGTATCATGCTTCTGCTATTGATGTTCCTGGTAAAGTTTCAACCTTTACGATTTTGTTTTCACTTTTTTCGATTAGTCATTGTTAGTGAGTGTAAAGATGTAAACTTTGAATGTTTCTTGAATTACCAAATGTTTGTTAACTGTATAATACATTCCTGAATTCATTTGTGTATCTTGGTTTGGTTGATTAACCAATTTTTAAGGTCCTGAAGTGGAAAGATTAGCGGAAATGGCAAGGAAGTATAAAGTGTTTTTGGTTATGGGTGTGATAGAGAAGGAAGGCTATACGTTATATTGTACTGTTGTTTTCTTTGATTCACAAGGTGTGTTCTTGGGTAAGCATAGGAAACTTATGCCTACGGCTCTTGAACGTTGTATACCTGTTTTCGATACTCCTATTGGGAAAATTGGTGCTGCTATTTGTTGGGAAAATAGAATGCCGTCTTTAAGAACCGCAATGTATGCTAAAGGTTAGTCTCTCTAGAGCTTTCCATTGGTATGAACCGCAACTTTCCATAGATATGAACCACAATGTGTTGCTTGTGATTTGTTTTATGTGTGTTTTTGTTATGATTTTGTAGGCATTGGGATATATTGTGCACCAACTGCGGATGCTTGAGAAACTTGGCAAGCATCGATGACTCATGAAAATCCCTTTAAGATCTCACACCTTTAAGGTCTCACACAGTTGCAATGCTCACATTTTTAGGTTGGTTTTTCACTAGCATTTGTTATCCACGAGTCTGCAAACTCTCATATTGGTAAGAGGGTTCCTATTAAATCGCCTTTTGGTTAATTAAAGGGTTTTTAATTAAAAAACCCCTCAAGTATAGTTTGATCCCTTTTAAACCCCTCTACTATAAGATTAATGATAAAACCCCTCATGTATTAGTCTGTTAATGAATAATCCCCTCCATCTACACACAAGTTAAAATCTTGAACTACCTGACATTAAAATATAATTCTACGTTTTATCTCTAAAAAAACGACATGATGGACTTAAGTTCTTCCCAAATTCCAAATTCAAGAGTTCTTCCCATCGATGGACTTAAGTTCTTCCCAAATTCCAAATTCAAGAGTTCTTCCCATCGATGGACTTAAGTTCTAGAATACATAAGAAGTATTGGACCATTAACAATTGTGTTGAGCCATGTAGAAAATTTTAGTTTCAAAGACAAGATATGTTGCTTTGGTTGCAGTTTTACAGAGAAGAAAAAAATCAAAATATGATAGCACTTGAGTTGCAACATGAAATTCTCAAAACAATAACATTGTGTAAAATCTAATTTAAGTTTAGTTTAGAATCGAAAGCGTAAACATGAATAAAATATTACCTCGTCATCTTGCAAGTTAAAGACGAATTATATCCTCTTAAGCAAATTGCAATTTGCTCAATTTTTGGTTTTATTCTGAACAACCAAATCTTTCTTAATCTCTCTTAATCGACATTTGCCATTTAGGGTTTATTGTGTGTCGATTTTTAGAGCCAAAACGTAAAATTATAATTTAATGTCAGGTAGTTTAAAGTCTTAACGTCAGTGTAGATGGAGGGGATTATTTATTAATAGACTAATACATGAGGGGTTTTATCATTAATCTTATACTTGAGGGGTTTAAAATGGATCAAACTATACTTGAGGGTTTTTTTCATTAAAAACCCTTAATTAAAGCTTTTAAGACTGCCTATTTTCTAACTTAGTTTAATTTCTTATCTTGATTATTCTCCTTGTAGCTGTGTTGGGGCGTCTCCCAGGCTGTATCAGGAGAGTACTTGACGGGCGGTACAAGTTTCCCAAGCAGGTTTGGGATCAACAACAATTCATCGTACACTGATCTTCAATCCTCCAATAAGCTGGTATGTTACACATTACACTGAGTTAAATACTTCATACTAATTTTGAAACCTTACAATCTGATGCAAAATCATTCCTCTTTGCAGAATCAGGTGCGTATAAGGCCGCATGGAAGTTTACTCAGGTCTGAACATGCAAAATTATGAGGTATTTAAGTAACTTTCAGATTCTACTAAAAACTTGACGCTCTCTCACATCTCAAAAAGGTCCAACTCTGTTTGACTTGCTTGATTCATTTCCATTTGCATTTATTCTGCTTCTCTGATAATCAAACGTTCTTATTTTTTGTTGTTGTTTATGTCTAGATTTGAGTGTCAAGGGGACATAGATCATAATCGAAGTGTCCAAAAGCGAAATCTAGAAATTTTAGTGTCTAGATGCAGATAAATCATTGACGCCAAATACTAGTATTCATTTTACTCTTTTCTCTGTTGATTGTTTACCCTCCTCGATGTTTTGATCTATCAGCTTTTTCTCTCCTTGCTGTCATAGATCATGAGAGAAAGAGAACCAACAGAAAAATGAGCCGTGAAGCAGCATCAAGCATTTATGAATGCAATATGAGGCCTTGAGTATGGTTTGTGCTCAGGTATGTGGCATGCATTCTTATTGACATATGAATCTAAGTTGTACCTCTGATTGATATTATACTTTGTGTTGCATTGATTTTCGTACCATAATCCTTAATTTCCGAAATCACACTCGTATTGTGGAAATTACTGGTTGAATTTTGCAGGGCTTTAACCTTGTATACTATAGTCCCCAACCTTAAACACTCGGTTGGTTTTGTTGATGATGTTGTGTGTCTTAATAGTCCCCAAATATTTGTTTTTTGGAAAGTAAATTGTGGCTATTTGTCTTTTGCAGGGATAGTAAGCAAACATGGCTTTTATGAGATTCTCTAGGTGGTAAGACAAAGACTTGTATCATTGCTACACTCTCCATCTGCTCATTCCCATGCTTTGTTTGTTCTCAAGTTGGGGAGGCCTTCTTTGTGTTAGCCCACAAAAGCAGTGTACCGGGAGCAGATATTGAGAGTTTACTTTCAGTTTAGAAGTCATTGTGGTGTCTAATTGTTTGTTCCATTTGCATTGAAAAACGATTGTATGACTAAAGGTCTCGAAATATATACAAAATGAGTATTATTTTGTTTATTAAGAAGGAATTTTAATTATTTTACTCCAAATTTCTTTATAAGAATTTTTTTATTATGTAGTATATGGTACTTGTGTACTGATATCGTGATTAGGCCTTGCCAAAATTGATCAACCAAATCGTTTCAAACGAAACCAAAAGTTTGAATCCAGCCGGATCCGAAGCAAATCATAAAACATACGGAAGTTGTAATTTATATATCGAATTATTCTAACGATCTTGAACTTAAACCAAATGTTTGAAACTGAATCAAATTAACTGAATTTTAAAAAAATTATTATATTAAATTTTACTTTTTCTTGTTTTTTCCCCAACTGAAATTCGAAGAGAATTTTTTAAACAAAACAAAATACAATAAACCATATAGAGATCTAGTACTTAAACTTCAAAAAATTCAAAATCGGAAAAAATCTGAACTAAACAACCCAATTCACACCCCTAATCTCGATGACAATTTATGACAAAATCAAGGTGCCAAGTGACCATGGTTCTCATGAACAATTTAAGACAATAGAGGATTTCAAATTTCACCATGGATATGGGATAATATTTGTTATAGCCGGATGAGAATACGACGTTAGTAGCCTCTCTCCTATTCATCGAGAGTTGAAAGCTTTAACCTAGGCCATGTTAAGCATTTCCTCTTAAGGGATAGACCATCTACACATCCGCATGTTGTTTGTTTTGAGCTGATCATAATGACCGAATATCCTACTTGGGAGGTGTTATTGAATAAGTGTTTTTAAGATATTTTAAAATCAGAGTGAAATCTGCGTTATTCAGTTGTGCATTTGTTTTAAGGGTTAATTAGGCTAATAATACATTTGGTGTTTATAATTAGGTGAGTAACAAGACTGAAACATAATTTAAGTAAGTAACAAAGAGAGAAAAATTTCGGACAAAAATACCCCTACATTATTTTTGAGGGAATTAGTGGGTAGAATATAGTTCATCATTGTAGTTCACTAAACAGGTAAAAAGTAATGTAATACAGTGAATTATTTCAGTGATAGTTGTATTATGATAGTGAACTATTTCACTTTACAAAACATAGACATATAGTTCATCACTGTAGTTCACTACACGGGTAGAAGTAATGTAATACAGTGAATTTATTTTTGTGATAGTTGTAATCTGATAGTGAACTATTTCACGTTACAAAACATAGACATATAGTTCATTGTACTTCACTACACGGGTATAACGTAATTTAATACAGTGAATTATGTATGTGATAGTTGTATATGATAGTGAACTATTTCACTTTATTTCGAAACTAATGTGATAGTTGTAATAAAACCAACTATTTCGTGCTTATTTACAATAAATAGTTGGCTATCTTCTTCCTTTTTAACTCTTGAAATAACAAAAGTTATAACTGAAATAACAAGTGGTCAGAATTTTAGATATTAAATTATGTTTTAACTTATGTTAGATACTAAATATTTGGTACAACGAGTATTATTCATTGCAATTACTCTTGTTTTAAATACATTAAATCTTTTGTTATTGGATTAATCATTTGTTTGATGTATTCTAAAATACAATAAAAACCGCGGTTATTCAATCTCCTCTTAGATTTTAGGGGATTATAGTTAAGGAGGTGTTATTGAATACATACTTTTGAGTGGTTTAGATGTATTTGAATTTAGGGGGTGTTATTGGATGAATGATTTGAAATCAATTCCATAAGCTAAACTCTGATGGAGTTTATTTGGGTAGATTCTAAAAATCTCCGCAATATCCTTGAGATTTGATTTTTAAATATTTGTTCACTAAACTTCATCCTCAAGTGATTTCAAATCCATTAAAAAACAAATACTTCCAAATTTTATTAAAGTTGAATAACAGTGGATTTTAGTTATAGATTTGAAATATTTTATTAAATAACAGAAGATTTTAAAATCCTTAAGACATGATTTTACAAATATCATATCCAATAACACCGGATTTTAAAGTAGGATTTAAAATCATTGATTGAATAACATTGGATTTTGGTTAGATTTAAACTCTGTCAAAATCAATCATTGAATAACATTCTCTTAGGTGTTTTTAGTAGATTTTGATGAATTAGATACGGTACAATCTACATGGATTTTGTTATATTTCACTGATGTAATTTTAGTAATTGGATATTCTTTTTTTTTCTTTTTTTAATCAGAATTGCTATGGATATTCTTGTTTTAAAAAATCATCGAGATTTTTCAGAAAAAGATATTTTTAAAATATAGATTATCGGGCTTTTCTGTTTAGATCTGAATTTTTCCTATGAAACCAAAAGAAACTCGCTCAAATCGTCATCAACTCATTGATCTTGGAAATTGATTTGAAGAGCAATCTATGTCCGTTTCGATTGAAATCAAAGCAGTTTTTACCACCAATAAAATCTATTTGGGACAACAATGGTTTTCTTCGGACATGTTCGTCGATGGATATTCTTCTTCTTTACCATATTTATATCATATTTTAAAATCTATTTGTACTTTTATTGTTAATAACATACTTGTTTAGAAGTTTAGTTTTACCATTTTATTATTTATATATAGACGTGTAGTTAAACAAAAAGTTATAATTTATAATTTGATAGGTTGAAATGTATAATATAAATAGAAAACATCGAATGGTAAATAGATAATATAATAAATTAACTAACATAATTAATGCATATATATATAATAACTTGAGTAGTCTTATATATATATATTTCAATTTAAATATATTTACCTAACTTTTATGAAAAAAAGATTCGTGTAAAATATATTTACCTAACTTTTATAATCTCATGGAGATTAAATATATTCTCCCATATAATATATAAAAGATATTTCAGTATAAATGTAGTTATTTAACCTTTATGATATTTTTATGAGAAAAGATATGTGTTTTTATTTTCATTTTGAAATTTTGAAAATGTGTGTTTTAATCCGAAATTTTTGTAACATCAATTCAATTTTTTTTAAAATATGGAAATCTTGTATTTGCTAAAAATGATAAATCATATTAAGTAATCTAAATGCATATATATAAATCTGAGTAGTCTTTTATATATATTTCAATCTAAGCATATTTACCTAACTTTTATGAATATGAATATTCTATAATATGTAAAATATATCTATCTAACTTTTATAATGTCATGGAGATTAAATATATTCTCCCAGATAATATATAAAAGATATTTTAATCTAAATGTACATACTTAATTTTTACGATATTTTTAAGAAAAAAGATTATGTATTTTAGGTACTCATCGGAATAACCCTTATATATAGGATTTTCTAAATCGGTGAGGTTAGCGTTATATAAGAAAACTATTTTGAAAAGAAGAAGAAAACAATCGTAATTCTCGTGGAGGTTTGATCACTATTTTTATGATCTACCGTGTCTTATATTTAGAGTAACCAATAGAGTAAGTTATTATAACTAACGGAAATGGGGTCCTTAGTGGCAACAAAGGAAAGACTATGTTGGGACCAGAATTTTTCCGCTCCTCATCAAATCAAAAGAACAATTGCCCATACATGAAACAGCCCACGAAGCCCACTCTCACTTCAAGAAAACAACCCAATTTTGACCGCCAATTTGATCTTAAATTGGTCAATTTTTTTTTGACAAAAATCATATAGTAAAAAATGGGGTGGTTGAAAATGAACTTTGGTAAAAAAAAATAGTCAAATTTTTTTGATTAATAAAAATGGTTGAAATTTGGTTATGTCCAATGAAATGGTCGAATTTTTTTTATCAATCAAAATTGTCAAAATTATGTTCGACCAATTTTCGAACTTATTTTAATCAATATTTGACCAACTTAGATACTGGATTTATAAATATTTTAAATTTGAAAAAAAGATATTTTAAATATATATATTCGAAATAATTAAATTGAAATTTCACATTTAAATATTTGATTATAATAATTAAATTAAATTAATTATTTTAAAATAAAACACAAATGAACATACTATATAAATTTCTTCGAAGTTCCTACAATGCTAATCGATTAGAAAGACTAAGTTTGAAAATTGCTAATAACAAATTCATAAAGAAACTCGAGCTCTTTTGCCTTGAATGTTGTACTTGTACTTTCTCCATCTCTCCGATCTTCAGATTTTTTGTCCTCAAATCAATCAATATTTTAGATCAAACACAAACATGTTTTAACTCTCACACAAACCAATTTTAAAACAATCCATCTGAATCATAAATTAACTCTCACCTTACAAGTTCTCTGAGAAGAACCTCCTTTTGATTATATAAGCTATGAACAATCGTCTAACCTGCTATTGAGACTTAACCAAAAACCAATTCAAATCAAGTAATGGAATTAAGCCAAGTGAAAAACCCTCAGTAAATAAAACGATTAAAGCACACAACTCAAAGTAATAAGAGATAAAATAACAATAAAACCAAAGGCCAAAAACAACAACATATTACCTGTATGAAACGAAATCGGAACCACGGAAGATGAGACTACAACCCGCGGCGACTTTAGAACCTACAATCGAGAGTAAAGACGGTGACGCAAGTGGTGGTGGAGACCAGCGGCAAGGAGGAGAAGAGACTAATTGACTTCCCGTTCTGTTTGTACATATCAAGTATATGGAAGTCAGTCACTATAATGTTTATTTACATTGACAGTAGCAGCAATATCTACAGCAAAAGCGTTCATAGAGTCATTGCTCTTTTGTATAAAGCCAAAGATATATGGAATACTTTATACATATATATGATGTTGAAAGAATGCCAATGCTTTCATATATACAAGGAAGATTTTAACTACTGTGAAATTCCAGAGTAAGAGCCATGCCAATGCCTTAACATATAATCCGAAGAAAGAGTTTTACTTTCGAGGAGTGACATTTTTTTATTAAGATAGTATTACGCACAATAACTCCCTAACCTACACCAATAAAAGAGTTTTACTTTCGAGAAGTGGCATGAATAAAGAAGAGGTTCAAAAATCAGAAGGAATAAAAAACTAGATATAAAAAGGTAGAATTGCTAAGACATGATTCTCCAAGTTTTTCCCAACATAAGAGAGATGCAATGTAAGTACATAAATAAAGGCAAGAAACTCTTCTATCCATCTAATCGCTCCTAGCCTCCAACCTATATATCTATAGTTGCTTTCTAAAACCTAGAATTTAGCCACCAAAGGAGCTCAGGCCAAGAACAAAGCGCATGCTGGTTAGGATTCAGTCTAGACAAAGCACGAGTCCATATTTCTGAAGTGAAAGCACAAGTGAGCATAAGATGGTCCCTTGATTCAGGTTGAGATGAGCAAAGACAACAGTCGGAACAATTTATCACTCCCCAAGCCATTAATCTCTGTCTAGTAGGCATCCGATTTAAATTTGTAACCCACATAGTAAAAGCATGCTTTGGGACAACACCTTTGAACCACACTAGGCTAGCCCACTGTTGTAGAGTTTCTCTAGGGAGAATAGACTCCCAAATAGAAGCAGTAGAGAACCCCTTGCACTTAGATTCCTCAACCACCCAATGTATAGTATCATCATTGGAGTTTAAGGAAGGCGGTGATTGAGTTGTCAGGTGAGCATGTAACAACACCGCAGAGTCTGATCTAGGCTGACGAAGTTTCCAACCGCCGGCATCACAAGCCGCGGTCACCTTTGAAGAAAGAAGGACACCCAATGATCTAGGACCATCAAGGCCAAGAAGCTTGATCAATGGTCCTAAAGGAGTCCAATGATCATACCAGAAATGTGTTGTCAAGCCATTTCAAACCTTCCTTCTGACAAAGTTGATTGCTAGGGGCTTGAGCCTGAGGAGCATAGTCCATGTCCAAGAAATGGATTTTGTTTCATTAATCTCCCAGAAAGACCTTTCACCTAAATGATACTGATTTTGCCATCTAGCCCAGAGTGAGGAGCTGTCAGAAAGAAGAACCCAGACAAGTCTCAAACAAAGAGCACTATTCCACCTGGTGAATCGTCTCAGTCCTAAGCCTGCTTTTGGTAAACAAACAGCCTGCCATGATATCTTTGCCCCTGTTTTTCCTTCTATTGATCCATACCAAAGGAACTGAGAGCAAATGGACTCAATTTTCCTCAGACATCCAAGCGGAAGCATAAAAGTAGAGGTCCAGAAATTGACAATCCCATAGATACCTGAAGATATTAGTTGCACTCTACCTGCAAAGGAGAGAGATTTAACAGCCCAACTTGTGAACCTATTTCTTATCTTCTCTAAAAGTGGTTCATACTCAGCTATTTTCAGTCTTCTACACATCAACGGTAACCCAAGATAACGGATGGGAAAAGAACCAGAAGGAAATCCGAACTCATCAAAGTTATTCTCCTCTTCCTTACTTTGGCCGGCCAGAAAAAGTTGAGTTTTGTCTTTATTAACCTCAAGGTGATGCACGCTTTTTCTAGCTCAACCTTTGCTAAAGACCAAAGATCCAACTAGGCGCTCAAAGCTTTAATATTTATAAAGCCTTAAACAAAACCACAAGTGCATGGTTAGTATTTAAGGGTCGATCCCACGAGGAATAAAGATTGCAAGACACTAAGATGCGAGAAACAAACTAATCTATAGCATGCATGCTTTTGGGGTTTTCATTTAGTTTAACGTGATAAGAAATGCAAGAAACTAAGATGCAAAGAAAATGTAAAGCACGGAAAAGACATTGGAGCATAAACTAATCTATCATAAGAGCAAGTTAACAATCAAACAATGATATCAAAGATTGAATTAAACACCGTCCTAAACACATGAAACTCGACAATTCGACTAATCCACTTCCGTGGCTCTAATCACTTCACGTAATCACCTAATCATCACAACTTCTGTTGGTAACTAGATAAAGCAAATGAGCTTTAAGGAACAAGTTCAATTCGTTCACTAAACACCATAATCGCCAATTGTTATATGGCTAGGATAAGTCAAGCTCACAAAGGTTTGGTTCAAACAATCTCACAAACACCTTCCGGATGGAAATCGCTTTGGATATATATTTTGAGTGATCAATTCAAAACTAGAAAATAGAACAACCTAAGTGAAGGATCCAACAAGGTTCGATCATAACAATCATCATCTAACTATCAAAGCATCCTAATCAATCATAACTCAAAGTCCAACAAAAGAGAAAACATGAATTAAAGATGAAGGTAATTGACCAAGGATGATTAACAAGTAACTAGAGATATCAATCAAGCTCAATTCCAAAGCATGAATCCGTTTAATCTAGACTAACCCACTTCCATGATGCTAATCCATTTCTTAATCAACAATTAACAAAAACTTTCATTTTGCTAATCACTAATCAAGAATCATTAATGCAAATGTTCATATTAACTTGCAAATCCCCTTAAACATCAACTTCCATTGGCTAAGATGAGAAATGCATGATTAAAGTTCTCCTAGACATTTTCAGAAACACCTTCCGGACGTAAAAAGACCATTATCTAGATTTTGGTTAGCTACTCCTAAATCTAGCATTAAACACTCTGTAATCAATAAAAATCACAAGATTATAATCCTAACATCATTAATCAACTATCAATATTCCTTAATCATAATCCATAAAAAGAATAGAAGAACTACTAACAAATATGAATGTTAAACATCAAAACTATAACAACTAAAGAGATAAACATTACTATAGATATGAAATGATTAAGAAACTTCAATAAATCATATAAAGATTCAAGCTTTAAACAAGAAAGAAAAGTCAATCAAGATAAGAGAAAGAACAAATTCTAGATAAAATTAAATGCATAAACATAAAGATAAAAGATAAAGGTTGAAGAATCCCTCTCTAGGATGGAATGAACATGAAGATCATATCCAAATCATCAAGAAAAGAGTTTGGATCTAAGCCATCTCAAGAGGAAAGGAAACTAAGGGAAAAAAATGATTTTACAAGTATTTATAATAAAGGACGCAAGGCAACTATGGTCAACCCTAATTATTTGGTCAACACTTTTTCTTTATTTCCGTCAGATTTGATATGCACCCAGTAAATCGATAATACGTCCTTCAATATAGCTCCGATTTAGTTTAAACCACCTCCATTGGAAAGTTAACTCAATTTCCTATCTGACAACAATATTTCATATAAATGGAGCAGTAGAAGGCTTCCATCCGACATGATTTTCAAGAGGCTTCGGAATGAAACTGCATTTGAGCATAGGAGAGCATGTGCCTTGTTCTTCCTTTTTCTTATTTTTGTTATTCCTTTGATTCAAGACCTCTTTGGTACCTAAAATAGATGAAATATGCAAGAAATGCATAAGAAAAGAGATCTAGGACTCTAAGACTCAATATATGCGATATGAAGCTAAAAGTGCAAGAAACATGTAAAACGTAAGCTAAATGCATCAAAATACTAACTAAAATGCATGCAAAAAAGGGGTAAAATTTGGATTTATCAACTCCCCCAGACTTGCCTTTTGCTCGCCCTCGAGCAAACAAAGTGAACAAAACTGGTGAAGAGGTTTGAAAACAAGAAAATAAAACGATAAATTCAGGCAAAGCATTCAACACCATCACCTAAGATAATACTAAGCTATCGCTAAGCGCTTTAACACCCATCAATCTTCAAGCAATCTATTGCCTCTAGACTCAATGATCAAGCATTAACATACTATTCTATCCACCAATTCTTTAGCATTCATTAAGGTTAATGCATGATCTTACTTATCAACTATCAAACAATGTTCAAGGCTAGGTAAAAGAAGGCTAGATGTGAAAGATTTTGTAGTTGTTAAACATTTTTAGGTGACTCACACTCAAGAAAAAGGTAATGCAAAACATCATGTAAAAGTAAGGAAGAAATGGAACAATTGATGCATACAAATAAGTGCTTTCTTTGTACCCAACCCATATGATTTCAAACTTCTAAGTTCTACCCATGAGCTTGCAAACCCTTCTTTCTTTTGGTGATCTATTTGAACCTTTCTTTAAACTTTTTAGCTTACTCTAGGGAGTTTCTTTACTTGATAGACTCTTTTCTTTACTTCAATCCTTTCTTCTATGGTTCCTTTTTATACTTTTCTACTAGCCCTTTTGGGTTTAGCTTATAGAGGGGATTTCTATTCACAATCAAACACTAGAATCTTTCTTTAAACTTTAACGTAACACAACCTTTCCCTAGAGTATCTCAACTTCTTTTCTTTCTTTGGCTTTCTTTTTATTCAAACTCAACACACTCTTTCTTTTGCTCACCAAAACACTCACCAAACCCAACCCATATGAACAAAAAATCCTAACCTATTACTAGTCTTAAAACGAGACTAGTTCTAAATGAAAGCACATCTTTGTCGTTCCCATCTTTCAAGCTTTTACTTGTGTATGCATTTTCAAAAAGGAGGCCTCTCTCAAGAAAATACATCTAGGTTTCAAAGAAGGGTCAAGGTTATGCAAGGTAAGGGAAACCATCCTCATTCACATTAGATGTCGTGAATTGGGAAGGCCATTTGGACTAGCAAAAAGTGGTAAAAAGGATTAAAGAAAGTCCAAATGTATATATGGTTACTTTAAAAAAGCATATCAAGTCTCTAAGAAAGAAATTAAAGTCAATATTAGGTTCAAATTGATAGAATTGATTTCAAGACTAGCATGCTTCAACCTAACCACGAGTTTCGAGTGAAGAGATCAAGATGCAAGGAAGAGATTTCTATAATTCACTTAGCAATATCTAGCATTATCCTAATGATCATATTGAATGCTAAGCCATAAACCTCAAAAACAAATCAAAACATGCTCAATGCAACCTAAATGATCATACAAATGTATGAAATGCAACTATATGAAAAGGGAAAAATCTTTTTGGAATTTTTGAAAATTTAAATTTTTTTAGGGTTTTTCAAGTTTTCTCATATGAACAATGCAATGTATGCAATGAGATTCAAAGGATGATAAAAGAAAAACAAAATAACTAAAACAAGCATTAGCAACTACTTTCCCTAGACTTACTTTTCATCGTCTCGATGAGAAAGCAAAACCGAAGAGAAGAAAAGAGAGAATACAAACAAAAATGCATGAAATGGAAATTTAAAAATGAATGGTATTTACAATGATAGAAAGGTACCTTGTAACTAGTCTTGATCGGATTGTAGAGATGGCGGTAAGAAGGCAAGTGAACAAGAAAAACGTGTAGGCTCGGACGTTGCTCGGTTTAGCAATGGCTAAGAGTCCCTTTTCCTCACGACACCACCAATTGAAGGGGGTTGTCATCTTGAACCGCTACTTGTAGTGTATATGCCATAGTCCTTGTATGATGATCCTTGAAAGAAAACAATCCTCTAATGAGAACTTAAGACATGAAAGTACAAGTATCTATCCATATATCAAGTGTGAATTAGCAATTGAAAGCATATATGAATAGACAAGTGATCAAACATAGCAATAGGCAACACTAATTAAGCATTTAACTCATATTAAAATCCATTCAAGACTTCCCATTCTCATCAAAATAAGCATATTTAATCAAATCCAAAGCTTGTGATTGAACAAATTCCAATCATTCTAGTGAATACTAGTTAACAACAAAGCTTAATGATATGATTTGATTAGCAAAACTCAATTTCATCTAAAGATTCTAAATTTAAAGCAATTTCAATGTCAAGAACTCTAAAGTGAATAGAATCTTATTTTCAACCATCAATATTCCAAATTTGCATACGAAATCAACTACCCAAGCAATTCTAACTCATATCAAACACAAATCAACTCATTTCATAACCCAAAGATAGTAAATTTCACAAGATTCTCATGTAAGCTTCCATGAGTATCAAGAATAATGAAATGGATAAATGAGAAAGAGCATACCTTGTGATAATCAAAGATTATGTAGAAGAGATCCCAAAAATAATGGTGAATCTAAAGTTCTTGCTAAGTTTTAGAGAAAAAGAGGTTCTTGATTTTGAAAAGTTTGAGATTGTTTAGAGAAAGAGTAAAGTAAGAGAGAGAGAGAGTTGCTAAAGATTTGCTAAAGATTTCAAAATTATTTGAAAATGAGGGGAGAAGGGTCTAGAAATTCTTATTTTTTGGTCTAAACGGGCCAAAATTGATTGAAAACACTTAAAATAAACCAATTTGGACCGAAATTGAACCGAATCAACGCGCATGAAAAAGTTAACGCACATAAAAAAAGTCAAACTTGGCAGTTAGAGGACTCTGATGGATCGACCTGCTAGCCGTCGAAATGGCGATTTTGTGGCATAGGTTTTTTCACTTTCTGGGCCTCCTACGGGTCGGCCAGGAGATCGGCTTGCTAGCCGATCCATACTGTTTTTTTTTAGCAGGGGTATTTTTCACCTTCTAAACTTGCTCCAAGTCCTCTCCAATCTTCTCCCTTGATTTCTACAACAAAAACAATCTCCAAAAACATACTAAACATATATAAAAATCATAACCAATATATACAAAGGATACCATGGGAATGCCTTCCAAGTGCGCTTGTTTAACGTCTTTAAGCTTGACAAATGATAGAATTGAGAAAGTTCCCAAAGGCACATTTAACGTCACTAGCTTGACGGTTGCTTCCTCTTATTCACCTCTTCCTTGCATGTTCACCTAAGAAATCAAGATCAAAATAAAGAGAGAAAAGAGTAGCAACAAAGGAAATAAAAAGCTATATTCTCAATTTGAATCCTAACTCTAATGGCAATCGTTTAATCCCCGACAACGGCGCCAAAAAATTGATGCGCGCTTTTTCTAGTTCAACATTTGCTAAAGACCAAAGATCCAACTAGGCGCTCAAAGCTTTAATATTTATAAACCCTTAAACAAAACCACAAGTGCATGGTTACACCGAGTTAGTATTTAAGGGTCGATCTCACGAGGAATAAAGATTGCAAGACACTAAAGATGCGAGAAACAAACTAATAGCATGCATGTTTTTGGGGGTTTCATTTAGTTTAACATGATAAGAAATGCAAGAAACTATAAGATGAAAAGAAAATGTAAAACAAGGAAAATACATTGGACCATGAGCAAATCTATCATAAGAACAAGTTAACAATCAAACAATGATATCAAAGATTGAATTAAACACCATCCTAGAACATGAAACTCGATAATTCGACTAATCCACTTCCGTGGCCCTAATCACTTTACGTAATCACCTAATCATCATCAACTTCCATTGGTAACTAGATAAATCAAATGAGCTTTAACGAACAAGTTCAATAAGTTCACTAAACACCATAACTGCCAATTATTAGATGGCTAGGATAAGTCAAGCTCACAAAGGTTTGGTTCAAACAATCTCACAGACACCTTCCGGGTAGAAATCACTTAAGATATAGATTTTGAGTGATCAATTCAAACCAAGCAAAGAGAACAACCTAAGTGAAGGATCCAACAAGGTTCAATCATAACAATCATCATCTAACTATCAAAGCATCCTAATCAATCATAACTCAAAGTCCAACAAAAGAGAAAACATGAATTAAAGATGAAGGGTATTGAGTAAGGATGATTAACAAGTAACTAGAGATATCAATCAAGCTCAATTCCAAAGTATGAATCCGTTTAATCTATACTAACCCACTTCCATGGTGCTAATCCATTTCTTAATCAACAATTAACACAATCTTCCATTTTAATAATCACTAATCAAGAATCATTAATGCAAATGTTCATATTAACTTACAAATCCCCTTAAACATCAACTTCCATTGGCTAAGATGAGAAATGCATGATTAAAGTTCTCCTAAACATTTTCACAAACACCTTCCGGACATGAAAAAAACATTATCTAGATTTTGGTTAGCTACTCCTAAATCTAGCATTGAACACTCTTTAATCAATAGAAATCACAAGATTATAATCCCAACATCATTAATCAACTATCAATGTTCCTTAATCAACTATCAATGTTCCTTAATCATAATCCATAAGAAGAATAGAAGAACTACTAACACATATGAATGTTAAACATCAAAACTATAACAACCAAAGAGATAAGCATGATTATAGATATGAAATGATTAAGAAACTTCAATAAACCATATAAAGATTCAAGTTTTAAAGATTTAAGCTTTAAACAACAACAAAAAAATCAATCAAGATAAGAGAAAGAACAAATCCTAGATAAAACTAAATGCATAAACATAAAGATAAAAGATAAAGGTTGAAGAATCACTCTCTAGGATGGAATGAACATGAAAATCATATCCAAATCATCAAGAAAAGAGTTTGGATATAAGCCATCTCTAAAGGAAAGGAAACTTAGGGAAAAATATGTTTTTACAAGTATTTATACTAGAGGACACAAGGGAACTCGGGTCAACCCTAATTATTTGGTCAACACTTTTTCTTTATATCCGTCAGATTTGATATGCGCCCAGTAAATCGATTATACGTCCTTCAATATTGATCCTATTAAGTTGAAACCACCTCCATTGGAAAGCTTACTCAATTTCCTATCTGACACCAAAAGTTCAGATAAATTGGAGCAGTAAAAGGCTTCCATCCGACATGATCTTCAAGAGGCCTTGGAATGAAACTACATTTGAGCATAGGAGAGCATGTGCCTTGTTCTTCCTTTTCCTTCTTTTGGTTATTCTTTTGATCCAAGATCTCTTTGATACCTAAAATATATGAAATATGCAAGAAATACACAAGAAACAAGATCTAGAACTCTAAGACTCAATATATGCTATATGAAGGTAAAAGTGCAATAAACATGCAAAACGTAAGCTAAATGCATCAAAATACTAACTAAAATGCGTGCTAAAAAAAGGGTAAATTTTGGACTTATCACAAGGCCAGACCATGAAGCAAAGTCATCCAACGCTTCTCTTATACCATGTAAGGAGGAACAACCACCATCAAAAAACACCATCACATCTGCAAACATCAGGTGGGATATTGCAAGGTTTGATGTGTTGGGATGATAGTGTACATAACCAGCCTCATACCTGGATTTGAGAAGGCTAGAGAAGACCTCCATACCAAGGAAAAAGAGGTAAGGAGAGAGAGGATCTCCCTGCCTTAACCCTTTGGTGCTCTTAAAGAAACCATCACTTACACCATTCAGAGAAATTGTGAAGGTTGGGGTCGAGATGCATTGATGGATCCAATTGATGAATCTTTCGGGGATGGCTAGAGAAGACCTCCATACCAAGGAAAAAGAGGTAAGGAGAGAGAGGATCTCCCTGCCTTAACCCTTTGGTGCTCTTAAAGAAACCATCACTTACACCATTCAGAGAAATTGTGAAGGTTGGGGTCGAGATGCATTGATGGATCCAATTGATGAATCTTTCGGGGATGGCTAGAGCCCTCAGCACCGAAATGATGAAGCTCCATTTAACCGAGTCAAATGTCTTTCTGAGATCAACCTTAAGCATACCTCTCGATGAGATGTTCTTGTGATTGTAACCATTTATAATTTCAGATGCAAGAAGAACATTTTCAGCTAAAAGTCTTCACGGCAAGAAGGCAGATTGCGAAGAGGATATAACCTGAGGGAGCAAGGCTTGAAGCCTCTTAGACAAAAGTTTAGCAATGACTTTGTAGAGGGTGTTGAGGCACGAAATAGGTCTGAACGCAGAAGTTCTTGAAGCATTTGTAGACTTTGGTACCATAACAAGAGAAGTGGAGTTCCACTGAGTCAATAATCTACCTGAGGTGAAGAATTCTTTTACCGCATCAGTAACCTCATGTCCCACAATTTCCCAGGAGGCAATAAAGAATTCTGATGAGAACCCATCAGGTCCACACGTCTTATTTCTAGGTAAGGAGTGGAAAGCTGCCTTGATTTCTACATCAGACAAGAGTAACTCCATATCTCTGGCTTGACTTTAAGAGCATCTGAAAGGTAAAAGGAGTTCCATATCAGATTGTTCCAGCATCCATGATTCCTCTTCCCCACCAAGAAGAGCTGAGAGATACTCAATACAGTGATCTCTTATGTCTTGCTGAGAGTCAATCTTGATTCCATTGTCATCATAGAGAAAGAGGATGCGGTTCATGGAGCTTCTAGCATCTGCCATACGATGGAAGTAAGTTGTATTTCCATCTCCTTCTTTGAACCAAGTTACTCTAGATCTCTGAAAGAAAAAGCTTTCTTCTACTCTTTGGAGAGTTAGTCATTTACTCCAAGCTGCAAGTTCATGCTCCGCATTTGACCGATTCGGGTTTGAAAGAGTGTTTCCCTGACACTGTAGTAGAACCTCATGGGCCTCTTGAACCCTTTTCAATTATATTAGTTCAAAATTTTTAATTAATTTTTGACCTTGCCAATTTTTATTATAATTTGGTCGAAAATTTTACCAAAAATTGGATATGTTTTCTTGTAGTGTCTCCATCAAGAAACAACAACGGTAACATTGACTAAAGTCAATGCACGGCAAAAGCAGAGTTGTACGACTCAGACTCTGCCCCTATTAAACCGATTTCAAGCTTTTAGATCTAGTGAGGTGAGCTGTCAATGACAACTGCTGTTGTGACTCACTAAGACACCCAAAACCCTAGTTCTCTCCATATATATCCATCCTTATGTAATAGGTTAAGGTTAAGAAGAAAATATGTATTTTTGAACTCTAAAATATCCGTAAAGCTCAAATCAGAGGTGTTCTCAGTGTTTAAGGTGTTTCAACAACTGGTAGAGACTCAGTTTCAACAGAAAATTGCAATCTTTCAATGGGATGGAGGAGGTAAATTCATAAACAATCACTTTCTTTCTCATTTTGCAAACTATGGAATCAAACACTACATCTCATGTCCTCACACCCCTCAACAAAATGGACTAGCTGAGCGTAAACACATGCACATTACAGAATTGGGGTTATCCATGCTTTTTCCAGAGTCAGCTGCCACATAACCTATGGGTGAAGCTTTGTGCACAACAAACTTCTTAAGTAACCTCTTGCCTACATCAATTCATGATAAAATGGTGAGTCCCTTTGAGGTTATGAATGGGAAAGCTTCTGTCTACACAGCTTTCCGAGTCTTTGGCTGCACTTGTTACCCTTACTTAAGGCCTTACTCTCACAAGGCCTGACATACAATATGCCGTCAACTTCATCTGTCAAAAGATGCATCAACCAACATAATATGACTTTGCTTTGCTCAAGAGAACTCTGAGATATGTTAAGGGTATGGTTCGAAAGGGAACATACTTGGAATCTGATTCTGACTCTAGGCTAAGAGCCTATTGCGACAGTGATTGGGCAGGTTGCAGGGAAACAAAGAGATCAACAAACGGCTTCTGCACATTTCTCGGCTCCAACATCATTTCATGGTCTGCAACGAGACAAGACTCGGTTGCAAGGTCGTCCACTGAAGCCGAATACGGAGCTATGTCCGATACTGCCGCTGAGCTAATCTGGATCTGAAATCTTCAAAAAGAAGTAGGAACTCCACAAAACAAGCCTGCAGAGCTCTACTGCGACAATCTATCAGTTGTACGACTCTCTGCTAACCCAGTGTTTCACAACAAAACAAAACACTTCGAGACTCATTATCATTTTGCAAGGGAAAGAGTTGCTCGTGGTACTCTTGTGGTCAATCATGTGCCATCTGCTCATCAGTTAGCCGATATCTTTCTCACAATCAAAAAGCTCGGCCAACCAAATTGGATGACCATGAGCAATGTACGATTGCCAACGATTCTCTTGAGTAACACTCTGAGCAATCAAGAAGGCTCCTCTGTTTGCACTTCGATTTTCAAAAACCATTCTCCAATCCTCAAACTTGATCAAGACACGATTCATCTCGGAGATATGGTACCAAAAATTAGGCAAACTAAGTGGATTATTGATTTCCTTCACCAAGCTTAATGCATATGATGCAAAGATAACCTTAACTACCCTATGAGACTCCATACACTCCATTGCCCATAGTAAACTCTTAAGATGAGCTTCCTCCAAAGTCCTTATACCAGAGAAAGACCGTCTATTTCTGCAACTGAAATCACTCCAGATAAAACCCTCCACAGAAACACCTTTATCTTCATATTGGTTTTTAGATTCCAAACATGAGCTATGATCCCATTAAGAGAAGGAAGCATGCTAGCTTCTCTAATAAGGTTAACATGTTTGATTTGATTAGCCAACCAATATCCGGAACTCACAGTGTACTCGCCACTCTTTGTATGCATCCATCACTGATAATCTTCTATTGAAACCACTGGCTTCTTTGCAATAATTAGATTAACATCAGCTAGAAAGAAATTGTCATTTAAAGAGCTCATATTCCAGTCTCTAGATTCCAAATCAATCACAGAACTAACCATTAGCTCAAGATCAATAATAGGATTCTTCATCAAAGGATTTCTTGTCCTTCCATCAAAGAGCCAAAGTTCAGTCCACACCTTAGTAGATTCTCCATTCCCAATCATCTTTGTTATTCCTCTGTCAAGCAGCTCTCTTCCAAATACAATAATGCGCCAAGCATAGGACGGTCGTGAGCCAATAGAAGCTTCAAGAAAGGGTCCAAACGGAAAATATCTACTCTTGAAAAGCTTCGCAAAAAGGCAGTCAGGTTGATGTAACAGTCTCCAAGCTTGTTTTGCCAAAAGAGCTTGATTAAAACCTTCCAAATCATGAAACCCCAAACCACCTAACTCCTTTGATAAACACAACTTGTCCCAACTCTTCCAATGAATCTTCCTTTTGTGCTCAAAGGAATCCCACCAAAAAGAGGACATTGCAGAGGTTAGATTATTCACCGTTGTCTTAGGAAGCTTAAAACAAGACATATCATAGAATGGGAGAGCTAATGCTACTGATTTCATGAGAACCTCTTTCCCTCCCAAGGATAGGGTACGAGCAAACCAACCACTTAACCTTGACTTCAAACGCTCATTTATAAACTCCAACATCTGAACCTTTGAACTGCTGAAACATTCGGGTAAGCCTAGATACGTAACCAGCTCCACCTTCAATTCTTATTCCAGAGATCCCATTGATGCTTGCATGAACCTGCGGATCAATCAGGGAGCCAAAATTGATTGAGGATTTATCTAGATTCACTCTTTGTCCTGTAGCATCACCATATTTCTTCAGAATGGATTGCAAGAACGAGGCTTGTTCAACATTAGCCTTACACAAGAATAAATTGTCATCTGCGAACAAAAGATGATGAACAGATGGACCTTGTGGTTCAAACCTGATGCCATTGATATTCCCAGCTAGCTCAGCTTGATTTAACAGGTGCGTCAAACCTTCAGTACTTAGTACAAAGAGGAAAGGAGATAAGGGATCACCTTACCTCAATCCTGTCTCAGGGATCACCAAACCATGCGGCTGGTCATTGATCAAAACAAAATAAGAAACAAAGGAGACGCATGCCATGGAATTCTGATGGTATCCCATTGCTGCCAAAAGACTCCTCAGATAAGTCCATCTCACTCTTTCATAGGCCTTAGACATGTCCGACTTGATCGCCATATACTCTGACGAAATTTCTTTGTGAGTTCTCAGAGCATGCACCAATTCATGTGCCACCAATATATTATCTAAGATTAGCCTTTCAGCTACAAAAGCAGTTTGTGTTGGTGAGACAATCTGAGGAAGTAACAGCTGCAGTATGAAAACCAGGATCTTTGAAATGATTTTATACAACACAGAACACAGACTAATAGGTCTCAAGTCAGACATCCCTTTTGGCTCAACAGTTTTTGGTAGCAAGAATAAGTGAGTGAAGTTCCAATATGGAGGGAGAATACTGTCTTCAAAGAATCTTTGGAGTTCCAAAGTAACCTGATCACCCATTATATCCCAATATTTCTGAAAGAACAAACTATTCATCCCATCAGGTCCAGGAGCACTCGATGGCTTAATTGAGAAGACAACCTCCTTAACCTCTTGTTTAGTGACTGTCATCACAAGGGCCTCAATAACTTGGCTTGGGACTCTGTTCTTTTGAAGCTTCACCTCTATGAGCATTTTCATTAATATCTTTCAGACTCTCAATCCTCTTTCTTGCTCTAGACGCTTTAATTGATTCATAGAAGAACTTAGTGTTGAGATCACCATCTTTACACCATCTTTCTCTACTCCTATAACTCCAAAACACCTCTTCTTCTTTTTATGCTTTAACCAACCTTCTCTTTAGACCAAGCACAAGAACGGTATTTGGATAGTTAGAAGTTTGCTCCCTTTCCAAATCATCTTGCAGCTATTGAATCTTATCAATTGCGTTAGTCTGATTTTCTTTTTTCCATTTGCTCAAAGCCTTTCTACACTTTCTTATATTTTCCGAGACACAAACTCCAAATAAGCGAGAACCAGAAGACCACGCAGATAGTATTGCTTCCTTTACTAGTGGCTTGTTCAAAATTTCTTATCAAATCTGAAGTTACCTCTGTAAGACTGAGATGAATTCATCAATTTCACCAAGACGGGTATGTGATCACAACCTCTTTTCACCAAAAAACATTGATTAGAAGCAGGGAACATCTTGAGCCATTCTTTGTTCCCAAAACATCTATCAAGTTTACTTTGAATCCACAGCTTACACCTCATACCACCCCATGTGAAACTATTACCAGTAGAAGGGAGTCCCAACATCTCACAAACTCTGATCATGTCACCAAAAGGAACAAAAGTAAAATCCCTCCTTATTGGTCCACCAATCTTCTCACCATTATGGAGAATCTCATTAAAATTACCTAACATACACCAGCTTTCTTTTCTGTTTATACCAATACGCGTAAGTCTTTCCCAGACCTTACCTCTATCACCAACAGAGCCAGCGCACCATAAACACCAGAAACAAATAAACTCAAAGCCGCAAACTGTACATGAAAGTCCACCAAGTTTTTATCTACAAAAAGAAACTCCAAAGATACACTGGTCTTCCAAAACACAGCCAAACCTCCACTCTTACCTATCAGATTGACAGTGAAAACTCTTGCAAGTCCACCAAAACATCTCTATCGTGCATAGTCTCCATGAGGAATAAGATTTCATGGAAATGGTTCTTTCTCATTTTCTTGAGTCTATGAATTGTCAAGTCCTCTTTAGTGCCCAAACCTTGACAATTCCAACTCAGGAGACTCATTGGAGAGTGGCAAGTCCCTCCTTTGGGATTCCCACTTCTTTTGTTTTCTTCACACCTTTGGCAGAACCAGCAGGGTCCAGACCATCAGTGCTTTTCCTTTTACTTACTCTTTCAAGTGGCAACACCTCTTGTGTACCACTCGATCCTGGTTCCAAAGCATGACCAGATCCTTTAGCAAAAAGCTTTGCAGGAGCTTTCTTAACCACCACCTCCAAGAATTGACCATCCTCCACCACCTGTTGAGCTCTCTTTGCTTTAGAGGATCTCCTTCTTGGCTTTCAAGGCTTCCAACTTGTCCTCCAAGAAATTTCCAGCCACTTGCTCAGATTGAGTGTATGGCTGCAGAGGCCCTATTCTCATTGCAAGACCCGCTCTAATACCATTAGACATCAGACTTTGACTCACATTCCTCGCTTTTGTTTCAGTCTCAATACGATATTGAGTCTCAAAATCAAATACCAAACCTTTCCCTTTATCTAGATCATGAGTAACCAAAGGACAAGGTTCCAATCGAAGCATCGTCTTCTGTTTTAAGGTAATTCTTCTCCAAATCTTTGACCGACACTTTCACCTTTTCCTCTCTAACCATCCTGCTTGTGCCATCATCAAATAGAATGTATCTTCTCATTTCATCAAGCATCTCTTCTGCAATTTTAGGACGGCCATTAAGTGGATCAAGACCCACTTGATCCTCTCTCAGAAGACCAAACAGAGGGTCCCCAACACCTAGAATCTTCTTAGCCACCACTTTCCTTTGAGCCGGTACGACACCAAACTTCTCACCTTCACCACCTTTCTGAGCCAGAAGGAAAGGGCATTTGGCTTGATCATGAGTCAACATTTGACAAGAGTAACACCGCCGCTCTAACCTCTCATAATTGTACTTGATAGATAAAGACTCACAATCAGGGAGATTAACTGCTTTTGTTTTTCTTAAAGGTCTAGCAACATCAAACCTGATTTTCACTCGTTCAAATTGGCATGTTCCTGAGTTGAACCCACACCTCGATAAACTGCAAGTAATCCGGAGGAGGTTTTGCAACCCATCGCTCCAGAACCAAAGCCCACTGATTGTAACAATGAACTCCTTTCTTTAACACTGCTTCCAAATCTAACTCATACTTAAAGATGAATTGAAACCTATCCTTAGATAGAACAACTCCTCTTACTCTATCTTTGATAAGCCACTTTCTTGACTTATCATACACCACACCTGAGACCTTTTGATGGTCCGGATTCAGAATCCCGCCCATTATACTCAAAGCATTCTTCTCACTTGAACTATACTCAAGTAGATCTGGGAGATCGAAAGGAATATCTTCCTCTTCCAACCGCATAGAACTCATCACGTTATCTAAATTAGCCACCATTGATCTTAAACCTTTAAACACTTGCTTAAAAGATCTCTTTTTTGTCACTTGAGCTTGAGAAACGAGCTCAGCTGAAGAACGGAAGCTAAATCTTATCCACAAACCTCACCGACAAACAGTAAAACCCACCTCGGTACCTGTGAAACCCGATTGAAGCTCTTTCAAAAGAAAACATTAAACTCTGTCTCAGAAAGAGAGTACTAAGCCCACAAAAAGAATTCTCCGCTGTTGATCGTGAGAGCTATTTTAAACACAAACCCCCAACTCCGTCCTCTTTCTCTAACCTACCAGACGTGTTTTTTAAAACATACGTGTAGATTTCGTAGTTTCTTTTGTTCCAATTTGTTTGGCCGGTTAAATTTTAGGCCTTGTTTAGCCCCTTCCATTGAAAGCCAGTTTTAAGTTAACGGTTTAGCCAATTTTGTTGCCTGTCAAGTCTTTTTCTCTCCGGGAAAATATTATCTGAGTCAAAAAGTGTAAGAGACAAAATAAAAATAAAAACCAGGATCGTAAATTCTAAACTGCCCTTGATTATATATGTTCCTTAATCTATATATCTTAATATCTTATATTTACAGGGTTTATTGTATACTAGGTGAAGGACCCGTGCATTGCACGAGTTTGTTGTTTAAACTATTATTTGTTATATGAAATTATTAAAAAAATTGTGTAATACAAAGAATAAATAAAAGTGTGAATTAAAATTTATAGAAGAGAAATTGAACGTAAGGAAAAGATCTTGCTTTAGTTTTAAATGAATAATGGTGCCCGTATATAAATCAGTAAAGTTAGACCAAGAAAATTTAAAATATATCTCAAACAAAATTTTAGTTTTATACTTACACAATAGTTGACCAAAAAAATACTTACACATTAATTTAGATTTTGTACTCATGTTTGATGTCTACCTAAATCCAGCTATATGTTAGGTTCATCTATAAGCATCTTCTTGCTCATAGCAATCTAATCATCATTTATGATACGTCAACGTCGGCTTCTTTTGCTCGTTGTTTTTCTATTTTCTCGCTAATTTTATAACTCTCTGTAATGGTGTTGTTTAATGCCATAATTGAGATTTAAACTTTATGCTATGTATGTTTTTATGATATATATGTACATTAGTATATCTCTTTTCCCAATAGCATTAGATAAATTTTATTTTTATTTTTGTCCATAAAAGGAAAAGTATATTCCTTTTGCCAGTGGGATTAATGATTAAACTTTGTATTGAGAAAATATACTATTGATTTTAAGCGTTGTTTTTTTTATTGTTAGTAATAATAATATCTCTGGACCTATTCTATTTTTTACTTCATTTTAAAGGTTTAGTTTTTTTTACTCTTTTGTTTTGACGGTGAAAAACCCCTTTATTTCATTATTGAAACTAATTTTTTAAAACTAATAATATTTGGATTACCGTTTTCTATTAGGTGATTATTAGTTTGAGATTATATATCTAATTTAAGTAAAAATATTAAGTTGTTTCTTATGATGATTTGGAAATATTGTGGCATCAAAATTTTATAGATCTGATCTTTGAAAAAAATATTTATAGATCAAGTTATCTTATAATAACGCTTTATTAATATAAGGAATCCATTAAAAAGGGACAAACAAAATGAAACCACTAAGTAAAACTTACCGTTTTAATAGTATAATAGGAAAAGACAGAAAAAAAGACAGAAAAAATCTATTCTATTTATTATTGTAGAAGGTTAAACATCAAGTCAGCCTTCTATTTGTGATTACTTTCGAGAAACTCCGGTCGGTTCTTCATGCTCTTTGCAATCTTCATATTTGTTTCCACAGTTCTTGTCATCTAAACTTGTCTGAAGAGAGAAACAACAAAACTATTGTGTTAATTTAGAAGATATGCTGAAACGATATCTTGCAAAATAGAATATTAAAAATATATTTTACCTTTAAATTGTCGAATATATTTAAAAACTGTGAAATTTTGATATGATACCTTACAATCTTCTTCTTTAAATAATTAATATATAGATCAAATTTTTGGCGAAAAAACATAGACAACAATAATTCTTATGTCCGTATCCGTTGTGCCAAAGATTTTTGAAGTAGCATTATCAAATAAAACAAAAGTTGTAGAGTCATTTCCATCGTCCACTATAATTTATTTGGAATCTAAAAGTTATAGATTTAAATCTATTTGGATATGTAAATCTAAATTTATTTAGACTTAAAAATTTATCACGGTAATAAAACGATTAGAATGACTATTTGCTGAGGTCTCTTTTAGGTCAATGTATGCTGAAACCTCGAGCTCGCATGCATACCTCAATTATCTCAAGCTCATATTTGTTTTATCTAATAACAAATAAGCCTTTGATCAATCGTGTAATCTTCCCTTGTTCCGATTTTTTTTATTCATAGATCAAAAGTATACAATCACTAAATTAGTTAAAAACTATTGCCATATATTTTAAGATCACAGCTATTCGAATCACCTTATGAAAGTTTTTGGTTTGATGGCTTACATTAAAAAAATACAAAATCAAACTTGTTCAAAATTCTATACTAATGAGGCACAAATTTCAAAACAATAAACAAATAATTCACAATAATCAGGATCTTGAAGATACATCATAAAAAAATGTAAATTAGTTAAAAAAATTAACATTCTTAATTTCTTATCGTAGGTAGGTGTGTAAAGAATATCAAATAGAGTGTATAAGGTTATATATAAACTACTATTAGAAATCACGTTAGATAAAAACACGTAAACAAAATCATAAAGTAAAGAAAATATAAAAAGAAATTGATGAAAAAATCATACCTTATTATGGTTACCACCGATCTAAACTACAAAATCTAAAAAAACATAAAAACCAAAATCAAACCAACTATCACAAAAAAGAACGACCAAAGTAATTTAAAAAAACTCATGCTCATGAGCATGATGATCAATGCCTCATGATCAAAGAACATTAATCATGGTGAATCTGCAAGAGAAAAATATAAAGAAAGGAAAACATATCGAGCAAATTTAGTATGAGAGCAAAAAAATTAAAAAGAACAATCAATCCTAAGTTTACAAAGATAAGAAACGTGTTAATAGACTATTGAAATTGTTTGGTGAAAAAATTAAGAAATCATGAAAGCATGTTATATAGATAAAAATCTTGTAATCCTTAAAGAAAAAAATTATTACACATGTATTATCTTATTATATTAAACAGGAAGATATAATGTGAGGGAAAAAAGAAAAAATGGCAGATTACAAAACTAAAAAATAAATCATAACAAATAATGCTCATTAATTAATATTAATTTGAACATAATTAAAAAAATTAAGATAAATACAAAACCTAAATTTATTGTTACAACATATACGTATAAAAAGATAAATTAATAAATAATCATCATAAACTAATATTAAAGGGGCAATTGCAATAATGGCACATATGAATTACACTATACAAAACTGCCACAACAAAAATATTGTTCACAAATATGCCACGAATTTCGTCATTTCGGACGAAATTACCCCTGGCAGGGTTACCCACAAATAATTCATTTTTCTGTTTTTCTCTCTCTCTTTCTCTTTCTCTTTCTCTCTAAACTTTTCTCAACCCTAATCGCCTCCATCAAAATCTGAGTTTTTTCAGATGTATTTCACCGAAGATTTTCCGAAATTACAAGGTTACTCTTTACATCTCTCTTATTCTTTATTAAGATCGCAATTTCTTCGATTTCGTTTTTCAGATCTAGATTTGAAAATTTCAATTCGTGTTTTCCCCTTGTTGTAGATTCTTCATCACGGCATCGAAACTCCAACCAGGATCTCTCCATCCAACGGAAGAATTCGCCGGCGCGTGACACATGTGTTCCAACTCATATCTAAACCCACGCGCCACCGTAACGTTCTCAAGCTTCTCCTTAACCCCACCGTAACGAACCACTCGTTCTTCACCATCTCCGGTGACGAACATAACTCGCATCTCGTTAACCGTATCTGTAAACGCTAAATGAATCTGCTCCGGTACGTTTAAACCAAACCGGAATGTTAACCGGTTTGATTCGGTTAGAAGATGGTGAGTTCCTGGTAAAGGGTTATGGTCGTGGTCGTTGTGTTTCGGGTTGATTTCGGATTGAGTCCAGTGGAAGATCCGGAAAGTGTAATCGGATCGGAGATTTGTTAATGGGATGGAAATTGAACCGGACCCGGTTTGCCAATTTGGTGAATCGGTTAGGAATTTGTAACCGATGAAGTGGTCGTGTGGAGATTCTGGTGGTGAGTAGATTCCTAACCAATCTAGATCGGATGGTGAAGAGATTCCGGACCATTTGATAGTGATGGTGTCTCCGGTTCGGTTTAGTGTTTGTGGTGAGATTGAGATTGTTATTGTGGAGGAAGCAGAGGAAATGAAGAAGAAGAAGAAAAAATAGGAGAAAATTGCGATCATAGTGACGGTAGTCGACACGGCGGAGATGGTGGTCGACACGGCGGAGACGGTGGTTAGTCAAAAAGTCAATGGTTTTGGAGTCATTTTGTGATTGTTGGTTTTTGTGTTTGGGGTTTAGTGATTAATGAGTTTGGTAAGGAGTGATTTTGAAGTCATTTTGGAACCAAACTTGAGAGATTCTCATTTCTAAGCTAATTTATAAATTAACCTCATTATTTTTAGCAAACACAATTGTATATAAAGTAAGCTTACGTAAGCTTTATAAATTGATCTACAAAACTGTATATATAAGTTGATTTTCATTGTTTTGCCAAACACGACTTTAAATGAATTTTATATTATAAGGTTTTTGTAAAGTTTATAAGGTATTTAAAAGATTATATTAGTTGATTCTCATTGTTTCGCCAAACAAGACTTCAAATGGTTTTAAAAACTAATCTATAAAATTGTATATTATAAGGTTTTTGTAAGGATTATAAGATATTTAAAAGGTTTTATTAGTTGATTTTCATTGTTTTGCCAAACACGACTTTAAATGAATTCTATATTATAAGGTTTTTATAAAGTTTATAAGGTATTTAAAAGGTTGTATTAGTTGATTCTCATTGTTTTGCCAAACAAGACTTCAAATGGTTTTAAAAACTAATCTATAAAATTGTATATTATAAGGTTTTTGTAAGGATTATAAGATATTTAAAAGGTTTTATTAGTTGATTTTCATTGTTTTGCCAAACACGACTTTAAATGAATTCTATATTATAAGGTTTTTATAAAGTTTATAAGGTATTTAAAAGGTTGTATTAGTTGATTCTCATTGTTTCGCCAAACAGGACTTCAAATGGTTTTAAAAATCGATCTATAAAATTGTATATTATAAGGTTTTTGTAAGGATTATAAGGTATTTAAAATGTTTTATTAGTTGATTTTCATTGTTTTGCCAAACACGACTTTAAATGAATTCTATATTATAAGGTTTTTGTAAAGTTTATAAGGTACTTAAAAGGTTGTATTAGTTGATTCTCATTGTTTCGCCAAACATGACTTCAACTGGTTTTAAAAATCGATCTATAAAATTGTATATTATAAGGTTTTTGTAAGGTTTATAAGGTATTTAAAAGGTTTATAAGGTATTTAAAAGGTTTTATTAGTTGATTTTCATTGTTTTGCCAAACACGACTTTAAATGAAATATATATTATAAGGTTTTTGTAAAGTTTATAAGGTATTTAAAAAGTTGTATTAGTTGATTCTCATTGTTTCGCCAAACAGAACTTCAAATGGTTTTAAAAATCGATCTATAAAATTGTATATTATAAGGTTTTTGTAAGGATTATAAAGTATTTAAAAGGTTTTATTAGTTGATTTTCATTGTTTTGCCAAGCACGACTTTAAATGAAATATATATTATAAGGTTTTTGTAAAGTTTATAAGGTATTTAAAAGGTTGTATTAGTTGATTCTCATTGTTTCGCCAAACACGACTTCAAATGGTTTTAAAAATCGATCTATAAAATTGTATATTATAAGGTTCTTGTAAGGTTTATAAGGTATTTAAAAATTGTATATTATAAGGTTTTTGTAAGGATTATAAGGTATTTAAAAGGTTTTATTAGTTGATTTTCATTGTTTTGCCAAACACGGCTTTAAATGAATTTTATATTATAAGGTTTTTGTAAAGTTTATAAGGTATTTAAAAGGTTGTATTAGTTGATTCTCATTGTTTCGCCAAACAGGACTTCAAATGGTTTTAAAAATCAATCTATAAAATTGTATATTATAAGGTTCTTGTAAGATTTATAAGGTATTTAAAAATTGATCTATAAAATTGTATATTACAAGGTTTTTGTAAGGATTATAAGGTATTTAAAAGGTTTTATTAGTTGATTTTCATTGTTTTGTCAAACACGGCTTTAAATGAATTGTATATTATAAGGTTTTTGTAAAGTTTATAAGGCATTTAAAAGGTTGTATTAGTCAAGGGTTGAGAAAACAACAAAACTTCATACTTTTATGTTCCCACCAAACGTTTTCATAAACATTAAGCTAATCCAATTGTTATCTGTAGCTAACAGTTGCTCAATTCATTGATATGCGCCAATCACACAAACTGTACTCCACAATTTCAATCAAAAACCTCTTTTTGTGGAATATCAAACTACCACTATCTCAAGAGCCTTAAATGACTCTTATAACATCAAAATCAGATTATAACAAGAAGTCCAAAATATTGTTATAACTTCAAACCCATGTTGAATCCTACACAAAACTCAGCTAAAAGAGAACCAAATCTCATCATTCTCTATTGGATCCAAACCAAACAAGAAACAAGCTTCAATTTTGAGCTGTGTACATAACTATTGATTCAAATCAAATCAAAATTGCTAAATAAAACTGAAGAACCAAACACAAACAATAAAAAAACACTTAAACAAATCTACAATTCTACAATTCATCATCTTCCTTCTTCTCATCTAAACCCTATCCCTACAAATCGGACAAGTCGCGACTTTAATCAACCAAGAGTCCACACACTTGCGATGAAACACATGTCCACATCTAGGTAATCTCCGACACCACTGTCCTTGTCTAAACCATCGATACAAACAACACAATCGCTTCCAAACTCTGTTTTCTCATCAGAGAACTTGAATTGAGGAAGCATCTTCACGCATCTACATGATAACCCATCTGAGGATTCGTGACGACGATTACGGCGGAGACGGTGGCGATGGTTTCGGTGGAGAAACCAGTAGAGAGCGAAGAAGAAGAAGGAGAAGCCTAGAGATGTGAGGATGAAGAGAAAAGCGGTTACAGCTACAAGGATCATGATTAGACCCACCAGGATTTTCGAAAGAATCTTTGTTGATAGATTCATCGTGTTCGGCTTCGGTGGTGCCAAACTGGAATCATTCTCCTCTACGATCAAAATCATGAATCACAATAAAAGATGTCACTGCCTCGGTTTCATCTACTCAACATAGAGATCGAATTTCAGAATAGAAGAATCTCAACAACGGAAACTGGGAAATCAAAAACAATTATACTAACATGAATCGAATTTCACTGTTTGGGTTACATCTAGCCAACAAATAGATTAAAATTCGAGTAGAAATCTCATCAGTGAAACTAGGAATCAAATCAAACCGAGACTAACTATTAGCATGAATCGAATTGCACAAAAGCAAATAGAAACATACAAAAATCAAAGTTCAGTTTACATAATAGCGATCATGAAAACAATGATGCGATCTGAATAAGAAGAACGGAGAAAACAACCGGGGAAGAAGCAATTCCGGCGAGAGGACGGTCTAAACGGAGATTGACGACGGCGAGATCTACGATGGCGAGATTGACGATGATGAGATCGATGACGGCGCAATGGATGGTGAGATCGACGGTGACGATGACGACAAAGGAGGTTTCGAGATTTTGTTTTAGGTTGAATTAGAGTTGATTTATTTAGGGGTATTCTGGGAATATTTTTAAAAAGTTGTGGCAATTTTGTTAAAGTGTTTTCTTCCGTGTCATTTTTGATTTGTGGCATGTTGAAAGTGGCAAATCTCAAAATTTCTCAATATTAATTGAAACGTGATTAATTTTTTAAAGATAAATACAAAATCTAAATTAAATCTTGATCGATCGATTTGACACGTGTCACGATCTTGTGAATTATTATGTTTAACACATCAAGCTTTATATAATAAAAACATAATTAAAAAAATTTAAGATAAATACAAAACCTAAATTTATTGGGACAACAGATACATATAAAAAGACAAATTTAGTAAATAATCCTCATAATCTAATATTACTTGAAACATGATTAATGTTTTTAAAGATAAATACAAAATCTAAATTAAATCTTGATCGATCAATTTGACACGTGTCACGATCTTATGAATTATTATGTTTGACGCATCAAGCTTTATATAATAAGATAAGATATATACTTAGACTAACATGTGTTAAGGTATGCTTCTTATTGGACAAATTACATAAATATTTGGGCTTGAGGTTTGGAATAGGTTTCACCAAACCACCAAATGAACAACAAGAAGCTTGAAGATAAGACTTTGGAAGGGAACTGTAGAATTCACACCACTCTCAGCTCGACTATGGCGTCAATGTCCTGAGCCTGAAATCACCCATAACTCTTATATACCGGAGCCACTTTATGTCCTGAAAGCTGTATCATACACCCCATAAGCCACTGGAAAAGAAGAGATGCCATACTAATAATCTATTCTTATAGTTATAGGTAATACTTAAGACCTGGAATTATAACTATTCTATAATAATCGGTAAATCTTGTTTAACCCTCACCTTGTGTTCAATTGGTAGCGTAAATTAGCCTTATAAATTCCTAATCAGACCCAAGATTTGCAATATGAACACTCATTTACCTTTGGATCAGCCATCCAGGAGCTTCTTTTCCAATCCTAGTTGAGAGCAGTCTGTCTCTCCCAACTGAGATCAGCCGAGAACTCAGACAAAGCGGATCTTGGATCCCCTTGAGCGATAGCCAAGTAGTATAGAGCGGTTCCATCATCGACTTGCATACTTCTCCTTAGAGAATCAATTAGCCTTCGCTTGCCATGGGCTGATAATGTGGACATATGATTTGTACTAGATACAGGCTTTGGTGCACCTTCTAGGTAAAGCACAGTTACTTCTCGTTTGGCATATTTGTCTACCTCAATGTAGCACGTGGTGTTTGCAAGAATTTCGGGATTGCTTATCGGGATAAGCAGCCTGTCTCTTGAGTAAATCCCATGGTCACTCATCATGTTGTTTAGCCGCTTAATGTCCATAACCTACATTGTTCAAGGAAAAGGTGTAATATTCAAGCTAAGCTCACAAAATTTAGATTCAAGGTTTGAGATAAGTGATAACAGGAAAAAAGGAAACAAAAATGGATAATACATGAAATTAGAGCAGGAAACGAAAACTGAGACATGATACACATTGCTCTCAAAAACAGAGCCAGAAATCTCATACTTCTTCTTACCTCAAGAATCCCAGGCTTCAAGAGTTTCTCTATGCAAACATTAAACAAAAATCAGTCGAAAGAGCAATATACCTGGACGGAGTACTTGACGGCGAGACTGGTGACGCTATCTCCACGAGAAATCCGATGAGAGATAGCAAATTTCCAGATTCCGTTGTCTCTCCAGAAGGAACCGGAAGCAGGACTCCCAACAAGTTCCTTAATCCGCCATGGCGCCGTGAAAGCAGTAACCACCAGATCTTCCTCTGTGGCGACAGAACTCCATACTCTGCAAACGCAGCTCGCACGTGCCAGATCGGCAACGGTAAGCCTCAGGAAGATGAGGCGGAGGGTGTCACGGCAGGAAAGTGCCATGAAATGAGAATTCAACGGCGAGATGGTGTCCGTTGTTGTTAGATCGGAGGTGTTGTCGCCGATGAGTGCTTCGGTGAGGCGATCGTCCACGCCATTTCGATCGCAGCAGCAGCACTCCATTTTAGACTTTGAAGATATGCAAGCGTCGTCCGTGGATGCTCTATATCCACACTTTCCATATAAACCAATTTATCTTACTATATAATTTCTATATTTTATTTTTATTTATTCATAAATTTTGATTTTTTATTTGATATTTGGATTTTGGTTGAATAATTCTAATATTAGAAAAAAACTTCAAAGTGTTATATAAAGAATGAAATTTATCATAACCATAATTATAAATAAAGAGAAAAAAAATATACCCATTGAAAATAGTATATGAGAATATAAAGAGAAAGAGAGCGAGAGATTTTTGTTATAATGTTGTGTATACAATAAAACGAATTTGTTCGTTTACATAGAAGTAAAGAAGCAGAAGTTACTATGTATGCATAGTGTCATAGGTTCTACACAAATTTATTTCACCGCGTATCGACATGTAGGTTTGCTAATAGGCATGCTTCTTTATTTGATTTTTGTAACAAAAAGAAAGTTTTGCATTATAACAAACTCCTATTTAATGGTCTTGACAAATTTGGGATATTGATTAAAAAAGAACAGGAGCGTTTCTCTCTCGCTGAGGGCGATGGTAACGGCTCATTTTTTTGAATTTTGCAATGACCAGGATCGCCATAAAACTCCTTCTCCGGATGGGGTTTGGATACAGACAACACCGAATATCACACACATCGCACTCTACCCTTTACTCTTTGGTTTAGGAGAGACGGACAATGAAGGAAGTCATAGATTTGACTTGGACAAAACTCTTATGGCATCTAACATTCTGCGAATTGCAAGGATGGAAAGGAATCTTTCCCTTGATGGACCGGATCGGACCAGATCCCTGGATTGTCGATCAATCCCTTTAATGGCAGCTTCTGGTTTCGGTAACTGTCATTCAACAAGCATCTTTCTCGCCACTGATTTGAATCCTATCATCATGATTCAATCACCCTTAATTGATCCTAATCCCGGTAATCGCTCTATGGAGTTTGTTTTAAACCCTCAGGACAGGAAGGTTTCCAACTCACACCTTCCTGAGTTGCTCATATACACAACCTTTCATCGATTTTCTTGCCATCTCGTTGCAAACTCTCCAATGGCTTTCTTTAGGAAATTGATCTCCGCGGAGAATGATGCTAAGAAGGAAAAGCCAATCAAGCTCCCACCACTGGATAAGACGCAGATACTCAAGAGGTTTGAACGTACCTTGGTTGGTCGAGTGTTGCTTCGAGAAGCACGGGAACAAAACCATAAGGCGTTGATTGGTTTTCTTCCAACGGTGTGGAGATGTGAGGGTCGTGTTCACGGAATGGAAATGGGTGATGGAAAGATCCATTTCCGTTTCCAGAATGAGGACGATTTGGAAACGGTAATGGCTAATTGGCCATATCACTACGATGATTCAATGATTGCTTTGGAGCGATGGGTGCCAACGGTGAGACGGGATTTTCCCACACCATTCCTTTTTGGATCGTCATCAAAGGGCTACCGGATTATCGACGAGATGAGGAATCTGTGAACAGCATCGGGGAAGCTCTAGGGGAATGGCTGGACGTGGATGTTTCTGAACCTACACCACGGGTTCATGTGATGTTAGACTGCAATTCACCGTTAGTCGTACGAAGAGAATCCGATGATGATGGTGTGCTTGCTCGATTGGACTTTCGGTATGAAAAATTGCAGAAACACTGTACTCGGTGTCTGCGTATCACCCACGAGGCGCCTCTTTGCCCCGACCGTCCTCGTGAACAGCGCCGTGAACCGTACAGGGGAAAAGAGGCAGTGGAAGTAAGGGGACAACAAAAGAATCACAGAGAGGATAGAGGGAAGGCGGAGACCAGGGCGCGGAGCTCCAGAGAGAGGACTGTTCAGGACACGGAGACGATGGCTTCGTCCTCGAGGAGGAAGCCGGTGAGGCGAGCTATCCTTGCCGAATTGGAGAGCACAGACACCAAGGGCTCCACGAAAGAATGGATAACTAAATCATTTTGCAAGGTGGAGAGGAATGAGGGTGATAGATGGCCAAATCATGTGGCCAAGAAAGCCAAGGCACCGAGAGCTTCCTGGTATCGCGATACCAGAAGAGGAAGCTCGAATAGCCAACCATGTCCATCACCAAAGCAAAAAGTGGGAGGCGGTTGAACGAGCTCAGGCGATGAAGGAGCTATCGCGGGGATCGGAGAAGGGCAATGGAGGAGGGGTGGAGGCTAGGGTATCAGATAGGGCTGCGGGGAAGCGATCGGAGAAACAGGTTTTGGTCTCTGGACCAGGAAGTTCAAGTCAAGGGAATGGGCTTTTAGAGGCCCGTGAAGATCATACGGTGGGTGAGGGAGAGTTGGTCTTAATCAATCCAAATTTGGTCCTGGGGAACAATTTGAGCCCAACAGGAATGATCTCCCCACTAAAAGAGTTTATGTTGGGTGTGCACACAGATTCATCGCACTTGGAGCGTCACGAGGATCGTAGTGGAGGGAAACATGGACCACAGATGCTGGAAAAGATAATTACCAAATCTCTCGGGGTTCACAAGAAGATTGGTCGTAGTCCGTTCCAGGGTAATCAGATACATAAGCATGTGGCTTTAGCTCAGTTGGAATCAGAGAATGCTTCCACCGTTTTAGCTGACAGTGCAATCCCGTCCTCCCGTCCACTTCGAAGATGGGCCCCATGAAAGGGAAATGTTCGGAGGAACCCAAAGAACCGGTGGTTAAAGAGAAACCATCGGCGGACGCTTAAATGATCATAAGTTAGAATTGTCAGGGGGCGGGAAGTTTCTTGGCAGTTCGTTGATTGCGTGAATTTCGTAAGAGATTTTTCCCGGGGATTCTCTTTCTTATGGAGACTAAGCGCGATCATCAGTTTCTTCAGGATTTACAAGTTGAATTTGATTATGATTTTCTTTTTACGGTTGACCCTATTGGTCGTAGTGGCGGACTAGCCCTTATGGCTAAGTCTGAATTTCGTATTGATGTTCTTCTTTCCTCTAAAAATATTGTCGATGTAATGGCCACCATTCATAGTAATAAAGTATATCTATCGTTTGTTTATGGTGACCCTGTTATAGCAAATCGAGGGGCTGTTTGGGAATGCCTCACTCGTATTAGTACAACTCGTTTTGCACCCTGGCTTATGACAGGAGATTTTAATGAGATTACCGGACATCATGAAAAAACAGGAGGTCGTCGGCGACCAGATAACTCCTTTCTGGATTATAATTTAATGAGACAAAGTTGTGGAATGGTGTACTTCCCGTTCTTGGGAAATTATCTGTCATGGGTGGGATGCCGAAGCACAAATGTCATTCGATGCAGGCTTGATCGCGCCATGGGAAATGAGGATTGGTATGAGCTTGCTCCCACTCAAAGATGGAATATCTCCGTTTTATGGGATCGGATCACCGGCCTGTACTGACAGATATTGAGAACAATAGGAAGGATGGAACAAAAAGGTTCCGTTTTGATAAGCGTTGGCTTTCAAAACCAAAATTTGAAGAGGTGGTTCATTCAGGCTGGGAGAGCGCGAGGCCAGGAATTGTGCCAACCTTAAGCGATCGGATAGCCAATTGTCGGAAAACCATTTCTCGATGGCGCAAACAAGATATGTTTACATCCGAGGAGGAAATTAAAGCTTTATAGGGTCGTCTAGAGGAGGCCCAGAGTAGTGATGATGCCACGGTTGAGGATATTGCGGCTATCCAAGAGCAATTGTGCACATCTCTGAGAGAAGAAGAAATATATTGGCAGCGGAAAAGTAGGATCACCTGGCATCAAGAGGGAGACCAAAATACAAAGTTTTTCCAGGCCACTACGAAACAGCGGAGAGCACGCAACAAGATTATCGGTCTTGTCACGGATACAGGCGAGTGAACAGAGAAGGAGGATGAAATTGTGAAAATAGCGACAAATTACTTTGAGGAAATGTTCTCCTCCTCAACAATCTCTGACCTTGAAGTGTCATTGGCACATATCAAACGTTGTGTTATCGCGGAGATGAATGATACTCTTACTCAGGAGGTGTCTGATACGGAAGTTAAAGCGGCTGTGTTTGCAATCCATCCAGAAATGGCGCCTAGACCTGATGGGATGACAGGTTTGTTCTACCAGAAGTTCTGGAATATTATTGGCCCTCAAGTGGTAGACATGGTTCGCAGTTTTATGCGTATAGGGACTCTAGATTCAGGGAGCAACGCAGTCAATATTTGTTTGATCCCAAAGTCTGAGCGACCACGGCAGATGAAGGAGTTCCGCCCAATTAGCTTATGCAATGTGAGCTACAAAATTATTTCCAAGGTTCTCTGTCTGAGAATTCGGCGATTTCTACCAACATTGGTATCTGAAACGCAGTCCGCCTTTGTGGGAGGACGACAAATCACGGATAACATTCTGTTAGCGCAAGAAGTTTTCCATGCATTGGCGACTAATTCGGTTGGCAGACGGGAGGGTATGGCGATTAAGATAGACATGAGTAAAGCATATGATCGGGTGGAGTGGGCATTCCTGGAGGCGTTGATGCGCATGATGGGTTTCTCGGAAAAATGGATTTGGTGGATTATGACTTGTGTCAACTCAGTGTCATATAGCATATTACTGAATGGCAAACCAAAAGGAAATATAATACCCTCACGAGGATTACGCCAAGGAGATCCTCTTTCACCATATCTGTTTATCCTTTGTACAAAGGTGCTGATTGCTAATATCCAGAAAGCTAAGGCTGCGGGGAATATTTGTGGTATAAGAGTAGCACCAACTTCTCCTTCGCTTTCCCATCTTCTGTTTGCTGACGATAGCCTTTTCTTCTGTAAAGCAAATGTGGAACAATGCGATAATATACTTAAGGTCCTTGAGGTCTATGGGAATGCATCAGGATAGCGCATAATTTTTGATAAATCAGCGATTACGTTCGGAAAGGAGGTGCCGAAAGTGCGTAGGACGGAAGTTAAGACGAGGTTAAGTATACCGACAGAGGGAGGTTCGGGGAAATATTTAGGTATCCCCGAACAATTGCAAGGGTCGAAAGCAGAAGTGTTCGCCTATGTCCAGGATCGTTTGCACCAACGGATCAATGGCTGGTCGGCTAAATTTCTTTCACGAGGAGAAAAAGAGATTATGATTAAATCAGTGGCACAAGCATTACCAACCTATGTGATGTCCACTTTTCTCCTCCCAAAGGGTATTCTCCAGAAACTAGCAAGTGTAGTATCCAACTTCTGGTGGAAAACTAGGAGTCATTCCAAGGGGTTGCATTGGATAGCTTGGAAAAAAAATGTGTCTCCCTAAGAGTGCAGGAGGTATAGGTTTTAAGTCTTACGAAGAGTTCAATTAAGCCTTACTGGCTAAGCAGCTCTGGCGACTACACCGATACCCAAACTCGTTAGTGGCAAGAATCTTGAAAGGAAAGTACTTTCGCTACTCGAACTCGTTTGAAGCTAGAAAACACTCCCGACCCTCCTATGGGTGGAGAAGTTTACTCAGTGCTCAACCTCTGTTGGACAAAGGCATGAGACGCACTATTGGATCGGGTGCACAGTCATGGTTTTGGATGAATAAGTGGATTCCAGATGATCACCCACGACGAGTACGGAGTCTACTCCCGAATCCTAATAGGTACGAAAGAGTATCGGATTTTATTGATCGACGGTCGGGTAGGTGGAATTTGGATAGACTTCGTGCGTGTGTCGAAGCGGAGGACATCCAACTAATATTATCTATACGACCCTCCTTGCGGGGAGCAAAAGATGGGTATTGCTAGCAGTTTACAAATTCTGGTATGTACTGAGTGCGGTCAGGTTATGAAATTGCCTGACAAGAGCTGGAGGCTGATTTGGTATATGCCCAACAACTACCATCATTGAATCTGTTAAAAGAGAAAGTTTGGAAGATCAAAACATCAAATAAGATCCGCCATTTCCTAGGGCAAGCTCTTTGTGGAGCAGTAGCGGTGAATGAGAGGTTGGCTCATAGGCATATCCAACACGAGCGATAGTGTCCAAGGTGTGGTGATATAGATGAAACCATAAATCATGTTTTGTTTACGTGTTCGCCTGCTCGACAAGTATGGGCGTTATCAAATATTCCAAATACTCCGTCCGTTTTTCCTGTGGAAAACTTATGGGGAAACATGGATTATTTGTTCTCATGAATACCACATTGTACCGAACTAGATGCGCATGTCCGTTGTTTCCCATGGATCGTATGGTACCTTTGGATGGCCAGGAACAACTATGTTTTTAACAATGTGGACAGATCACCAGATACGATCGTGGAGTTGGCCAGGAAAGAGGCTCAGAACTGGTTTATGGCTACTGAGTCAAAAGAGGCCCCCCAGCAGACCCAGAGGCAGACTACGTTGGCAGAGGACACGCAAGCGGTCTTCCGATGTTTTGTTGATGGCTCTTGGAAAGCTGATGAGAACAGGAGCGGCGTGGGATGGGTTCTGCAGCTTCAGGACGGCACAACAGACATCTTGGGAACCAAAGGTCTCCTGCAAGTTCTATCCCCACTACATGCGGAATTATATAGCCTTCTCTAGGCTATGTCATGTCTGCGGAAACAAGGACAATACTGTTCGGTCTTCCTCACCGACTCACAAGAGCTGGTAAGTATGGTAGATGATCCAGAGAGCTGGCCCCGTTTTCGACCAGACCTTGAAGAACTTCAGGAGTTACCTACAGTAAAAACTCTATAAAGTAATAATGTTGGGACCACCAAAATTTATTATTTTATAGAGTTATTACTTTATAAGTAATGTTTAAAATAAACTTTAAAAAATAATAATCGATAAATTCATAATAAAACACAATTTACCTACTAATAAAACAATTTACTAAATATAAATGGTTAAAAACAATATAAAATTAATTATTTCTCTATTAAAAGTTAAAAATATAATATATTTTGAAACAGTTTGTTTATCTACAACATCACTTACTATGAAATAAAAAAAATATATAGGAATTATTATTTTATGATATTAATGAGATCATATATTTGTATAGAATTTTAAAAAAAATTATTATCTTATCATCTTATCGATTTGTGTTAAATTTTACACTGGCACTACTCGGGACCGGCAAAATTTATTACTTGATCGAGTTTATTACTTTATTGAATATTACTTTATAGAGTTTTTACTGTATGTCTTTCCCAGACTTTACTCTCTGGTATTGTCCGCGGGGGAAGAATGAAAAAGCAGACCTCCTAGCAAGGAATGCTCGTCTCCGTAAGATGGTTTTTTCCTATGTTAGCACTTCTGTTCCGTTTTCTTTGAGGATACTCATGTATTTTTGTAATCAATAGGCGAGAGTGCGTCCATGACAAAAAAGAAAAAGAAAAAAAATTAATGGTCTTGACAACATTAATTAAAACAATGATTATGAATTTTTGTAACAAAGAAATCACTGTTTCGTATTTATCATTGTCAATGTCACTGGTTGTTATATAACATTTGGGTTAATATTAGTGATAGGGTTTAGTGAATCTGATGCAAAACATGTGATTACAAATTGGTTGATGAAACAAATAATCAACAAGATATAAACTTCTTCCTTTTTTGGTGAATGACAAGATATAAACTTCTTCATTCACAGTTATATGCGAGAAACTAAATCACGTAATTAGATGACCAGCTTGATGTACAAAGGCATGGTGATGAAGAAAGATATTCAATTCAATAGCTATGTGTAGTATTGCCTTTGTCTTCTGTTTTCTTTGGACCATACTAAGCTTCTTTCTAAATCGGAAAATGCAAATTTAATTGTGAAAAAATTAAGGTTTACTCTTTTATAAATGTGTAATGGGAATATTTCGACTTATGTGCACTTTTCTTCTCTTTGAACCTAATAGCGTTTTGTCTCGCGTTCTTAGAGCTAGGGGAACAAAAATAGATGAGTTCCTCTGGATGATTGTGAGTGTAATGCGTTTTCCTCTTCCATTAAATCTTGGGAATGGGTGAAAGACCTAAGGTTATAACAATAAAATACAGAAAAATTATTAAAGGAGAATGATTAGCTCTATATTCTAGCAGGGCCAACGCTGAGGTCACACTAAGACTGCGGAATAACCCTAGATTCATCGTGGATTGAATGGTCACACAAAGGAGATGGAAAGGCCTCTGATTTACCAATGATCTATACTTATAAGTTTGAGAATAAAAAGATAGATAGATTTCTCAGATTCTGATACAAGGTTTATAAGGAGAGAAGAGAAAACGAAATAGAGAGAGGAGTAATGAGATAATCAGTCTTGGAACATGCTTTTTGACTAAATCTTGAAAATTAAAGAGATAATTTGAAAAACCAACTCTTCGACTTCCTAAACACGTGATAAGAAGAGAAAAACAAAGTTTGGATGTTGCATGCTTAACAACATGGGCAATGACAATGTGAAACACTTGCCTCATTAAAAACCTTCTCTAGAAAACCCATTGGGACAAAACCAAAGAAGGGAAAAAGAGTACAAGTGTTGCACAAACCCATTTGTTAACCATCGGCTTGGATCAGAACCAGAATGGTTTAGTTAGCCTTATCTTCATTCGAATGATTTTTGATATGGTTAAGCTAAATGCTTAAGCTTTGTCTTAGGGCTTTAGTCCTTGATCGAGTTACTGGACCCTTTGGAACAACTAGACCTTCCTCAGCTACATGCTCTGGTTCAAGCTCAACTACAAGCTACGGTTCAAGCTCATCCTCCTCCGAACTATCCATGTTCATATCAAAACATACCCCCAAAAGGAGGACGACCATGAGGAAAAAACTCATTGGATATTGTGAGCCTCACTACAAGAAAACACAGCATTTGCTACTCCCATAAGAGTCACTAATCCGTCGCAAAATCCCGATTTGTGACGATTGTGCGACGGAAATAGGTCATCACTAAAGTGGCGTCGCAAATTAAGAACATCGCAAAAACGTGACACTTTAGCGACGATTTTGTGACCATGGTTTTTGCGTCGCAAATTTATGACGAATATGTGACGTCTGTAATTGGTCGTAAATTTGTGACTAATCTGTAACAATGTGTGGTGGTCATAAATTAACGACGGAGTTGTGACTGTTTTAACGTGGTACTTATGCGAAAAATTTGCGACTAGTGTTAGGCGTCATACATTTGTGACTGTTGAAATAGTAACAAAGAAGTCTCAAAATAGTGACGAATGTACGACAAAAATGGGTTCTGCTTTTGTACTTACGTTACAAAAACGTTGTAAATCTGTAACAAATTAGTCACAATTTTGTGACGGAAATACTGTATTTAAGTATCTGATAATTGTTCTTAAATAAGAGATTTGATTAATAATTATCAATTTCTTTTGCTTTCTACAATCTATAAAACATTAAAAGCAATCGTAACAACATTAATAAACAGCAAGTTAATGTATTATACAAGCAAAAAGTTCAAAAAGCATACAAATATCATACACAAAATTAAGAGTCTTTTGCAAAAACTAGTAGTAGAACCAAAAAATTAGAATGTTCTTAGTTAAGAAGTACTTAAGGTTGTGTAGGAGAAGTGGTGGGAATTCATGCTGGTGTAAAGGCTGGTGTAATGGCTACTACAGTCTGGAGGCAGCGGCTTGTGAGGGAGCCCTATAAGCTGCTATTGGATCTCTAACAGCGATGACAATCAAGAGCTTGCATAACTTTCTTTTCTTTTCCTTTTGTTGACTATCTCTTGAAGTTGCTCAAGTCCAAACGTATTCCCGTTGTTATCTGTTTCACTACACTAAAAGAACAAACCCATGATTAATGATTCAAATCCAAGAACAAAATAATGAATCAAAACCAAAAGCAGATGAATGATTCAAAACCAATAAACATAAAGATTCACAACATATAAACAAGTATATATATATATATATATATATATATCAGAATACGGAATTTCAAAATGCTTCTTAAGTCTTAACCAACAACAAAATGATTGACAAGAAAAAACTTAGAATAGAGAATATAATCATAAGACCTAAATGATGCATTTAGAGTCGATAGACACTGAATCATTCAAGCAACAACAAGGATTATTCAAGTCATATAATTAAACTTCACAATGGTAGATAAAGAGGTTATTTTAGAACTAAGAGCAATCTGCTAAAAACTGAAGCAACAAGAAGTCAAAGGTGGAGACTTCAGGATTCATCGAAGGAAGTGGGTTTAACACAAAGCTATATGTCTTTAAATGTCTATGAAATTTGGTTTTACCAAAGGAAGCATGCCGCAACAACAATCAAAAGACAGATTGTTAAAAATTTAATGACACATACTCTCACTGCTTGTTGTCTTCCTGAATTGTTTAGCTCAACATCAAAATGGCTACACATAAACACAAACAACAAATCATCCACAATGGGTCCAAAATCTTCATTACCATCAAATTCATAAACAATGTATAATCTAATTTCATATTGCAAAAGAGTTTGCATCTCGCTCTCACTCAACAAACAACTTCTAAGCAACTTCTAAACCAATCTAATAAAGTAAACTTCTAATGATGATTAGAAAAGAGTTTCAAATCGTGTTCAACCCATTTCAAGCAACTTGTAAACCAATCTAATAAATCAAAAAACTTATAAGTCAAATTAAATCCGAGTTACAATGGTATTTTCATAACCCCTAGAACACAAATCAATCAAGGAAGCAACGAATCAAGCAAGCTTATATAACAAACATGAATCTAAACAAACATAAGGTAAAAGTTAGGAGAGAACACGAGAACTTACAACAATGCGGACCAAGACCACCATCGGAACAAAACGATTCTAAATCCTTAGGAGGAATGTCGCGCTTTCTCCTCTTGGAACCCACGACCTTTGGTCTTCTTCAAAGTCGATTCACAATTTTCTGAGGTGATAGCTGACCTAAGCCTCTGATCGATGGCTGAGGAATATCATTCACGTGTTGCTCAACAAATTGCTCTTGCTGCTGAGCATTTTGATAATTCAGAGGTTATGGCTGACGAATATGTTAAAGAGGCGGATGTGAGTGAGGACTAAAATCGAGTTGAGATAGATACGATGGTGGATACATATTAAAGGAAATTTTAAAGGAGAAGCTTTCTTTCTCAGTACCCAAAATTAAAGGAGAATCAACTACAAATCAAAATCATGAGAGTTTAATAGTTTTTTTATCACAAATTAGGGAAAAAGGCATAAAGAGAACAGAGAAGAAACTAAAATTAGCGTCACCGGTTGAGACAATGATGGCGTCAATAGAGGTGTCCTCGACACAGACCTAGTAGCTTGAGACGACGTGTTAGAGGAGTAAGAAGAGCTCCTCGAACGGCGCTTGCCCTTTCTCTACGGTTGGATCTCACACCTCCGCCTGGTGATGAGAGATCTCCACCGTTACGTGGAACGACTCCGCAGGTGGCTCTCACACGGTTCGAGGAATTACACCGGTTGTTCTACCAAGCACCACTATGTCGAGCACATCGACCTCTTGATTCCTTAATTTTTGCAGCTATCTCAATCAGAGAAGTTTAGGGATTCTTCGACACAGACGAAGAGATGAAGATGAAGGGATTTGGATTGAGCAAGTAATCGAGAGTGAGAGAGGAACAGATGAATCGGTGAAGATAAACCGATTCGCGAAGAATTTCTCTGATGGGTCGAGAGAGAAAACGAGACTAGAGTCTAGGGTAAAATGATTTGGGAAATCAGAAATCGAGTATTGGTTTAATTGCACATAAAAATTTAGGGGGGAATAACCGCGCCTGAAAGGCCAAATATTTTGGACCAAACCCAAACTTGACTTTTTAAGGAATATAGTAGTAAAGAATTGACTCAAATTAGTCGGAAATATACGCATATAGTGGCAAAATAGTGACCAAGTGTGACTGTTTTAGGACAGAATATAGAGTCACAAACCTATACCCTAAATCTTAAATATTTAGATCTCAAAAATAAAAGATTTGATTTTCAATCAGTTTTATTCAGATATCTTACTTATATTAATCTTAATATATAGAAAATGAGTATTAAAATAAGAAAATTTGCAAAATTCAACACTTGCATTAACTTTATAATGAAAACACATTATATATCTCTTGAGACATCTTGTCAAAGAATGAAACATGTTTTCATAAAATTGAAAGTTCAATTTTCTCACGATTATATATACTTAGTGTATCTAGTAATTCATTTCTATGTTGTACATAAAATTAAATTGTATATACCTCAAATATATTGTTTAATTATCAAAATATGTTAGTAGCAGTTGGTAATGAGTCGCAAATCAGTCACAATTTTGTTTTGGTGTCATAAAGTAGTCGCAAATGCGTTGGTATTTTGTGACTAATTTGTTACCCATTGTTGTCTGTCACAAAACAAAACCCTAAACCCTAAACATTTAGGACCAATAGATTTAGTTTTTCCCCTTCTATTAAGATTTTAATGGATTTCTTATCAATTTCATAGATAATATGTAATAAAGTATTACAAATTAAGTTGATTTTGTAAAAATCAACACTTACCCACAAGTTACATAATTTAAGATTACAATTTAGGGTTTGATTCAAAATGCAGATATTTTTGAATTTTCATAGATGTGAGTGTTAAATGTAATGTGAGTAGTAATTTTGAACTATGTACCTTCCAAATATATATATTCTTCTACCTCGAATAGGTTTATAATTTTTCCAAAATCAAACTGGGAGTTGCACATTCGTCACAAATTTAGTTCTGCGTCACAAATTCGTGACTAAAGAGTCACAAAACTATGACCACTTTGTGACTAATTTAATAGTCACTACTCCAACCCTATACTCTAAATATATTGAGGCTAAATTGTAAATGAGATAGACCTTACCAAGCTAATCTTCATCTATTTCCAATCTTCTTGTTTAAAAAAAAATAGTTATATGTAACTTATAAATTCCACTTTGAAAAAAATCAATCATTATCATATAGTTTATAATGTAATCACATACATTTTATGTTTAAAATTTAGGGTTTCGTACAAAATTTAATAAATGTTGAATTTTCAAAGTTGTGAGTGCTAATTGTAATGTACATAGTAATTTATAGTAGTTTACATTCCGAAAATACATCTTTTAACTTTAATATGTTAATCATTTTGGAAAACTATTAGAGGAAGTGACAAATCTGTTACAAATATGTCACATAATTTGTCATCTAGTCACAAATCCGTCACAACTTCGTCACAAACACTTAGTGAAAAATACATGTTTTTACAAGTCGAATTAAACACGTTGCACCTACTTTTTTGGTTCCCGACACTTTTAGTGACGCACCGCAAACATCACAAATCGGTTACAAATTAGTGACCACGTATATATGATCGCAAAAGCGCACAAATGTGTGACAGTAATATGACAATCTATTTCCGTCGCACATTTGCGACGCTTTTGCAACATCGTAAATATTCGTCGCAAATTTGTAACAATTTCGAAACAAAAGTGTCACAATTTTATGTGACGGAAAATTTCGTCACAACCGGGCGTCACAAATACTGTGTTTTCTTGTAGTGAATTAACCAGTGCGTTGCTCGTGAAGAATTCAGAATCTATAGCCAAAAAATTGCTTGACTCTAAGTTAATCTCCACGCAGCCGCGTTCCAGGGCACTTCGAATCCTATTGTTGACACGACATTTGTCATCTTCATAAACAATTTTAAGAGAGAACTGATTGATAAGAGAAGAAGTGCCAAAAAGAGTAAGTGTTTTGTCCACAAAATCAGAGAAGCAATGTCGCCAACTTTCAACTTGCTAAATCATTTTCGTGCAGATGAAAAAGCAAAGATTCGTCGAAATCAACCGTGTCTACTAGAGGAAGCAAATTCCTCCACCTCTTGGACAGAACAGAGGTTGTAGCAGCAAGCTTAGTGGGAATGAAAGACAAAATTTGGCCAAAGAATATCATCAGGCATATTGCTGATCACATCTGTATCAATAGAGACGACCCGTTTCTTACGCCTGCAAAAGAAAAGATCGATCAGGGTTTTAAATTTCCTATACCAACAAGAACACACTAACGATTTATAGTAAGTTAGTATAATCATTAAAAACTCTTTGACTATAGATAAGTGAAAAATTTGATGAAAAACTCTAAGTGAAAAATTTGATGAAAAACTTTTTTAACTATAGATAAGTGATCAAATTTTAGTGTACCGATTTGTAGGCAAAGCCGTACAAGACATAGCAATCGCTTTAATCATGATTTCTATCCAAACATGATATAACATTTTAGTGTACCGATTCTCAAACTTATTAAGTGTTGTTTAAAAGAAAAAGTATCATATTTATTTCTCCTCACAAATTCAAGTAATCCAAAGCATCTTTCAAAATGTTAATCGAGTCATGAGGGCTTTTTCTTGTTCGGAAACGTTTCTTACCAAAGGTATTAGCTGATTTATGGATACTGACTCTTTATTTATCCACATGATTCGGCATAAATATCTAGAGTTTCCAAGAGCTTGTTGCATTCCTCTTTTGTAGACTGTAGATTTGCAGAAAACTAAAAAGTCACCTGCAAAGAACATATGGAATATTTGCAGGCCCAATTCTACTAGTTTTAATTGTATTAATGATTTAATGATGGGAGAAATGTTGTTTATACCGATTAATTGGACATCTTCTTTCAAAAAATCTTTATATTTTCCATGGACAATCTTTTTGACTGATTTGAGCTACATAAGAACCCGACTGATCCAAAGCTTAGACTGTCGATTTTTAGCCGACGTTTTAGCTAAATCAGCTCATGTACCTCTTAACAATGCCTCCCTCTTGGGAGTTTAGTTTTCTATAAAAGCAAGAACTGTGGATACTTCATTTTTCTATTACAAAGTTACAAGAAATACAAGGATTACGTATAAAATTTCAGAATTTGATCACAAAGAAAATCTCAGAATAGTCATAAAATTAAAGGGTGCATCAGATAATAGCCAAACATCAAAAACTCAAAAAAGGACATCAAGTAGTCCGTTCCTCGCCTAGACCGTAAGCATCAGTGTAACCAGCATGCACATGCTGATGGTCGCCACTAGCCTTTGCATCTTCTAACAATTTCTGAACTTTCTCCGGGATGGGTTCTTCAACAACCTGTCTGATGGATCTCGGGAGAAGGGAGACGAAATCTGCAATGTACTCTGCAAGCTCACCAGATTTGCTTTCCTGCATCATCAAAATGACCAGAAGTCTAGGATTCAAAACCGAAAACCACTACACCAATCAAACGCTAAGGTAACAAAATATAAAGCCACACTGAATCTTGAATTTGTGTAAATACGCCCATATATACCCTTCAATTGAAATCTTCAAATTTCAGATTTCTGTGCCATTTATATTTTACAACTAACTACTCAGCAAGTTTATCTAATCCATGAAAAACCCACAAGTTCGTGCTATAAAAACGAGTCAAGCAACACAAACATAGAGGCAATAGAGCTAAGATACTGTGCTCCTATCTATGGAGAGAGCACGATGATAAAGATACAAAACTATGGGAAAACAAAGCGTCTACACGAGAACAATCAAATCTTATCAATGTTAAAGCTCAGTGATAATTAAGTATGATACTCTAAATTCTGAAGTTGGGAGTAGTTCATAACCTTAGTCATTACATGCTAGAGATCGATTCGTGGAATTTCATGAATTGACGTTAGTATAAACATAAGACCTTCAGCTTTGTGCAACTGAATAAAGCTAAAATGACTTTAAAGTCCATTGAATCTCTAACCTGAGGCCAGCGGCTGCCGGAGTGTGTGACAAACTTTGCCTTTGGAAGAGCCTTAGCTACACGGTGGCCCTCGTCGCTCCATTCTTTAGACCCTTCTCTAGACCAAATCACTTGCATCGGGATACCATTGATCACATCTGAATTGCCCCACTGTGCAATGTCAAAGCTATGGTTTAGATTCTTTAGCGAAGCAACAACAGCTTCCCTCCCATTTCTTCCCTTCAAAAGTATCCTATGAGCTTCAATTTGCGATAGAGTCAGCTCCTTTGAGCAACGGAAGCTCACTAATTTCTGAAAACCAAATGAGAAACCTAACAAGATTTCTCTGATTACTGGTACTTTCAAAACCCACAAGGGCAATGCAGGGCTAACGCTGGAGTCAATGAGGGTCACACTTCGAACATTTGCGGAATTCTCGGAAACCCAGTTAGAAGCTAACCCCAGAGCTGAATCATGAAGAACCAAATGCACGGGAGCTAAACTCAGAGTGTCAATCACCTGGCCTAAAACCCTAGTCGTTTCTTCACTCCCTAATTCGATAGCTTTCAAGCTTGTCCGTTTCGAGTTCTGGAGTTTGATGATTTCCTCATACGGCAAATCTCCAGTTTCAACCATATGATCAAACGCCCAGAAAACGCCTTTCTCTTGAATCAAACCATAAACTTCCTTAAACCTAGCCACCATCCCTATGTCTCTATCTCCACCTCTCACTAAAATCGACTTATCTGAGAATCCATTTCCGGGCAAATCAATGGCCAGAGCATGAATCCCTTTCGATCCGAGCGACTGGATCACTCCACGAAACGCATACGAGCTAAGCCCTAACCCATGAATGACTATCACATTCTCAGAATGAATCGAGCCAGATTCAGCGACAAAAACCTCGATGGGTGACTCGTCAGGGTTTACCTGGACCTTGATGGTTCGCCCATCTGAGTAGTGTTGACGGAGAGCTGGTGGGAGGGAGAGAAACCAGGATCTCGGGTCGTTGTGAGAAGAGAAAACAGAGAGAGATACAAAGAGGACGGTGGCGAATGAGACGACGAGCGTAAAGTAGAACCAGAAAGGAAAAGGGTTCTCAGATTGAGGTTTAGATTTCGATGATTCCTTGTCCTTGACAGGTGGAGCTAAGGTTTTTTTCGTTTCCTCTTCTTCTTCTTCTGTGATAATCGCCATTACAGGAAGCTTGGAAGATGAGAGAGTGTGAGAGAAAGTGAGAAGCGGAGCTGTCTTTCAGGACAAAGGTATACAAAGACGCAACTTTTGTCTCTGAAAAGTGAAAAAGAGGAAACTTTGCTTTAAAAACATCATCCAAGCGTGTCTTTTTTTTTTCCATCAAAATAATAAATTAACTTACCCCGGTTCGATAATCTAAGCTCGTGGTGAAAGGCGTATAAAAAAAAGTTCGGAACTAGCTAATCGAGCACCATTCGCAAGCCTATCGGCTTTTGAATTAAGCGTGCGCGGAATATGAAAAAGAAAACTTCATCTTCAAACTCTACAATTCTTCTAGGTGGGCTTCAAACGCTAGTCACTCCATCGGTGTAGACACCATCTTCACCAACTCCAAACAGTCTGTTGCGAAAGCTACCTCTGTCTTCTGCATTTTGAGCATGCACACCATGACCCATCCTAAGACTTCAAGCTCTGCAAGTAAAGGATAGAGACTTCTTCGACAATTTGTTCCCCCATCATAATCGTTGTCCCTATATCTTTGAATACGTACCAACCACGACCTGAAAATTGATCAGTCTCTTTCCATGAACCATCGATATAGCACTTCAACCCAAGATAATCTGGGTGGCCCGGGGATTGTTCATATTCATCGCTTATGGGTTGGGATTCATGCGATTGTGCAGTTTTCCATACCAAAGCCTCTGTCATCGCATTCCGTAAAACTATAAGGGGGTCCCTATCCAAACCTCAAAAAACTTTGTCATTTCGGACTTTCCATATGTCCTACATTATCCATGGAAACCGCAAATCTTGATGTCTTGGCGGCGTCCGCCAGTATAGATAATCCAGATTCGTAAAAATGGATGAGGTCGGAAAAATTCATGTGGCCGTTGGGATGTTTGAGAGGGCCCATGTTTGAAAAGTCGGTGGGCATTCCAAAAAGGCATGATTAACAGTTTTGTCGAATCCACATCGTGTACACTATGTGTCGCACCGTATTCCCCGGGTACTCAGATTTACACTTACCGATAAACAACTTTTTACTACTTGCCATAGGAAATGCTTCAACTTTGGCGGACAAATAGTCTTCCAAGCATGCGCTTGCAAAAGTCTTATAGTTGGACCAATGAAAGGAGTTGCTGATTTCATCGCCATACTTTGTTGTTCAACTTGATATCCTGATTTAACTGTATATTTACCCGATTTTGTGTGATGCCACCCTAGAGTATCCGGTTTTAACAATCCTTGTATTAGAATTCTAGAATAATTGTCACATCTGCTGGAGTGAAATTTTCCTTCAGCAAATCCCATTTCCAAGTCCGTGATTATGTGTCAATCAAACTCTTGACCATCAAATTTGGATCATAATGATCGTTTGTAGAAATTGCTGATCTCAGAGCTGGAGCCAAAATCCAAAGGTCTCGCCAAACTGAAATGGTGGTTCCTGATCCAACCCTTGTATGAGCCCTTTTTGAATCATCCAAGCGTGTTATTCTATGATGATGTGAAAACCAACTATACTAATCAACATTTGTTTGCTTTATGACGAGGAGAATGTTGAGGTAGACAATATCGTGTATCTCATCAATGAAGTGCATAGTTTTTGTTATGAGATTTTTGTTGTTGGATTTACAATCGCTAATGTCATAAGTATGCGTAAAGAATCTATAGAAAGGATGCCAAAAAATTTCCAAGCAGACAAAACCATCATTTTCAACAAGTACTAAATGAATGGGTAAAGAAATGTAAAAGATGCAGTAAGAAACCATCATCTTTCTCCGCTCCCTCTAATCCTAGTTTCCTCTCCTGTCGAGATATGTTCTCCTTTTCGAGAGAGGGACTACCTCACCTTCTTCTTCTCTTTTGTTGCCTCCTCGATGTGGTTAGTCCAACAATTGTTTCAGATTTAACCGTTCTTCACTTGGCTAAGGTTTGGTGTCGATGTTGGAAGCTCAACCGTGGGTGTGGTCCATCCGTTGGTTGATGTCTCTCTCCTCTCTTCTTTGATTGTAGCTTGCTTAAAGACGACGGTGGATTCAGGGGGTGGAGGGTTTTTGGTGGCTCTATTTGTGCCTCTCGGCGATTTTGAGATTTCTACATGGTACCGTATAGTTTTGAATCTTGATGTTTAAGTATTGGTGGGTTAGATTGGCTCTCTCTCTCGGTTGTGTCATCTAAGGATGCGACTCATGAGAGAGCTTTCATCGGCGTCCTTCTCCCTCTTGTGTGCGTCCTGTTTAAGAGATAGCTGATGGTACTGAGTTTCGTATCCATCATCATGACCCAACCCAGATCCGGCATTAACTCGAAGCTTCACTAAAAAGATACCATGATTGGCCCATCGATTAGTTCGACACAAATGACGAGCTCGCCCCAAGCCCACGACGTCCAACCGACCTAGAAAGTTAAAAGAAAAAAGAAAAGATCAGCTCGAAAATTGCAAATCTTCTAAATCTTAGAGATTTTCCATATCCTTTAAGGGTTTACTCGAGCGACTCAATGTAAGGTAAATACACCATGCGGAAGCTGAATTCCACACTAAAACATTTGTATGTCAATTCTGAGAAGAAATTTTGGTTTTTAAGAACAGCTTATAGATTTAATCGTATTAAAAGATAATCGAGACGAAACTGGATTTATATTGAATATACAAAGAGAATGCGAGTGATAAGTGTATTCAAGCTAGTCTAGTCTTTAGTCGAGTGTACGTGCGAAAAATTACCAACAAATTCTGCTCATAATCCTTGTACTTATAGCTCCATGCAGCTTTGCTTACTCTGGGTTAGCTATGTGTGTTTCGGCACGTTCTCACTTGATCTTCTGGAAATCTCAGGGCTGGAATGAGTGAAAGATCCTTGGAACTCATTCAATGCTTCATCTCTCAGCTTTGCTGGGACTTATTTCTAAACGCGTATGGGCTAGAATGTTAACGAACCTACTAATCTTGTTAAACTAAGCCTTACACATGCCTACTTTCGTAAAAGACTTATTTGAACCGAGCTTGACATCGGTCGGATTAGTAGTGTCAAATCCAGCTCCAACAGTTACCCCCAGCCCATCAAGTGTGAAGTGATAAACACTTAGTGAGCTGTTACAGTTTCCAAAAGCTCTTAATTCTGATGGACCTCGAATCGATGTTAAAATCATTACGTTTTAGCTAAATCCTGCTCTTTTTGAATCGTACGGTCCAATTATGCCTTCTTCACTAATCGACGGCTCGGATTGCGAACAAAACCTTACATTCGTGTTATGAGGTCTAGACATATCATATAGCGAAATCTCTAAAAATCATTCGATCTTTATTGTTGCATGATTATCTACGAATTACCTAAGTCCTAACGTTTTTTCCTTATTTATTTCTAGCTGCTATACACGCTCTTATTTATTATTTCCTCAGCCACATAAACGACATTCACATTTTGTTATAACTTTGTTTTATTCATTACAATTTGAAATGTGGTTAAGAAGTCCATGTAGATTCAATCTCATATCTATACTAATTGTGATTTTTGTGCATTTGCAGGAAGTTAGTTGAGAGTTTCCAACTTGATAAGAAATAACAACCACATCATCCTCCATGCCACGTGGCTATGAGTGATTCGTCCAAACCTAAAGGGATTATTTTACCCCAACAATGTGCATCACTAGTTACATGTTTATCACCCTTGATCTATGATCTCTACCCAAAGTCCATGTTTGTTTCTTATTGATCATCTTTCCTTGATTTAGTTGACTTTGCATTGTCATTTTGACTTTTGTTGAGGTTTTTAATTTCTTGTCTTAATTTTTACTTAGTAATGCATTGCTTAGTCTTATTTTAGTTTCTTTGTTTCATTTAATCTTTCTTTTAGTTTAATTGCATCATTTCGTTTTAGTTGTTTAGAATCCAATTGAAGCCAAATCATTTGCATTATCTAGCTTTATTGTATTCCCATTGCTTTATTGTATTCCCATTGTCCTAAAATTAAACACCTTATAGAAGAATGACCTCTAAGTAATTGATAGCGTGAAAAGTATAGATGAACAATGCAAATGAATGTCTAACCTAAATATGCTATGAGCCCTAAACCTCAATTAACTACCACAAGCTCATGGCGAATTCGATGTAGTAATCAAGGGTCATTCTTCCACAAGGATTAATGATTTTCTTTAGCAATTAGAATGCAAGAAACTAATGAAGCTAGGTGAATCCAATTTCAAGGTGATATGGTTTTTACTTAGCTAAAATGACAATATGACAAGATGCAATGAGTAAAATGAAAGCTTAAACAATGTAAAACACTAAGATAAGCAAAAGCAATGCATAAATAAAAGTAAAACTAGCTAAAAATATAATTTAGTAAAGGTCAACAAAAGTCAACGGAAAAGTCAACAAAAGTCAAACTTGAATAACAATGAGATTAAAGCATGGATCTTGAGTAAAGGTGACTGATATAGGTTGAAACAAGTTAACATAGTGATGCACAACAACTAAAGATAGCTAATTTCAAAGCATGAATCCATTTAATCTAGATTAACCCACTTCCATGGTACTAATCCATTTCTTAATCAAAATCTAACACAAACTTCCATCTTGCTAAAGGTTAACTAAGGATCATTAAGGAAATGTTTATATAAGCTTACTAAACCCCTTAGACATCAACTTCCATTGACGAAGATGAGTAAAGCATGATTAAAGTTCTTCTAGACATTTTCACGAACACCTTCCGGGCATGAAAAGACCATGATCTAGATTTGAGGTAGTTACTTCCTAATCTAGCATTAAGAGCTCTTTAATCAATGAAACATCAAAGACTAACAACCTAGCATCACTTATATAGCTTGAATCAACCTTAATCTTCCCTACCTAAGATCCATTAAGGAAACAACTCACTAATCATAATCAAAACACAAAAAACATGAATTAAATGATGCATAATGAAAAGCTTAAAGTAAATAAACAAGATTTAACTTTACCAAAACATAAAAGGTGAAGACTTTAACCTCAAATCATCAAAAACACAAATGTTTTAGATTTTACACAAAGGATAATAGAATAGAGGTTAAAGCTTAGGATTTTTAATCATAAGAGGAGTATTTATAGAGAAATAGAAGTGTACTCGGGTCAACCCGGGTCAAACCAAAAAAGTTGCACCAGGAGAGGCTTTGTGGACCGACAACGAGCCAAAAATCGGGCAGTTGATTTTGGAGCTCGGGACCTCCTATGGATCGACCAGGAGACTGAGTTCTGGCCGATCCATAGGCCTTCTTGATCTTCACTCTCTTGTTCTTGATCCTTCAATCTTGATTCTTCTCTCCACTTGTTCCACAATTGATCCAAAGCTCCATTTGTACCTAAAATGGACAAAATATGCATGCAAATGCAAGAAAACGAGAACTTGGACTCTAGACTCGATAAAATCTAAAAGGAACGAATTATGCGATAAAACATGTAAAAACCTAAGCTAAATGCCTCAAAATCTATCTAAAATGCATGCTACGAAAGGGCAATTTATGCACTTATCAACTCCCCCGGACTTGCCTCTTTCTCGCCCTTGAGCAATCAAAGAGGGCAAACCGATAGAGAGGTTTGAAAACGGAAAAATAAAACAAAGAAATTCAAACAAAGCATTCAACACCATCACCTAAGATAATACAAAGATATCGCTAAGCGCTTTAAACTCAATCAATCTTCTCGCAGTCTATCGCTACTCCAATCTTTTGCCTCTAGACAAGGTGATTAAGCATTCACATACCTTCATATCCACCAATTCTTTAACATTCATTAAGGATTAATGCATTGTCTTTCTTATCAACTATCAAACAATGTTCAAGGTTAGGTAAAAGAAGGTTAAAATGCGAAAGACAAGGCGGTTATAAAAACGTTTTTTGGTGACTCACACTCAAGAAAGAGTAATGTAAAACATCATGTAAAAGCATGGAAGAAATGGAACAATTGATGCATACAAATAAGTGCTTCCATTCTATCCAACCCACAACAATCTTGAACTCCTAAGTTCTACCCATGAACTTGCAAACTCTTCTTTCCTTTTGGTGATCTAGACCTTTTGAATCTTTTTTAAAACCTTTTAGCTTACTCTAGGGGGTTTCTTTACTTGCTAGACTCTTTTCTTTACTTCAATCCTTTCCTCTATGGTTTCCTTTTATACTTTTTCTACTAGCCCTTTTGGGTTCGAGCTTATAGAGGGGATTTCTATTCATAATCAAACACTAGAGTCTTTCTTTAAACTTTAACAAAACACACCATTTTCCTAGAGTAGCTTAACTTCTTTCCTTTCTTTGGCTTTCTTTTCATTTTTGATCAACACTCTTTCTTTTGCTCTCCAAAACACTCACCAAACCCAACCCATAAGAACAACAAATCCTAATCTATTACTAGTCTTTAAACGAGACTAGCTCTAAATGAAAGCACTTCTTTGTGGTTCTCATCTTTCAAGATTTTACTTGCGTATACATTTTCAAAAAGGAGGCCTCACTCAAGAAAATACATGTAGGTTTCAAAGAAGGGTCAAGGTTATGCAAGGTAAGGGAAACCAACCTCATTCACATTAGATGTCGTGAATCGGAAAGGTTATTTGGACTAGCAAAGAGTGGTAAAAAGGGATAAAGAAAGTCCAAATGTGCATATGGTTACTTGAACAAGCATATCAAGTCTCTAAGAAAGAAATTAAAGTCAATATTAGGTTCAAATTGATAGAATTGGATTCAAGTCTAATATGCTTCAACCTAACCACGAGTTTCGAGCGAAGAGATCAAGATGCAAAGAAGAGATTTTCTATAATTCACTTAGCAGTATCTACCATTATCCTAAAGATCATATCGAATGCTAAGTCATAAATCTCAAAAACATTTTTAAAAATCTGTTCAATGCAACCTAGATGATCATACAAATGTATGAAATGCAACTATATGACAAGAGAAAATCCTTTTGAATTTTTCGAACATTTTTAAAAAATTTAGGATTTTTCAAGCTTTTTCTCATATGTACAATGCAATGCAAGCAATGAGACTCAATATATGATAAAGGGAAACAAAATAACTAAAATGAGCATTAGCAACACCTCCCACGCACTTACTTTTCATTGTCTCGATGAAGAAGCAAACCGAAGAAGGAAGAAAATAGAAAATGAAACTAAAAATGCATAAATGAAATGGTATAAACAAGGGTAATAGTGGTACCTTGGACTTTTAGTGATCAAGTGGGGGTGGAGTGAAGGTAAGACGATGAGGAAGATTGAACCGGAGGGCACGATTGCTTGAAGTTCTTCCAAATTTTGGTGGTAATAGAAGGTAGCAACAAAGTGGCTCGCCATCGTCATCGAAGAACCGGTAAATGTAGTGTCCTAACCCAAATGGTCTTCCCAAAGTCTCCTTCTCAACCAAATATTGAACATCAATCAATGGTCTTTCTTGTAAAGCCACGAAATCATTGAGATCGATCTCACGTGTAAGAACAATGGAGTGAGCATGCCGGCAAAACATATGCGCGGTGTAGCCGTAGTTATCAAGCAAAACCAAAACTTCTTCAATTTGGCGAAGAACACTGCGCCAAGCTCGTGTCCATAGTAGTTGTGGTCCATCTCCATAGGTTGACCATCTAAATCATTCAAAGCGGAATGGATTCCCATGTAGAGTAGCTTGAGGTCGTCATTCGTTAGGGAAATCATCGTTTCCTCTTGCGTTGAAAGTGTTGACCAATAAGTGAAGAACATATCGAACCGTTGGATTCTTGACTCGCGTAATACGATTGGAGACGGCCGTGTAGCTCTCCTCGAGTACCACATTACGCCAAAGTAGAGTTTCCTTGTGGCCGTTATTTCTCCAAGTTTCCCCGGTGGAAAACCATAAATGTCGCAAAAATCTCTAAACGTGACCATATACTTCCATCCGTCAATCTTGAAACAAATGAGATAAGTGCCTAGACGATCATCGAACTTGCACACCATTGTGGCTAGGAATTGATTGGTAAGCTCGGGATAAGTAGCGTAACTCATCGTTGATAACCATCTCAAATGCATTCTTCCTAAAAAATCATCGACCTTGTCTTTGAGTCCACTCCTAGCCAAGAACAATGGACACACGAACCTTGTAGCCTCGTATGTTGCTTGGCTCAAGATACCAATTCAAATCTCGTCAACACTTGCGCAAACTTCTCAATTCTAGTAGTCATTGTTGTTAGATTGATCCTACAAAGAAATGTTCCCAAATAAGAACCATTTTCCATCCAAAGCACAACTTGTCTAGCGAATCATCAAAAGTTCATCAACAATGTGCATCATACAAGGCTAGACAATTTATCAATCAATGCAATAAGCAACATCCAATGACTAATCTACTCATTTTTGAACAAATTCTAACTTTTCCATTCCTTAATAAACCTATTTACCAAAGCTCAAATCTTGAATTTGATAAATTTTCAAAATTCTAGTGAACACTAGGTACCAACAAGGTTTAAATGCAATAGTTGATTAACAAAACTCATAAATAAACTCAATTTCATCTAAAGATTTCAAATTTAAAGCATTTCTAACATTCAAGAACTTTTAAAGATAATAAAAACTCAAATTCAACCATCAATAGTCCATATTTGCATATGAAATCAACTACCCAAACAATTATAACTTATATTAAACCACAAAGAAACTCAATTCATAACCCAATGATAGTAAATTTCACAAGATTCTCATGTATGCATCCATGAGTTTCAAGAGTAATTGAAATGAGTAAAGGAAAGGGTGAATACCTTGTGATGATTAAAGATTATGGTAGAGGAGATCCTAAAGAAATGGTGAATTCAAAGTTCTTCCAAAGCTTGAGAGTGAAAAGTTTTCTTGATTTTGAAAGATTTTGAATTTTCTTTTAGAGAAAGAGTAAAATGAGAGAGAGAGAGAGATGCTAAAGAATCTATAAAAGATTCAAAATAATTTGAATTTGAAAGAGGAGGGTCTTTGAAATCTGATTTTTAGAGACTAAACCGGTCAAAATTGATTGAAATACTTGAAATAAGCCGGTTTAGACCAAAATTGGACCGAGTCAATGCGCATAAAAAAAAGTCAAACTTGGCAGTTGGAGAGCTCGTACGGATCGACCAGCAGACCGACCAGTTGGTTGGTCCAGAGCTCAAAAATCAGGCAGTGAATTTTTGCGTTTGGAGCCTCGTATAGATCGACCAAGGGACCGACTAGTTGGTCGATCCTTGCTGTTCTTCGAGTTTCTTGGCCTTTTTACCTTCCTAAATTGATTCAATGCTCCTCCTATCACCTTTCCTTAAGTCCTACACCAAAATCAATCTCCAAAAACATACTAAACATAAATATAGAGCATATGATATATGTACACATGATACCATGAGAATGCCTCCCAAGTGCGCTTGTTTTACGTCTCTAAGCTTGACGGTTGATGAATGCGCTGGTTGGAGATCAATGGAGAACCATCAATCTTGCTTGGTTCACAATCCTCCAAATCAGTGTCAAAGGCCTCCTTCATTGCTTTCTTACACTTGTCAATCTCTTCTCGGCTCATATCGGTGGGAAAAACTATCTTAGCTTTATAGAAGATTCGAAGCTCGCCATTCCAAACGGCTTTGCACTCGAGTTCTTCACCGATTCTCTCCATAGGCTCTAGTGTGAGCTTGTCTCTAGCCTTTTCCTTGGACGTCTCAGAGCTCTTACCATCGGCTCCATTTGGCTTGTTAGTTACAACCATAGACGTCTCTTTAGTTACTTCAAACATCGATCCAATACTGCCACCATCAAACAAATCTAAGCTCTCTTTGTAATCATCTAGCTTGGGAGTTTCTTTCACAACCTTCTTGATCTCTTCACTAGTCTCTAGACTCATCATTTCTTCTTTAACATCTTCACTAGAGACCATACCACAAATACCAATCTCAATTGGCTGAATATCGTAGTAAGTGTAAGGATCCACGTTTATTAATAGAGCTTTCATGTGGAAAAAGTCTAGACTAGCTCCGGTGGTAGCCAAGAAAGGTGTACCAAGTATAAGCTGGAGCGACTTAGCCATCTCCATTTCCATAACCATAATGCAATTACCGATCTTCAAAGGGTAATCTTCAACAACTCCAAATGGTTGCTTGCATGTTGCATCTCCAAAGATGAGAGAGCATGGAGTCTTCTTGAGCTTTGTGATTCCTAGATTATCCATCATTTCTCGAGAAATCACGTTAACGTTCGAACCGGAGTCACACAACGCATCGTTGATCTACAAGTCTCTAAGTGTGCAAGTAATCGTAAACTTTTCGGGGTTAAGCTTCTTCTCTAGGGTTCTTGGTTTATCCCTTTCCCCTTTAGCTTGATATTTCATCATGACCTCTCTAACCTTCCCTTGGTTAGCCAACACATCCGTGATAAGATCTCGCTCTTTAGCTATCCGCTTGTAATCGTCTTCCTTTTGGAACTTAATGCCAATATCCTCCATATCCTTCTTATTACTAGCTAAGATCTTCTTAACCGCCTTAGTGAAATCCGGTCTTGGAAGGTCTAGCTTAGGCTTGTGTTGCCTTTCTTCATAGGTTGGAGTTTCCATAGCTCTTTTTCTAACTAACTCAATCTTTCTTGAGTGCTCTTTTTCACAATAACATTCACTTCTTGAGGAGGCTCCAATAGGCTAGCCAATCCTTCTAAGTAAAGCTCATCTTCCTCATAATCTTCCTTAGTCAAAGGTCCATACCTCGATCTCCATCCTTTATCTTCTTATAAGATTACCACATTGCAAATGTTGCTTCTACGATTAGACTCGGGTTTACCCGGTAGAACACCGCTTGGTGCCTTTGAGCTTGAAGTGAATTGTGCTAGTTGCACATCAATAGTCTTAACATGGGAAGATAAACTTGTAATATTGCCATCCAACTCTTGATACATCCCATCAATCCTAGACTTTACCTCATGGAACCTCTTTACAATATCCGTGTTACTCTTGATTTGTCCATCCAAAACCCGTTGAACCAACGCCTTGAGCTCTTGGTTTTTAGAAGCGAGTTGAGTAGAGGTAGGAGCAACTTGATTAGAGAAATATTGTTGTTTAGGGACAAAAGCTTGTTGAGGAACAAATCCTTGCACTTGTTGTGGGATAAAAGCATGTTGTTTAGGTGGATAGATGTGGTCTTGAGGATTCTCCACATCAGTGTTTCTATAGGACAAGTTAGGATGAGTCCTATAGTTGGGGTTGAATCCTTTTTTATAGTACCCTTGACCTTGAATGTAGCTAATCTCTTCATGTCCTCCTTGGACTCCTTCAACTACTACTTCTTGAATTCCATCGAAATCTCCAACATAGTGGACTTGCTAGTTCATGCTAGCTAAAATAAGCTTGTCTAGCTTATCTATCATCTCTTTGATCCTTTGATCTTCACTCTTGAGCTCATTCTTAGGTTTCTTGTATGATCTATCATACTCCCTATTGTAGCTTTGATTGCTTTGAGCTAGATTCTCAATGAGCTCTTCTCCTTTCTATATAGTCAAGCTTCCAAAGTCTTCATTACTTGCTATGTTTAGAGCTAAGTAGTACTTCTCTTCAATCCCTCTATGAAAGATTCCAAGTAAAGCTTCCATAGGAACTCCATGGTGAGGACAAGACCTAGTGTAACCCTTCAATCTTTCCCAAGCTTCATAGAGAGCTTCGTTTGGACCTTGTTTGAAGCTAGTGATATCATTTCTAATTCTCGTGGTGTGTTGACTGGAGAAGAATTTGGCCAAGAACCGCTTTTGACACTCTTCCCAAGTAGTGATGGAAGATGTAACTACACTCTTCTCCCATTGACTAGCTTTGTCTCCCAAAGAGAATGGAAACAAAGTAAGCTTCACTACATCTTCGGAAACGCCATTCATCTTCACCGTTCCGCATAATCTATCGAACTTATCAAGATGTTCAATTGGGTGCTACAAGGGTAAACCGAAGAAACGGTTGTTTTTGCACTATGTTGATCAAACTCGATTTGATCTCCCAATTGTTGTTAGCACAAGGTGGTGGGCGAATACCAGTTCTCGTTCCATTGGTGAGTGGTTCGTCGAAATCTACAATCCTCCTTTCTTCTCTAGGAGCATGAACGGGTACTCTATTACCATTACCATCAACATTTCTTCTAACTTCTTCAACTTGGCGATTACCGCCATTACCATTACCAACGTTGGCTTCCATTGCTACACGTTCTCTTTCCTTTCTTGATAATCTAGCTTGCTTCTCAACTTGGCTAATGTCAATACGTAGATCAAAGTTGTCTAAACTTTTGCTTCTTGTTATCATGCACCTACAAACCAAGCAAGGCCAAGAGACAAACAAGATAGATTGAAAACCAAACAAAAATAAAACCTAGTCTACAAAAGATTCCAAATCTAAATGCTAAAAACGAAATTAATCAATCAATCCCCGACAACGGCGCCAAAAACTTGATAGCGTGAAAAATAGAGATGAACAATGCAAATGAATGTCCAACCTAGATATGCTATGAGCTCTAAACCTCAATTAACTAACCACAAGCCCATGGCGAATTCGATGTAGTAATCAAGGGTCATTCTTCTACAAGGATTAATGATTTTCTTTAGCAATTAGAATGCAAGAAACTAATGATGCTAGGTGAATCCAATTTCAAGGTGATATGGTTTTTACTTAGCTAAAATGACAATATGACAAGATGCAATAAGTAAAATGCAAGCTTAAACAATGTAAAACACTAAGATAAGCAAAAACAATGCATAAATAAAAGTAAAACTAGCTAAAAATGCAATTTAGGTCAACAAAAGTCAACGAAAAAGTCAACAAAAGTCAAACTTGAATAACAATGAGATTAAAGCATGGATCTTGAGTAAAGGTGATTGATTTAGGTTGAAACAAGTTAACACAGTGATGCACAACAACTAAAGATAGCTAATTTCAAAGCATGAATCCATTTAATCTAGATTAACCCACTTCCATGGTACTAATCCATTTCTTAATCAAAATCTAACTCAAGCTTCCATCTTGCTAAAGATTAACTAAGGATCATTAAGGAAATGTTCATATAAGCTTACTAAACCCCTTAGACATCAACTTCCATTGGCTAAGATGTGTAAAGCATGATTAAAGTTCTTCTAGTCATTTTCACGAACATCTTCCGGACATGAAAAGACCATGATCTAGATTTGGGGTAATTACTTCCTAATCTAGTATTAAGAGCTCTTTAATTAATGAAATATTAAAGACTAATAACCTAGCATCACTTATATAGCTTGAATCAACCTTAATCTTCTCTACCCAAGATCCATTAAGGAAACTACTCACTAATCATAGTCAAAACACAAAAAGCATGAATTAAATAATGCATAATGAAAAGTTTAAAGTAAATATAACTTTGCTAAAACATAAAAGGTGAAGACTTTAACCTCAAATCATCAAAAACACAAAGGTTTTAGGTTTTACACAAAGAATAATAGAAAAGAGGCTAAAGCTTAGTGTTTTTAATCATAAGAGGAGTATTTATAGAGAAATAGAAGTGTACCTGAGTCAAACTGGATCAAACCGGGTCAAACCCGGTCAAACCCGGTCAAACAGAAAAGTTGCACCAGGAGAGGCTTTGTGGACCGACGAAGAGACCGGCCAGTTGGTCGGTCCACGAGCCAAAAATCGGGCAGTTGATTTTGGAGCTCGGGACCTCCTATGGATCGACCAGGAGACCGAGTTCTGGTTGATCCATAGGCCTTCTCGATCTTCACTTTCTTATTCTTGATCCCTCAATCTTGATTTTTCTCTCCACTTGTTCCATAATTACTCCAAAGCTCCATTTGTACCTAAAATGGACAAAATATGCATGCAAATGCAAGAAAACGAGAACTTGGACTCTAGACTCGATAAAATCTAAAAGGAACGAATTATGGGATAAAACATATAAAAACCTAAGCTAAATACCTCAAAATCTATCTAAAATGCATGGTAAGAAAGGACAATTTATGCACATATCAGTAATACAGTGATTATTACCATGCACATGTGGTTGACGTTTCGATATTAAGACTAGATAGTGATTGAAATGACGTATAATCTCATCAACCACTTATCATTTTTAAAGATTGTATTAGAGCACTTGATGAAACTCAAATCGAAGTTCACTCTCTTACTTGGAATTCAAAAGCATACAGATGTTGGAACCTATGATGAATGTTATTGCTACATATATGCATATGTTGGTGTGTCAAGTAGAGCACACGTTACAAAGGTTTTAACTCATAGTGCGAAGAATTAAGTTTCTTTTAAACATTCGTCAAATGGGAAATATTATTTGGGATGTCCCACAAAAACATGGTATCTTGGTCCATTTTGTAGGATTTGAATCATCTTGATCAATTTGTTAGAAGAGGACCAACAACAAACATGCGAGAGTTGTTTAACAAGAAACATTTAGGTTTACGATCGGTGACTGAACGAACATTTGGATTATAAAAAGCAAAATGAATAATTTATAATTGTAAGTATCCAAAGTATGTTTTAACTAAGTGGATAAAGATTGTAACGACGACGATGGCATTACACAATTTTATACGTGATTAATATAGAAAGGATTACGATTTGTATGTTGGCAAATGACAAAGGAATATCATGCTCATGGTGATGAAGAAGAAGATGATGATGATGATCATCATGATGGACTGGAAGGTTTGTGTGATGTAATCACAAATGAAATTAGAGGACGTCGACTACCTTATTAAAACTTTTATTATGAGACTTAAAGATTTTATGAGACATTTCTTAAGAATTTTTTTAATTTTTATGAGACTTTTATTATGAATTTCTTATGAGATAGTAATTGTTTATTAGTCTATATGATTTTGTGATTAGAATTAGTATCTATGAGTATTTCTTTATTACATTTAATTTTTTTTATTTTAGTGTATCAATTAACATTTTTCGAATTTAAAAGCTTTAATCTTTTAAATTTTAAAAACTGGTCTTAGTGACATCTAAATAAACAACACATCAGATTAGCTATATAGATCAATTGCACCGATCAATCGCAACGACAACCAAACGAATAATATAACTAGTCGGAGCGACTAAGAAACAAATAATTCAGCAACACGAAGATCGTAGTCGCGGATCGCAATCGCTGGCGCATGGAAAAATAGCAGGGCCATAGTTCAATATAGGAAGATGCGTTTTGTAGCTTGTGATTTACTGGTCCCTCTACGGTTAATAACTTTGTTAGTCCTCCATAAATTAAGATTTTTAATTAGCGAGATATTTTGGTTTTCTACGGATTTTAGTAATTAGTTATGTGGTTTGAATTTCCTATGTGTTTTTTCAACGCTAAATAATAATTTTATTGAACCAAAAATTGGTATGACGAGATCACAAAGATTCAAATAGAACATTAGTAAGTGTGATATATGTTGGAACCAATTTATTGCTTAAACAAATGGGCTTTGTATTGGGCGTTTGTCTAATCCAATTTTGGTAGAAAAGTGAATGAGAAAAGCTTATTGGTTTAAGTGAGTAACATGTAAAAATCTCACATCTATAGTTTGGGAATGTTTCAAGTGGTATATAAGGAGCCACACATATACATTTGTTCAAAACATAGCAAAGGCTATATACCAAAAAAGAGAGGAGGGAATCCCCACACGCGCGACCGACCGACCGAACCGAGCCGGGCCGGGCCGGGCCGGGCTCGGGCTCGGGCTTTGGCTTTTGGCTTTTGGCTTCCTCTGCGGTTTCACTAAACCGGCGGCAGTTTTAAAACCAACCTCTACGGTTTCCGGTTTTGCTAAACCGGAGTCAGTTTTTAATACTAACCGGAGAAAACTTCCCTACGGTTGGAAGAAACTTCCGCTCCGCCAGTTTTAAAAGGAAGTCATCTTCTTCCTTTCTTCTGACATTCTGATACACCGGAAAACTCACAGAAATTTCACAAAAATTCTATCAAACAGATTACAAACAATCTCTCTTTCGTTTACAGTAAGTCTCGAGAGTATCGTAGATATTAGTTCGTTAGAATCGGTATTCGAGTGTTTGCGAATTCGATTATCAGTGGTTTTATCCTGGGACTCGTGAATCTATCAAAAACCCGTCACACTGCGGGAGATTCTTAGAGTTAAGGAAAGAGATTTCGTATCTCGACTCCACTCTCTGTCTGATCTCTTCCCTTAACGCTTTTCTTATCGCGATTCATTTCCAATCACGTAGTGTGCCATATTCTGGTCCTACAATCTTAACTCTAAGAAAATCCTCACGGATTGGATTGCGATAATAGAAACGTTTTTAACAGAAACCTTGTATCGCGATCGTGTTAAAACGTTCTCGCTGATTGGTTTCTGTCGGGATAGAATCGTTTATCGTTTGCGAACGTTTAAACATCTCTGTTTTTCGATAATAGTTTCTGAATTGCGATTCTAATTATTATCGAAACCTTTCTAATTTATTTGTGTTCATACACTAAATCGTCTAACAAATTTTTGTTTTCCCTGTCTTTTTGGTTTTTCAGAAATGGAAACCGAAAACGAAAACACCACTGTCAACGTTGATGCTGCGGCCAAGGTAACCCTCGGGGCTGGGTCTTCTGAGACTCCTACTGCTCAAGTGCAGTTTGGGAATCAACCGCCTGTTACGGTTGCAATTCCGGTTGCCACACAGTCTGAAGCTGTTAACACGACTCAGTTTCCAACCGTGCAGATGCCATCTGCAACCTCTGTTGGATTGCTTCCTGATAAGTTTGATGGAAGATCCTTCAAGATGTGGCAAAAGAAGATGCACTTCTATCTGACCACGCTCAATCTGGAAAAGTACATCCGTGAGGACTGTCCTACACTCCCAGCGGACAACACTGATTTCCATGCACTCGCAAGTGTTGATGCGTGGAGACACGGTGACTTTCTGTGTAAGGGTTACATCCAGAGTCGTCTGGTTGACCAGCTGTTCAACGTCTTCAGTAACGCTGCGACGTCTAAGGAACTGTGGGACTCTCTGGATAAGAAGTACCGTTCAGAAGATGCTGGATCTCAAAAGAATGCTGTAGCAAAATTCGAGAACTACAAGATGGTCGATTCTCGTCCCCTGATGGAACAAGTTGACGAGGTGCATAACCTTCTCCATGAGATTCATGCCGAGGGTATGAGGCTGTGTGAAACCTATCAGGTCGCTTGTATGATGGAGAAGCTTCCGCCAGGATTCACAGATTTCAAGAACTACCTCAAGTTGAAGAGGAAGTGGATGAGCATGGAGAACCTGATCATGCGTCTACGGATTGAATCCACAAACCGCATGAACCTCGAAGCTGCAAGTGCTCAGAATCGTGAGAACAATGCGAATTTGGCTGAGCACCAGACTGCTAAGAAAGGAAAGTGGCAGAACAAAGGGAACCATGATAAAGGCAAGGGAAAGGTTGGTCCTCAGAACACTCAGAAGTTCAAGAAGAAGGTTGGTGGTGAACCTTCAAAGCCGAGGTTTTCTGGAACTTGTAACTACTGTCACAAGGTAGGACACAAGGCCTCTGAGTGTCACAGTAAGAAAGCGGACCAAAACAATGCTAAGTTTGAAGCCAATCTCACTTCCACCATCACTGATGCTGACATGTGTGCGATGGTCACCGAGGCAAACGTTGCTGAAAGCCACCCAAAGACTTGGTGGTTTGACACCGGTGCAACCAGGCACATTTGCATGGATAGGGAAATGTTCTCCACCTACAAGAAGAACAAAGGGAATGAGAAGCTCTGCATGGGTAATTCTGCTACGTCGAAGATCGCTGGATATGGAAAGGTTGTTCTGAAACTTACCTCGGAACGTGAGCTGAGCTTGACCAACGTGGTCCACGTGCCGGACATGCGTAAGAATCTGATTTCGGGATCTCTCCTGAGCAAGCACGGATTCACTGTCAAGCTGGATGCTGATAAGCTTGTGCTGTCCAAGAATGGAATGTTTCTGGGTAAGGGATTTGTTTGTGATGGTTTATTCAAAATGTCTGTTGAAAATGTTATTCGTTCTGCTGACGTTGGTGTCAGTATTGTAACCGAGGCTTCCACCTCGAAGAACAAGTTTAATGTTAATCCTATTGCTTATGTTGCGGAGTCTTTTAATTTATGGCACGAACGTTTAGGACATGTTAACTTTAAATCTATGAGTAGATTAATGAACATGAACCTGATTCCAAAACAAAAAATAAGCAAAGATAAATGTGAAATTTGTGTTCAAGCGAAACTCACTAAAACTCCATCACCAAGCGTTGAAAGAACAACCGAACCTCTCGGATTAATTCACACAGACTTGTGCGATTTAAAATTTCTTCAATCTAGAGGCGGAAAGAAATATTTTGTAACTTTCATTGATGATTATACAAGATTCTGCTACGTCTATCTGTTACATAGTAAAGATGAAGCTTTGAAGAAATTCAAAGAATACAAGTTGGAAGTCGAAAATCAACTTGGAAAAACAATAAAGATGATCCGCAGTGATAGAGGAGGAGAATATGGTGAACCGTTCAATTCATTTTGTCGAGCACACGTAATTATTCACCAGACAACTGCTCCTTATTCACCGGAATCTAATGGAGTTGCGGAACGAAAAAACCGAACTCTTAAAGAAATGATGAATGCAATGTTGCAGGAATCTGGGTTAGCCCAGAACATGTGGGGGGAAGCTTTGCTTACCAAAAATTATATCCTCAACAAAATACCTCATAAAGTAACCGGGAAAACTCCATATGAACTTTGGAAAGGTAATGTACCTTCATACAAATACCTGAAAGTGTGGGGGTGCTTGGCAAAAGTAGCAGTACCACTTCCAAAGAAGGTTACCATAGGCCCAAAGATGGTAGATTGCATTTTTATCGGATACGCGCATAATAGTAATGCCTATCGGTTTCTTGTTCATAAGTATGATATTTCAACTATCAAGGTCAACACTATAATGGAATCACGAAATGCTTCATTCTTTGAAAATGTGTTTCCCTGTAAAGATAGACAAAGTAATAAACGGACTCGTGAACAACGTGATGCGGATATCCCTGGAAACGAAGCAAGTAGCTCAGGCACTGCTCTCAATGACGAAATTGAAGAAGCAGAAGAACTTAGACGCAGTAAAAGAGCTCGTAAAGAGAAAGATTTTGGCTCCGAATTCTTGGTAGTGTTTCTAGCAGAAAACGAGCCAAAAACATATATGGAAGCGATGTCCACTCCAGATGCGCCTTCTTGGAAAGAAGCAGTCAATAGTGAGATGGATTCCATTATGCAAAACAATACTTATGAAATCGTTGATCTGCCACAAGGGTGCAAAGCTCTTGGAAACAGATGGATTTTTCGAACAAAAATGAAATATGATGGAGCAATAGACAAGTACAAAGCTAGACTTGTGGTGCAAGGATTCAGGCAAAAAGAAGGCTTGGATTTCTTTGACACTTATTCTCCGGTCACGAGAATAACCTCTATCAGAATGATCATAAGTATTGCTGCATTACGAGATCTTGAAATTCACCAAATGGATGTAAAAACTGCTTTTCTAAACGGTGAGTTAGAAGAAGAAATTTACATGAAACAACTAGAAGATTTCATTATCCCCGGACAAGAACACAAAGTGTGTCGACTTGTGAAATCTCTATATGGTCTTAAACAAGCTCCTAAACAATGGCATGAAAAGTTTGACAACGTAATGATGTCAGATGGCTTCAGCATAAATGAATGTGATAAATGCATATATTACAAGAGTACTCAGGCAGAGTATATTTTGTTGTGCTTATATGTAGATGATATGCTTATCGTTGGAAGCAACAAAGATATCATCCATAGAACAAAAAACATGCTCTAAGGGAAATTTGACATGAAAGATATGGGATTGGCAGAGGTAATTCTAGGAATACGAAGCATAAGAACTTTTGAAGGAATTACATTATCCCAAGATCATTATGCTGAAAAGATTCTAGAAAGGTTCAAGACTTACTCAACTGGAACTGCAAAAACTCCAATGGACTCTCAAATTCATCTAACCAAGAATTCAGGTGAACCAGTGTCCCAAGTGAAGTATGCAAGAATAATTGGAAGTCTAATGTACTTGACAAACTGTACTAGACCCGATTTAGCACACTCTATAAACGTCATCAGTCGTTATACGAGTAATCCCGGCCATAATCATTGGAAGACTATAACGAGGGTATTGAATTACCTTCGATACACCAAAAATTACGGCATACACTATGGTCCAGAACCAGCGGTTCTAGAAGGCTATAGTGATGCCAATGGGATTTCGGATTCTAGAAACTCGAAATCAACAAGCGGATATATCTTTACGCTTGGCGGTGGAGCCGTATCCTGGAAATCTTCCAAACAAACTTTACTGGCTAGATCAACCATGGAGTCCGAGTTCATAGCTTTAGACAAAGCTGGAGAAGAAGCAGAGTGGCTTCGCAACTTCTTGGAAGATATTCCAATGTGGGAAAAACCAGTGCCAGCATTACGTGTACACTGTGATAGTCAATCAGCGATATCCAGGGCACTGAATAACCTATACAATGGTAAATCTCGTCACATCAGAAGGCGACACAAAACCATTCGGCAACTGATCTCAACTGGAGTACTCACGATAGACTATATCAAATCGGCAGAAAACTTAGCTGATCCGTTCACCAAAAGTTTGCCTTGAGATCAAGTTGTTAAATTATCAAAAGGAATGGGTTTAAAGCCTATAACTTAAGATGACGTTTGATGGATACCTCACCTATGTGACTGGAGATCCCAAGATCTAGGTTCAAAAGGGACAACTAAATCAAACTGATTCAGAATTGTACACTGTAAGACTATGTCTATACCCAGTTCCTAAGATAATAAACAGTGTTACGTGTGTGTAATAAGGCTAAGCTGTGGCTTTTAATGATTCATTAACTTTGAGATATCTGTGGCATGATACAGAAAAACATCTTAGGACAAAGTTAAAGGCAGATCACCTAGTGAGTGTGAAATGAGGCCGTTTCTAGGGGAATGAAGGTCAGGCTATATTCTCCAAGTTCACTCATGATAACCAGGACATGTTCAAGGCCAAAATGAACACAATAGAGAACTGAGCTATACGAGAAAATGTCGCTATGCGATTTCTGTTGTCTAGGTTTACATAAAAATCTGGTTGGTTCAAGACACCATGTTCACCAACTAGCCAAGTAAACCCGACAGATATCAAAAATGATTGGTTCAAAGCTGGAAAACGCTACCTCTCAGATATAGTTGCATTTTCGCATACTCTCGAATGTCTGTCTAGTCTAGTCTAGTCAAGTCTAGTCTAGTCCATTCATGTCTAGTTAAGTTAAGTCGAGTCTTCATTTGTATAGAGTCATTTCTATTCATGTGGGGGATTGTTGGAACCAATTTATTGCTTAAACAAATGGGCCTTGTATTGGGCATTTGTCTAACCCAATTTTGGTAGAAAAGTGAATGAGAAAAGCCTTTTGGTTTCAGTGAGTAACATGTAAAAATCCCACATCTATAGTTTGGGAATGTTTCAAGTGGTATATAAGGAGCCACACATATACCTTTGTTCAAAACATAGCAAAGGCTATATACCATAAAAGAGAGGAGGGAATCCCCACACGCGCGACCGACCGACCGAACCGAGTCGGGCCGGGCCGGGCTCGGGCTTGGGCTTGGGCTTGGGCTTGGGCTTGGGCTTTGGCTTTGGCTTTGGCTTTGGCTTTGGCTTTGGCTTTGGCTTTGGCTAAAGGGCCGTTGCCGGCCCAATTAAATATCTTTTTGGACCAACTAAATGAGCTGATAAAAGCCCATCTCGTTGGCCCATTAGCATTAAAAGGCCTGGCCCGAAACGCTGCGTCGGTTACCTCTGCGGTTTCACTAAACCGGCGGCAGTTTTAAAACCAACCTCTGCGGTTTCCGGTTTTGCTAAACCGGAGTCAGTTTTTAAAACTAACCGGAGAAAACTTCCCTACGGTTGGAAGAAACTTCCTCTCCGCCAGTTTTAAAAGGAAGTCATCTTCTTCCTTTATCTGACATTCTGATACACCGGAAAACTCACAGAAATTTCACAAAAATTCTATCAAACAGATTACAAACAATTTCTCTTTCGTTTACAGTAAGTCTCGAGAGTATCGTAGATATTAGTTCGTTAGAATCGGTATTCGAGTGTTTGCGAATTCGATTATCAGTGGTTTTATCCTGGGACTCGTGAATCTATCAAAAACCCGTCACACTGCGGGAGATTCTTAGAGTTAAGGAAAGAGATTTCGTATCTCGACTCCACTCTCTGTCTGATCTCTTCCCTTAACGCTTTTCTTATCGCGATTCATCTCCAATCACGTAGTGTGCCATATTCTGGTCCTACAATATAAACGAAACACAAAGATTCAAGATTGGGATTTATGAAATTTCCAACACCTTAAGATGGAAATCACATCATCGTAAGCTCTTCAGTTGGTTATCATATGCTCTCATGTCTATTGCTTTCTATGGATTTTAATAATTGGTTATGTGGTTTCAGTTTCCTATGTGTTTAGTAGGCTTTTGTTTGTTTGTTTGCTTTGCGAGATCTGTTGTCTCTCTTTCGTATGGTTTAGTCTTCGAATGCATTTAGTTTTTGGACTTTTGTTGTTAGTCGCCGTCATTTGTACGTTTTAAAAAAAAGTTTATAATTCATATGTTAAACTGATGCAATTTACTAATCCAATATACAGTAAAAATTCTATAAAATAATATTCGATAAAGTAATAAATTTGACAAACTAATAAATTTTGCCAGTCCCGAGTCGGACTAGTGTAAAATTTAACACAAATCGATAAGATAATAAGATCATAACTTTTTCAAAAATCTTATACAAATATATGGTCCCTTTAAAATTATATAATAACATATATATTTCTTTCATTTCATAATAAGTAATGTTTCAAGAGAAGTAAATTATATTATATTATATTATATTATAGTTTTAATTTTTAGTAGAAAATTAATTAATTTTTTATTATTTTTAACGATTTATATTAAGTAAATTGTTTTATTAATGGTTAAATTGTGTTAAAATATGAATTTATTAATTAATTAATTTAGTAATAATAATTTTATTATTATTTTGATATATTTTAAAAATTACTCACAATATAATATAGGGAAATATGACTATATAACGCAAAAAAAATTAATAATTAAATTTCTAACGCAAATTACTGTGCGATGAACAGTAACTGTGTATAATATGTATATGGACAATTTTACCCTTACTGCCAGATTCAGCTTTAGGGGGTAGGGTTTGGGTTTGGGGTTTAGGGTTTAGTTTTGAATGTTAAATTTTTGGGTTTGGGTTAACTATTCCAAAATTAGGGTATAGTTTTAGGGGGTAGAGTTTGGATTTGGGGTTTAGGGTTTAGTTTTGAATGTGAAATTTTTGGGTTTGGGTTAACTATTCCAAAATTAGGGTATAGTTTTAGGGGGTAGGGTTTAGGGTTTAGGGTTTGGGTTAACTATTCTAAAATTAGGGTATAGTCTTAGGGGGTAGGATTTGGGTTTGGGGTTTAGGGTATAGTTTTAGGGGGTAGGATTTGAGTTTGGGATTTGGGGCTAAAAATGTAAATTACCATGTGCATTGGCTACTCACCTTAATAAAATTATTACATAGCTAATACACAAATAAAATTAGCAAATTGTGTTAGTTTGCAAAATGACCCTATAATATAACTCTATAAAGTAATAAATTTTTGTGGTCCGAACATTATTACTTTATATAGTTTTTATTGTATAGTATATTGCAACATTTTTAAGATCGACCATTATTAATTATGATTTGATATTTTTCTTAATAAAATAGATCCCTACCAAACAAATTGAGATAAATTTCCTTTTTTTGGCTAAAGTTATTGTGAACGTTCATGGCCTAACAGTCTAATGCCAATATCCAAATCTCTATTAATCTTATTTAGATGACCATTACGCGCGTGAGATTCACACAACCAATGAACCAAACAACCGCATAAAGAGAGAGAGAGACATTGACTTTCCACACCAACGTGCGTCCATGCAAATCAAGCCCTTCTGTTACCAAACGCACACACAGAAATTAACACATACATATAGCTTTCTCTAACAAATGAAGATGCGTACAAAGATTTATAGGTACGAAAGCGTAGAGGAGAGAAATTTAAAGATGGGGACTAAACCTCAGAATACTAGAGGGAAATTTTGCATTGTCTATCTTATACTAATCTCATTATCGTTTCTAGGTTTGATCTTAGCCATCAAACCAGTTTTTCATCTAAAGCAAATCACTTCTCCATCGTCACGGATTGATCTTCCTTCTCCCCAAGTCAACAAAAACCCAAGATGGCTCCGAGTCGTCCGTAAGTATCTACCGGAAAAGCGAATCCGAGTCGGCTTCCTTAACATCGATGAGCAAGAGCGTGAGAGCTTCGAGGCTCGTGGGCCGTTGATACTTGGAAACGTCCACGTGTCGCTGGATCCCCTCCCGGTGAACGTTACTTGGAAGAGTCTCTTCCCGGAGTGGATTGACGAGGAACTTTCTAAATGCCCGGAGATCCCTCTCCCTGATGCTGACGTAGACGTCATTGTTGCTAGAGTTCCATGCGACGGGTGGTCGGAGAATAAAGGACTAAGGGATGTTTTCAGGCTCCAGGTTAATTTGGCGGTGGCCAATCTAGCGGTCCAGAGTGGGTTAAGGAGGGTTGATCCGACGGTGTACATTGTGTTCATCGGCTCATGTGGGCCCATGCATGAGATCTTCAGGTGCGACGAACGCGTGAGGCGCGTGGGGGATTATTGGGTGTATAGGTCTAATCTCCCGAGGTTAAAGCAAAAGCTTCTCATGCCTGTTGGTTCATGTCGCGTTGCTTCTCCATTTGCTCAACTTGGTAAATTTAAATCCCCTCTTCCCTCTCTTTTTCATTTTTGTAGAAATATTCATTGCCCGAATTTTATTTGCCAAATATTAACTCTTTCTTTATAATGTAAAAAATCATTTCAACCTTTTTATATGGATTTCATTAGTAATTATAACCATTATATGTGATGTGTATTTCTTGTTTTCTATTTAAGGTCTATCGGATGGGCAATTTCCAAAAATACAATTTTTAAGTTTTTTTTCCAAAAATACCATGTTTTTAAAATTCATTTCTAACATTCAAAACTACCCTAAACCCCAAATCCAAACTCAACCCCTTAAAACTATAGCCTAATTTTGGAATAGTTAACCAAACCCAAAAATTTTAAATTCTCAACCTTAAAAATTAACTTTTTAAAAAGTAGTATTTTTGGAATTTTGGAAGAAAAAAAATTCAAAAAAGTATTTTTGGTAAAAAAAATTAAAAGTGTGCTATTTGAGGAAATTTCTCCCATTGGATAGGATTTTTGGTGGATCATTATTGCTAACCCGTACTTGTTTTTAAGGAAAGTAGGTAAAGAAAGTATTATAAAATAGGTTAATGGTTGGTGCGATTAGATCGTGCATTCGTGCTGCACAGTATGCATTTCCTAAATTGATTTATAAACATTTTTAGATTATTATCTTAACATTGTTTCTTTTTGCATATTTAAAAAGTACAATGATACTTAATTGCATCCCAAATAACACCATTATAATCCTTTGTGTCCTAGAGCTATCTCAACCTAAAATTCTTTCTTTTTCTACTTTGAGAACTATAGACGTGGATCACAAACCAAACTTTCAAATTGAAGTTTTATTTTTGAGTAGATTATTGTGTTATAACACGCCTGAATTGTTTTCTGTAAAAGTGGTTCTCCGTCGAGAACTTGTATAAACTTCTTTATTGCAAAAAAACTAATAATTTATGTGGTTAGTAACATTTTTTTATTCATGAAAAGAATCGTCCAATCATTATACACTAAACAGTATGTATATATACGTTATTTTTTTTGCTAACTTATGCATTTATACGTTTTGATACAGTTTATGATCCATAATTTGGCATAAATTTATATACTCATATTAACTCACTATATATATCTTACTTTCTCACCATGCATAAACCCTATTTATCTTCAACAACCCTATACCTATTTAGTTGCTCGTTCACCAACTTTTCCTCTTTTCACTCTTTCCTCTCATACACTACCATTATCAATTGTTCGTTATCTCACTCGAGAATTTTGTACTATTATCATTTACAGGCCAAGAAGCCTGGAGACCAAAAAATGAAGAGAATCATACATCCCAAGCAGTCACAGCCTCACCCCGTAGGTTACGGGTCGCCTATGTTACAGTTCTTCATTCGTCAGAGGCCTATGTTTGTGGGGCAATAGCCTTAGCACAAAGCATAAGACAATCAGGATCGACTAAGGATATGATTCTTCTCCATGATCAATCCATAACCAACAGGTCCCTTCTTGGTCTGAGCTCTGCGGGATGGAATCTCCGGCTAATTGACAGAATCCGTAGCCCTTTCTCGGAGAAAAACTCTTACAATGAGTGGAACTATAGCAAATTGCGTGTGTGGCAAGTAACTGACTATGATAAACTTGTTTTCATAGACTCAGATTTCATCATCCTAAGGAAGCTTGATCATCTCTTCTACTATCCGCAACTCTCGGCTTCAGGCAATGACAGAGTGTTATTTAACTCCGGGGTCATGGTAATGCAAACAAAATAAGAATATTGGTCTACCACATATTTTAAATTATTTAGCAAAACGTTCTAGATTATAAAAGTTAAAATGGTAATCTACATACTGTGACGTTATTGGTGGAAAAACCTATTTTGTTTATATAAAGTTCAGGTAACACATCCTTTGAATATATTTTGTTGAAAATCTGGTTTTTGGCGGAATTTAGAAGTTAAGCCAGCTGAATTATCTTAGTTTTTGCACTAGGAAAAGTTTATTCTATTTTTTGGAGAATTGCTTTTTATTCGGTGTGATTTCGACGAAAATCGTATTTTTACGAGAGTAGTAATTTTTGTTTTTTGTTGCTTCAGGTTCTTGAGCCATCGCCATGTTTGTTTAAAGATCTAATAGAGAAATCGTTAAAGATCGGGTCATACAATGGAGGAGACCAGGGATTCCTCAATGAGATCTTTGTATGGTGGCACAGGTTATCGAAAAGTGTGAACACAATGAAGTACTTCGACGAGAAAAGCAAACGAGCACACGATCTTTCGGAGAATTTAGAGGGTGTGCACTATTTAGGATTGAAGCCATGGATATGTTACAGAGACTACGATTGCAATTGGGACATGAGCGAAAAGCACGTGTTTGCAAGTGATACGGTGCACGAGAAATGGTGGACGGTATATGACAAGATGTCAGAGCAGTTGAAGGGTTATTGTGGTTTGAATAAGCAGATGGAGAAGAGGATTGAGAAGTGGAGAAGAATCGCTAAGAATAATAGTTTGCCTGGTAGGCATTGGGAGATTGAGGTGAAAGATCCTAGGAAGAAGAACCTTCTTATTCAGTGAGAGGGTTTTAGCTTTGATTTTGTTTGGAGCCTTAAGCATACTTTGAGAAACAAAGAATGTAGAAACTTTTAGTTGAAGAAGGGTTTCGTTTTATGCATTTTATTCTTAAAGATATACATGTACGAGGGATTTATGGTACGAAAATGTACAATGCAGAATTTTACTTTGACGGTGATTTGACGGATGCGATAGGTATGGGACACGGCAAATGATTCATTTGAACTTCACACAGTTTTACTTATATAGATAGGCCTCGACGTTATAGGTACTAGACATGAATTGTTTTTAAAAGTATCCTTTAACTTTAAATATGGTCAATCTTAACTATAACTTATTTAGCAAAAATGAAAATGAAAATGTATGAGTTTTGCTGGGAGGCTGCAGTTGCTAAAGTCTGTGATCTACAACACAATTAACTTTTGGTTCTCAGCCTTCCTTCTACCTAAGGGCTGCATTAAGGAGATTGAGAAACTTTGTAGCAGATTCCTTTGGGGTAACAACATTGACAAAAGGGCAACTGCAAAAGGTGTCTTGGAGTGCTTGTTGTTTACCAAAAGATGAGGGAGGTTTGGGTCTTCGCAGTTTCAGATTATGGAATAAGGTTTTCAACTTAAAGCTGATTTGGATGTTGTTTGTCAAGACTGACTCCCTTTGGGTTGCTTGGAACAGAGCTCACCGCCTCAAGAGGATTAGCTTTTGGGCTGCTAAACCAAACAATAACTCTTCTTGGATTTGGAAGAACCTCCTCTCACTTAAGGATTTGGCAAAAGGATTTATAAGATGTCAGATAGGTGATGGAAAAGTGGCTTCCTTTTGGTTTGATCAGTGGAATGACTTTGGTTGTTTGATTGACTACATTGGCGTTGATGGACCAAGGCTCATGGGTATTCCTCTGCATGCTCCAGTCTCTGCGGTCATGAAAAAGGAGGGGTGGACTTTCTCGACTAGAACTCAGAGGAATCCTGCAATTAGGAATCTCCTTGATTCGCTGCTATGTGGTCCCTCCCCAAATCCTAATGATACAGACTTGTTCATGTGGGGTTTGGGAACAAAGAACTCCCAAGACTTCTCTTCTGCAAAAACTTGGGATTGGATTAGACCATCGACTGGTAAGGTCCCTTGGGCAAAAATGGTGTGGTTTAAACATGCAATCCCGAAGCACTCCTTTCATTTCTGGATTGCAAATTTAAACCGGCTCCCTGTGAAGCAACGCCTCCTCTCTTGGGGACTCATTGTTGATCCCAATTGTTGTCTCTGTGGTTCTGCCTTGGAAACAAGGGATCATCTTTTCCTTCACTGTGACTTCTCCTTAGTCATTTGGGGAAAGCTCTTGCATCGTCTCTATGCAGACCATGTTACATTTGCTGATTGGGACTCTCTCATGTGTTGGTTATCAGCAAAATCCCTCAAGTTTCATCCAAGCTGAAAAAATATGTGGTCCATTCTCTCCTCTACAACCTTTGGAAGGAACGTAATGCTAGGCTGCATACGAATATCTCTCTCACCACAGATACCGTTTTCACAAGAATTGATCGCAACATCAAAGACACACTTCTTACCCGTCGAAGACCCGAAGGAAGTACCCTACTTTTTAAGATCTTAAGTCTCTTATGAAACTATACTCCTTCTCTAGCTCTTTTGGTTTTTTAACTTTTTTTGGCCAAATTAGCTTTTTACAACTGCACTTGTAATCAAACTCTCTGTTCCAAGTTGGTAAATATATATTCACATTTTATCCCAAAAAAAATGAAAATAGTATGATGATATATAATATCTTATCTTCTGTCTTCAGACGATTAAAAAAAAAAGGTGAATTAGGTAGATAACCATGTTAGAGAGCAATATTAGGAAAGTGACTATGACAAGACGTAATGCTTAAGTTACGGTTGAACTTTAGAGTGAGTTTTACCATTTAGTCCTTTTGTTTTGTCGTCTTATCATCATCATCAAAATACACCCACATTCTTCACCAACTCTTTTCTTGTCTATCACTCACATCTATTGAAATTTATGAAACTCATCTCTACCAAACTCTAAAACTCGTCTTTACCAACTCGAATGAATTCGCATACCAAGTTGACTCACCAAGTTAACCCAATTAGCCAATTAGACTTCTCCTCTTCTTTTTAACATGACAATTACATATGCCACAAATATATATATATGTATCGATGAAAATTTGAAACAGAGTTGATTTGATATCTTCCTGACAAAAGCATATAAACACCCTATCATCTAAGCATTAGTTTTATAGGGGTACAGTTAGAATATGAAAAATCGAAAAGTTGCCTTGTTGATATGCTCAAATTTACCCTGAGCTACTCTCTCAAATTAAGAGGTCGTCGTAGTAGGGGTCGAATCACTGGGAGTCAAATCAAACGATAGGAATATTGACTTCAAATTCGGCTAAGTAAAATAATGTAAAATAAATAACAAAATCAATTGGTAACAGGAAAGATGGTTGATTTCAAATTCAATTAAACAAAGAGCTAGGCTTTTGGGTAATTCTCAGGATGAATCAGAATTGCAGGTTAAACAGAATCAAGATTTAATTAAGAACCGTTCTAGAACTTGGAACACTAAAATATAATTAACCAACTGTCGTTGCGAAAACTAACTATGTCTAAACCCTAGAAAACCAAATTTCTTTGCGAATTCAATCAATTTAAACAAGCTTTAAATTCAAGTCCAATTTGTTCACAAAATCACTAAACCAAATTTCTTTGCGAATAAGTAATTTTGCTCACCTAAGATCTAGTTCTGGCTAATCAATTACACTTTCGTGTCAATCTATCAACCTAAGATATCCAAATTCAGGGTCGCGAATCCTAAACCAGAGTCAAAGCAATCTAGGTGAAGAACCCTAACAGATAATCCTAACAAGTGAGTTCACCCTAACAATTCATCTTCATTCCTTTCGAATCACCCTAAACCTAACAAGCAAACTACTCTGACATGGCAGCAAAGCAAATCATAGCTGAATAATAATGCATAAAGAAAGAGTAAAAGAAGAATTACAATAGGGTTCGAAGAATCTCAAAGTAATGAAGTAAACTTGTCTCCCTAAAAACCCTAAAAATCTCTCTCTAAACTTTGTTAAGTAAAATCTGAAGTCCTGATCTAAAAACCTAAAATAAACTATTTATAGAGGTAAAACTCGTAGTGGGCTTTTATGACGGTTTATTGGTAACTTCTGGCCCGAAAAGGAACAATTTTCCTTCTTTAAAACGTATTAGGTTGGCTTCTGCGAGTACCTGTCGATCGATCAACAATGTGTCTGTCGATCGACAGGTTGTAACGTAGCTGTCGATCGATCGGTGCCTTTGTGTCGATCGATCGACACGCCAATCTGACGGCAATTGAATTTCCGTTCTAACGACTTCAGCTCCTCTTTCCACAATGCTCCAAAACGTTCCATAATCATCAATTAAGCTCCACACGTACAAAAACCTGCAAAGACTCTAAAACACTCGAAAACACCGAAAAGACTCGATAAAACCGGGTTAAATCATGGTCAAAAACGGGTAAAAACCATGATATATCACTTGTCATTTGGCTAAATAGGTAAAAGTGTGTATATCCAGTGCAAATATCCTAAAAAAAAAATTGCATAGGGGAAAAAGGGGAGGGAGTGAATGTCAGATCATTTTAAAGTTACAAAGGACATATAGTTACAAAGGATAAGCAATTAGTTTTGTATTAAATTTTAATTACTTTTGGATGGTGGTGTCGGGTTTAACATTCATTACCATACCCGAGGACAACTTGAAGGATGGATCAGCGATGATCCATTAACGACGATTCGGCCCATTAAGGAGCATCAACCGACCTAGGTGAATACAAGTGAATTGAAAGATTTAGCTCGGATAAAAAAAATACTTAGAATTAGTAGATTTTCCATTTATCATTTAGGAGATTTTCCATTTCTCATTTATGATATTTTCCATTTATCATTTAGGGTAATTTTGACCGACTTTGTACTTGTATAAAAACTTGATGTGTTCCTCCAAATTGAGGACATCGATTCTAATAGAGAATTCTATACAGATATTTTTACTTCTTATTTTTTTTGTTTGATTACGCTTAAACCTAATTCTTTAATACTTTGGACCGATCTCGGAGTGTTGCTAAATCCGATATCACCACCGTACTTCAATCCCATACCATCGAGGTATTAACAAATCATCCAATACATTCGATCCTCTACAGTCCGAACCAATCGGGACGATTGACTAGATGTGCGATCGAGCTGAGTGAATATGATATAATCTATAAAAATAGACCGACTGTGAAGTCACAAATATTGGCATATTTCATCGCCGAGGTACCCACCAAACCATCTGAGGATGACTTATAAAAAGGGTTATGGTGGACGTTGCACGCGGATGGATCGTCATCTCGAAGAGGATCAGGGGTCAGGGTATGCCTCTAATCTCCAACTGGAGAGGTGATTGAACAATCATTATGTCTCGATTTTGTGGCAACAAATAATGCTGCCGAATACGAAGCCTTGATAGCCGGACTCCGATTGGCGAAAACGGTAAGGGCAAAGTGAATCCAAGCTTGTTGCGACTCATAGCTCGTCACTAGTCAGTTCGACGGGTCGTCTGAAGCAAAATATGACAAGATGGACGCTTATTGAAGATAGAGCGGGAAATCACGGGCGAAATATGTGGGTTCAAACTCATAAAAATTCCTCGCAGCAAGAACACCTCAACAGATGCATTTGCAGCACTAGCTTCAAGCTCGGATACGAGGCGGATTATACCCGTCGAAAGTATATCGAGTTCGAGCATAGATCCAAAATCCATGGTCTGCGAGATCGCAAACAATGACGTGGATGACGAATACATTGTAATAGACGACAATTCCAATCTCCAGGAAGACTGATTGTAATGATCCTCGCTTAGGGCCAAACCGCGCCTTAGCAAAAACCCATTACGATGGCTGGATTAGTCTGTTGAATTTTTGGCTGAAACCTAGTTAAACACCTCGGTGACTAAGCTAGGTGCCTACCTAATTGGTGAATCGCCTGCCTTACCTCGGGACAAAGAAACGTCAGTTACCTCCGGACGAAGAAACGTTAATTACCCACAGACGAAGAAATGTTAGTTACCCTCAGACGAAGAAACGTCCAAGCTGCTCGGGATTGACCAAGCACAACAAATCCGGTAAGCACGAGGTGTCATGACCATGTGCGACGATTCAGCGAAAGCACGACAAAGCGGAAGCACGACAAATCCGCAAGCACGACAATCGGAAGCACAACAAATCCCATAAGTCCGAGGTGTCGTGACCATGTGCGACGAGTCAGCGAAAGTACGACAAAGTGGAAGCACGACAAATCCGTAAGCACAAAAAATCGGAAGCACGACAAACCCGTAAGCACGAGGTGTCACGACCGTGTGCAATGAATCATCAGTAAGCACGACAAATCTGAAGCACGACAAATCCACAAGCACAACAAAGCCCTGCTAACTCAACTACCTATAGTAGGAAGCAAGCAGCTCCCATTTCTCCATAAAAACCACTTCGAACCTCTGTTAAAATTGGTCTAGAAAACCCAAGTCTTGGTCCACGTTTTTGATCCAATCTTTTCTATCATCTTAAACCACCGAGGAGAAGGAGGATTAGTCGATAATCTAGCCGAAGTTCTGGCCGTTTTTTAGTGAAGGAAGATTCGTTCTAGATCTTTAGTCGAATCCAAGTCCTAACCGCTCATAAAGTAAAAAGTGAGTCTTTGTTATGTTTGTCGTGTGTTAGATGAGTAGAACACACGTGCTTATTTATTTTTGTGCTTACAACCGTAGAGGTTCATGTTGGGATTTTGGGATTTTAGGATTTTAGTTTAAGTGTTTTATTTGATGGTTATGCATGATGTTTAATTCAATAGCAATCAATGTTTAATTTAGTGATGTTGGAGATACACAGAAGAAGCTTCGCTTACGAGTGAAGAACTTGGAGGCAGATAGTAGGATAACAATATAAATACTCAACGGAGTTGAACACCGTCAAGAAGATCCCGTGGAGAAGATCACGACCCTAGAAGAAGACTAAAAGGCCGCGACCAACCTCATGAAGAAGCTAGACGACCGCTTGCAAACCATTGAAGAAACGGCAAAAATTTTGGATTCGGAGAAAGAGGATTCGATTCAAAGAGGATTCGGAGAAAGAGGATTCGATTCGACCAACCTCAAGATCTTTGCTTCATTGCTGCACCATATGTAGGGGTCGGATTTCACCCCTATGAGATCGATATAACGACAAGATCAATTCGATTCAAAGCGACATAATCAAAGCGAGCCTACAAAGGCCCAGTTGAAATCTAGGCCCAAAATGACATTAAACCCATGTGTAAAATGGGCTTAATAAGAATATGGGCCTAAATTTAATATATTGTTTAACGGGCCTGCCCCATTCTATTAGGTGACCTAGGTTACTTATGAAGACTATATATAGCTCATTGTATTCACCCAGAAGGTGGATTACAACTTTTAGCAGAGAAACTCTCTTGTAATAACGCTTAAGCCATAACAGCAATAAAGAGAACTCTTTTTATACATCTGTCTTGTGCTAAGTGTTTTCTGAGAACTTTCTTTATAATCTGTTGTGTTCTAGGTGACTCCGCTTACTAGAGATCTCCGCCTCTTCAACAACCCTTGACAAATCTAACTGTGCAGGTTCACGCCCCCACAGTTTGACGCCGACTAAGGGGAAGGAGAATTCTCTGACACTTAGGAATCACTACACGCATAAGACCCAACGCAATGACTAGCAGCAACAAGAGCTCCTCAGCATCGCACCCTGACATGGACACAGCCGCAACAGCTTCAACAGACATGGCCGAGGTAAAGAACATGCTGACGACGCTCCTCGAGAAGACTGCAAAGCAGGACAAGCTGAACACTACCTTCAAAGGCAAGCTAAAGGTTCTAACGACAGCACGCAAGAAGGGTGGACCACGAGGATCGATTGGACGGTTCAAGCCACAAGCCCTCAGCTTCTCGACAACGCGCACTGCACGAAGAGCAAGAGATGACCTACCACCGCCACTGCAAACAATGGATGCTGCTCCAGAGCAAGTTGATGAAGCAACGCGTGCCAACCCGCCAGCTTCAGGATCAATGCGCATCAACCTCTGCAGGACACGCAGAGAAAACCGCAACCTACCTACAGACAGGAGCCGTACGCAAACTCAGCGAAGCGGCGCATATGTGAGGCATGCACAAGACTTCCCCTATGAGGCGGAGGATCCCTATTGGATTGAGCATGACAGACTTGAGCAAGAGCGCATAACACAGCACCAGACTCAACAGGAGGAGATGGCGAAGCTGCGAGCAGAGATGGAACGAGCCGCCTCTAACTTAAGGATGTTGCAATCCCAGGTACACCGCGTCACCAGTAGGGCTCTCGAAATCGAACGTGTACTCGAGGAGGCGCAAAACACTCCTTTCACTGAACGGATCTCTAAGACAAAATTTACTGACCCTGGAAGAATCAAGATCCAGCCCTACGAAGGAAAAACTGACCCAAAGGATCACCTCTTGTCATTTAAAGTAGCATTGGACAGAGCTAATTTCACTGAAGAAGAAAGAGAGGCCGGATATTGTAAAATATTTGTTGAACACCTCAAAGGACCTGCCCTCCAATGGTTCTACAGGCTTGAAAAAAATTCGATCGATGACTTCAGACAGCTCTCCGAGATCTTCGTGAAACACTATGGCATTTTCATGGAGCGAAAGATTTTTGACGGCGATCTATGGAATATACGGTAGGAAGAAAACGAGAGTCTAAGAACCTTCATGGAAAAATTCAAAACAATACTTTCCAAGGTGGAAGGAATTAGCAACGCTTCCGCGATGGACGCTTTGAGAAGGTCTTTATTGTGCCCCTCACCCTTTCGACATGAAATGACCGTGAACGAACCAACAACCATCCAGGATGCCCTTCATCGCTCTACAGACTTTGCCAAAAGTGAAGACGAGTTTCGTGCCTCTCAAAAAACTGGAAAGCCCAAGAAAACAAATAACCCACCGCAGACTGCTAACCCTCATGCTGCCAAAAAGAACAACACTAGTTCCGGCTCCGCACATCACGAAGGCGACTTCGAAGAAGCTCACAACTACCAAGTAGAGCTGGAAAGCTACAACCCGTGTACAGGAGGACAAAGCACCTACGATGAAACATCTTATTGTGAATACCACCGTGGCTCCGGACATTCCACAGCAAACTGCCTTACCTTGGGACAAAAACTTGCTTCCAAACTCGTAGCAAGAACACTCAAAGGTGACTTTAGTCTCAAAGATTTCGAGATAGAGGAAAGCTCTGAGTAACCTCCAAAAAAACATGAACTACGAGGCGACTTGATCCCTGCAAAGGGTACGTAGGCAGCTCATCTCCGGATGAGTTCAGTTGCCCTCCTCTGTAAAAAGGGGGGGAGTGGGTACGTATACTCGTATACTCCCATTTTTTGTAACAAACTCTACGATTAGCTAAGATCAAAGATTTTTTCACATTTCTCTTACATCCTTCACGGATTACTGAAGTAAAAAAATTAATAATAAACAAAAAAAAACTTGACGTCACTGCTGGCCACAGTGACGAAATCAAATCTGACTATTACACCCACTGCGGTAAACAGCGCGCTATACAAATAAATGAATAATCATTATCGAGCGGAGGTGTTCAAGGAGTAACACTTGCGTCATCCGAAATGATCATTCTAAACCCAGTTAACCATACCACTGGTACCATCGCAAAGTGTTCATTATAGGAACGGCTGCGTTTTTGAATACAAAGCCGTAAACCGAAATGTTCACTCAAAAAACCCAACTACACTTAATCGTTGGTCATTACGCGATACCATGGTCATTTTTGGAGCGGGCGTGTCAATAAAAACTTGCCTGTAAACCAAGATGATCATCAGAAAACCCAGTTAACTCAACACTGGTCTTAAACAACATAACATGTTCACTCTTGGAGCGGGCGTGTTAATGCAAACTCACCCGTAAACAGAGAAGATCATCATAAAATCTAGTTAACTCAACACTGGCCTCAAACAACATACAATGATCACTCTTGGCAACATAGACTCGCCCGGAAGCCAAGAGGATCATCAGCGAACGCAGCTAACGCACCGCTGGTCGCAACAACATAACATGTTCTTCTTTAGGAGCGAAATAGTCAGCAACGATAGTCTCGCAAACTAGGACAACCATTGTTAAAATCTAAAACGAGAACATATTTCAAGCAAGCTTGCCACTAGCTGCTTGCCACAATACGTGAGAACTCACTAAAGACAAATTGGTCGCAACACCTTTTGAGCAAAACAGAAGACACACATCGTCTCCGACGCATCGACGTCAGGTTAAGGCATAACCAAGAATCCAAAGAGTCATTCTCTACCACGTTGTGGTCAAGCTTTACTTCAATCAAGCATCAAATAAATCTCACCATGTCAAACTTTGAGACCCCATCTCACCAAAATAACTTTGCTCGCGCATGCAAGGCTTCATTCGATCCTGACAAGGCTTTCCCAAGAGAACTTCACTCGCACATGCACGGCTTCACTCGATCGTGATAAGGCTTCAGTAAAACGACTTCATTCATGCTGTTGAGAATCACGATCTCTTCTCCAAAGTTTCGCCTTATCTTGGAGTCACCGGCCTCAAAACCGTCTCTCACCTCACCATAGAAGATATCCTCATTTCTACTTCACAATTGATCGAGATTCAGCACATCACCATGTACAACGAACCAAAGCTCTCTCAGTCTTCTTCACCACCACGATCTTTCCTCCAACAACACCTCGTCAGCCATATTCAAAGTACTGCAAGAAGCCGGTCTCGTCGAACTAACTCTGAAGAAAGAATCATTCTCCATGCGAAGAGTGAAGGGTCAACAGTCATCTCTCCAAAATTGTCTAAGTCTGAAACAGTTTATGAACCATCTTCGTCTTGTGTGCAACCAACCACGAATCCACGGAATTAGAAGTTAATCTCTTCGATTCACTTTCTCCGCTGCGATGAGAATTCAAGACTTAGTCAAATTCAGTCTCAGTTAACTCCGCTAGTCGAATCTGGTCAAACCGGTCAAACCTGGTCAAACCAGTCAAACCAGTCAAACCTGGTCAAACCAATCAAACCAAATCAGACTAGTCAAACCAGATCAGACTGGATCAGACCAGCCAAATCGGATCAGACCAAATCAAACCGGGTAAACCGGTCAGACCCGAGTTGACCGAGTTGACTCGGTTCAACTCGTTCTTCCCGATCCAAGCCCCGACGATCCAAGCTCCGTTTCTTTTGCTTCGCCGTCCGTTTTCGGTCCCTCTTCTCTGGTAGCTTCGCACGAACAAAGACGGAGAACGGTTGAGGTAAAGAGGAGGAGAAGAAGGGTTGATTGATCGGAGATGGAGGTAACGACGGTGGTTTGTTCGGAGAAGACGACGGCTGGCCGACGGAGAAGGAAAGGACGACCATCAATCGGAAAGGACGACGACATCGGAACAATAACGGCGGCGGCGAAGGGTGGTTTGATCGGTGAAGAAGAAAAAAAAAAAAAAAACGGTGGAGAGAGAGAAGATAGAGAAGAATTTTTACCTTTTGCTTTGGGGAAGAGATGTGAATTGGTGAAAATCAATGGGAAAGAAGTAGTTTATTTATATCCGGAGGATTTCCTAAAATTAAACATGTGTTTGGGAAAAGTTCCAAAAACTAAACATGTGTTTGAGAAAAGTTCCAAAAACTAAACATGTGTTTTGGAAAAGTTCCAGAAGAACTTCTTAGCAGGCCTCAAGCCTATTAACCAAAGAGAGCCATCAACTCCACCAGAGTCCACTAAGTGAAAAGAAAGAAAACAATAACACACACACAAGTCCAAGAAAGCGCGGAGACATTACCTCAACATGGAACAACTGAAACTTCCCGAGTGTGGTGACAAAACGTTCACTCCTGGCAAATGCGCAGTCCATCATATCAATCTCAGCCTTCAGCAGCGATTACCTTGGCATCATCATCACTCGATACTACCAAGCTGGGGGGCTAACTATAGGGGTCGGATTTCACCCCTATGAGATCGATATAACGACAAGATCAATTCGATTCAAAGCGACATAATCAAAGCGAGCCTACAAAGGCCCAGTTGAAATCTAGGCCCAAAATGACATTAAACCCATGTGTAAAATGGGCTTAATAAGAATATGAGCCTAAATTTAATATATTGCTTAACGGGTCTGGCCCATTCTATTAGTTGACCTAGGTTACTTATGAAGACTATATATAGCTCATTGTATTCACCCGGAAGGGGGATCACAACTTTTAGCAGAGAAACTCTCTTGTAATAACGCTTAAGCCATAACAGCAATAAAGAGAACTCTTTTTATACATCTGTCTTGTGCTAAGTGTTTTCTGAGAACTTTCTTTATAATCTGTTGTGTTCTAGGTGACTCCGCTTACTAGAGATCTCCGCCTCTTCAACAACCCTTGACAAATCTAATTGTGCAGGTTCACGCCCCCACACCATACTGATGCTTGAAGACGACGATGACGATGACGCCTCAAGCATAGACTTGAGCGACGCTTCACCATCCCCATGAGAGTCAAAACGTTCCATACAAGGCAAACGTCGAGGATGTCCGTGAAACCAAGTATTTTTATGAAAGGAGCAACTAAGAGATCAAGATGCATCAGTGATGATGCTTCAACTAGGAGTTTTCAACTCTCTTGTGAAAGAACTTCCTTCTACCATCACCTTTGACGAAGCTTGGAGAATGAATCCATCTCTAAGGCAATGCTTCACTCATAGCTACGGGATGAGATTGAGATTGAGGAGCTTTTCGATGAAGTTAGGAATCCACAGAAATTTCTTAGGGTTCTCAGCAAGATTCGCGACCCATGAGCTTTCAACATCACTTGTTCCGTCAAGGAGTTTGTTTTTGATGACGCCCTCTATGACTCAGAATCCGGAGTCAATGTTCTATCAAAGTTTGTCATCAAGATGCTAAAAATCACCAAGCTTGGACCATCAAACGTGAGGATACACTTGCTAATGGGGCATCAACACCCTCATTGGTAGAACTCTTCAACTTGCCAGTAATGATTGGCGATTGCATCGTCCCCGTCAATTTCAAAGTGGCATCAATGCACGTTAACATCACACCCTTCATTCTTGGAAGACCATTCTTGGTGACTGCTGGAGCAATCATGGACTACCCTTTGCAAAGGATTTCATTCGCCAACATAGACAAACACGTCTATTACTATGGAGCACCGCCAGATTTTAGATCGAAGCAAACTGGATACCTTCCAACGTAGAAGAGAGAAGTGCCAGTTGAACATCCCGGACACTTCAATGATGATGAAAACGATCAAGAACTACACCAACAAGCTAAAGGAAACCTCAATCCTTTAGAGGATCCATCCACCTTCTAAAAATCTCAAGGAGTCAAGCTATGAGACTTTAAACAAGTGCTTTATGGAATGCAACCCATATTTTGTTTTAATTTTTCTATTGAGTCTTTGAAATTGGTTTGTGATTTGGCTTTTGGTTTTGTAAATACTATTATTCACCTATTTATCCCATGGTTTTTCAGAAAATGATATGAGTTTTTGAAGAAGAACATGAAAGTCCAAAGATTGGTTGAGATATTGGTCAAAATTTTTGATCAATATTAGACTAAAAAGTGTTTTTAGGCAAGAGAAGCCCAGTATCGATCGCTCATACCAACCTAGCCACACGACCGGCACCGAAGAAGACGAGACGAGGAAGACAATCAGTACCGGTACCATGGATCGGTACTGGTACGTCGAGCCTTTCCCCACGCCGACCACTCGTACCAATCGTAATACACGATCAAAACCGAGTACCCACGAGCCCTCGATCGTCCTCGACCATGGCCTGGTACTGACCTGGACCGTTGACCTGGACCGTCGACCGGTACCGATGATCGGTACCGATCGGATGCGACGTCGGGTAACACCGGTCGGTACCGGGAATCCTTCGATCAACCGAGCCACGGCTGCAACCCAACAACGATTGGTTACGCGATCCACCCGGTACCGATCGCGTACCAGAATCGTTACCAAACCACCACCACCATCCACTCGGTATCGATCGCATACCACGACATGAACCGGTTCGACCATCTACCACTATCCACCCAGTACTAAGCCTTGATCACCACTATCACCAAACGATCCCACCCATCCTGCACCGTTGATCATTCGCACCATTCACCACCTCTACCCGATGACCATCACACACTATCACCATCCACCCGGACATAGTCGCATACCACGTCATGAATGGTTCAAACTTCATTCCATCACGACGGTCATAACCATCCACCAATCCCATACCAAGTCGCATACCACAACCGATAATGAACCACCTTCATCCACCCGGTCACGACAATCATCGATGCACAACCACCATCCTCCACTAGGTTGGTCTTGATTGGCCCGTGTCGAGCCACAGTTCGAACCACATCGAGCCATTCACATAACAAACGAGCCATAAGGTAAGTTTTCACACTTTTTCTCAACTTTTATTCAAAAACCAATCACACATATCATTAAACATCACTTAACCACTTCTTGAGAATTTTGCAAATTGCAATTCTTTGAATTTGGTTACTTTGAGTTATTTTTGAATAACACATCTAGATAATTATCCACCACTAATTTTACTAAGGTTGGCATTTATTAGAATTTTGAATTCATTCATGGATTTCTTTCTTTTAATCCATTGTCTTTCTTTCTTGGACTTAGAACTCAATACACGTGTTGAGAACTTTGTTCCAAGTGATATTTAACAAGTGATTTTAAGTGATTTTGCAAGGATATTAAGCACTCATACATGATTTCCAGCACGAGTTTAGTTGTGGACGCATAGTTCATTCTTCTTGCGAATAGTCTACCATTCAATGAGATGTGGGAAGAAAGGAGAACAACAAAGACCACGAACACCACCCACCACACCCATGGGACGTTTCCAGCACTACGCTTGATGACAAATCCAACTTGCTAGACCCGATTTTTGGATTTCAAACTCTATCTCGCAAACAGAGCAAGCCGAGCACCTTAGACGATCATGAGCCCAACCTTTCGACCATAAGGTTTGAAATTTCACCAGAGCTTCGACCTTGCCTATAGTCCAACGATCTCTCAACTTGGTTAGAGAAAGTTCATTGTGTAAGAGTGACATACCATCACCATCATGAATTTCTTCATCGACCCATAGAGAGTGAGTTGTTGACAACTTGAGAAGTATTATTCCTAATCATCTTAGGAGACAATTGGGAGTTACATAACCACTTATTTCGAACCCATCAGCACCGATCCGTACCACTACCAACTATGGCATATCTTACCAATTTATATGACTTTTGTCTACAATTAGGTAATATCATTCTTTCTCTATCTTTTCCACTTGTTCAAATTCGTATATTTTTGACATGGCTCCCTTAATTTGATTTGATTTACATCGGGGACGGTGTAAGTTAAGTATGGGGGATTGTTGTTTACTAACGCGTTTGCTCATGTTTGATATTTTTTTTGGTTTTTTCAAAAGATTTTTTGAAAATTATTTGTCAAAAACATAAATACGTTTTATTGAGTCAAAAATCAGTAGGGAATGATGACACTTTCCTAGGAAATAGTGTTTCGATTTCAAAGACCAAGTGACCATTGTCACAAGTTCAAGGACAATCGATCCAGACACCTCATGATGGACCCCCGCCTGAAAATTCTACTTGCCAGGTTTCATATGGATACAATTTTGACTCTATATTTGGACTACTAACAGAGGTTTTGATTATTTCATGTCAATGATATTAGATCAAGGAAACGAATCACATTTCATGACATCTTATTCCCTTTTTACCACTCTTTGTTGTCATGAATGGCCAGCTCATCTTTAGTTGGTACCCCATCTTAAACCCTTTAACCTTCTTTCAGACCCCATGCATTTTCCTTTCGTTTCATATTTGCAGATTTGGGTAAAAACGTTGGAGAGAATAGGGTTGACGCAATTTTCCAATCACTAAGGGATGCGTCAATGTGTTAAAGAGAAGTGGACTACAAAGAGCAAAAAATTGAAAGAGTGATGCGGTGGTTTTCCTCAGTCGAGTTTTAACCTCTGAACCAACTTCTTGCAAGTGCACAGCAATCATGATTAATATAGTAAAGGGATCGAATCCACATGGACTTCTTAACCACACTTCGAATTTTAATGAATAAAACTAAGCTACAACAGAATATGATGTCGTTTGTGATTGAATCAATTGTGAGCAAGTGAAACATGAATTGTAAGTTGTAAATCAATGGGAGAAAAGTGCTAGGGCTCGGGAAATTCGCAGAGAATTATGCAACAACAAAGATCCAATGAAAACCTAGGGATAAGGATAATGATTGGGATGTCTAGAACTCAGAACACGATTGTAAGGTTTTTCCACTTTCGTGGCTCCAACCTTCTATGCTCTACACCCTAATAGACTCAGTTGTCGCATGGTTATTAAAAGGCGAGAATACGCGGTATAAACAAGTTCTGATAGAGTTCACTAAACTCCTTAACTAATTGGTATGATTGTTAAGACGCTTAGTTCATCGAATACTAGATCCGGAGGTATTAAGAACACTCTCGTGGATACACCTACCTATGATCAAATTGCTAGATGCGCGGTAAAGCAATAGGCATTAAGAACAAGCAAAGATGAAGACTAGATTTTATCCCAAAACAATCATCGGAATCTATTGAAACATACGACTCATTGAAAACCCTAAATCCTAACTAGTGGACTACTCAAGCATAGTGCACGAAAAACAGCAAAGAGATAATACATTCATGATGAATAAACTTGATTAAAAGAGAAACGGTTAGAAGATTTTTCTCTATAACGAAGTACAAAGCGAGATCTCCTCCTTAGACCTCTTGAAACACAAATCTATGAAAGAAACAAAGGGGCTGCGTTTTTGTGATGTATCCTAGGTCTAATTTTTGGCACACACCTAACAAGAGGCTAAAAACAAGTATATATAGGGTCTTGAGTCTTCTAGGCTTCGAAAAGGGCAAAAACGTCCAAACAGTCGAAACAGCTCCACATAGGGCCGTGGCACCGATCGGGATTTTAGGTTGGTATGGGGGTTCAGTTTGCCACGTCTTGATGTGTCCTGATGGTCTAGGTACCAACCACGTGATCGGGTCGGTGTGAGGGATCGGTGCTCCTCCTTCTTCATCTTCTAGGCAGTTTGACATGTCTTCGGTCTTCTGGGTATAACTCTCTCCACACAATTCTAAAGCTACGACTCCACCTCCATTGGAAAGCTGACTCAAAGGGCTATATTCACTTTAAGTTTCATCCAATTCCAAATCCATTTGATCCTCCGTTTATTGCTAAACCTCTGGTGTATGTAATCAGTCCATCTTGGTGAAATCTGTAAACTTGGGAATTCCTTGGCTCCAATGGGTTCTTTGGCTCGCGTGAGTTTCCATAGATTGATATATACTCCATAATGCTCATTTTGGTCCTTTTTGATTGATTTTCCTAATAAAGACTCTTGAACTACAAATACGAGAAAACTACCTCTAAAGGCGTATAATCATGCATAAATGCACTAAATATGTACAGAAAACAATAATATTTTAGATAAAATATGGGACTTATCAAAGAGCTTGGTCGTTTCTTGGGCACTTAAACAAGGTATCAATGTTCATTGTTCCAAAAGAGAATCGTTTTCTCCCTTAGAAGAAAATCAAAAACAAAAAGAAAAGAAAAGAAAACAGAAAAAGAAATGCTACGGGAAAGGAAACGATTGCTTAAGTGGATCATACGGCCAAAGAATGTCCCAAGAATGGACGTGATCAACAAAGAAGAGAAGAGTAGAGGAGATTTTTCAGTGATTCCCGGAGAACAATCTAAGTTTGGGGGAAGAAGAGCAACAACAAAGTGATTGGGGAATTGCGAACATCAATAGGTCTACTCTCTCTTGCGATTTTGCATAATGTCTCGCACCCGGAGATTATGGTAACCCTAAACACTTTTAACCTCACCACCAAAATAAGCCTTCCCTTACACATAACTGTAATCCTTAAATGGTAGCTTTGACGAGAGTTTTCAATAACCTAGTAGAGTAGAAGAGTCAGTTGAGTTGAAGTTGAGATGCGAGCAGGGAGAAGAATTAGGATGGGTTTACGATGTCATGATGGGAGAAGATGAAAGCGTTTGCGGGCTAATCTTGTTTCATGTAGATTACAGTTTAGACTTCGAGACAATGGATCCAAATGATATGTGAGTTCCCGTGTTTTCAAACCTCTTTTCTATTCCTGACCTTTTGTTTGCTTGAGGACAAGCAAAGGTCAAGTCTGGGGGAGTTTATATACCCTATATTTTACCCATTTTACTATCGGTTTTCATACTTATTTTGAGGATTTTATTTTCCTTATCGACCAAAAGAGGTAGTTTACTAGTATACGTAGGCTTTAAGGTCCCAACAGGTTTAAACATCAAAAGGATGTAAAATGGAAAAAAAATTAGTGTTCCTCATGTCATGGCCATCTAAGAAGCCAAAGGAGCCAACCAAAGTCATCATACCTTAAAGATAAAGCACATTCCCAAACTGGACAGATTACAAATTCCGGAAGTTTAGCGACGGATGGATGAGCAAATGAGTTTGGAATTGGATGAAACTTGTGGTGAAGATAGCCCTTTCAGTTATCTTTCTAATGGAGTTAGAATCAAATCATTTGGAACTATACACAAGGAGATATGACCAGAAGACTGAAGACATGTCAAACTGCCGAGAAGATGAAAAGCACCCAGCACCGACAGGCCACACCGGTCCGGCAACAGGATTAGTGCCAGGACGTGAAGCCTGTCAAGACACGCTGACTTAGCCTCCATACCGATCCGGGAATCCGATCGGTATGGGCCGTCGGTGTGGAGGCAATATCCAGTACTTTTGGCAATTTTCTTTTTTCTTAGAATTAAAATCCTAACTGACTTAGAATCTTTTCGAGCCCTCTGTATACTTGCTTTAAGTCTTTCTAGGAAGAGAACGCAGCCACAAATCAATATCTAAAACATGTATTTTATTTCTCTCTTTGTTCTTAATAATACATCTACTTTTAAGAGTTCTTTAAGGCTAGATCAATGAAGTATTCTTGGTTGAAGAAAGAGATCTCTATATGCTTTTGTGTATCACGAATTCATCATGTTTTATGCTTTCCTCCTGCTGCTAACGAGATCGAACTGACTCGTTGGAGTAAAGCTTGGCTAGATTCGTTGCCTTTAAAGTTCTATGCGTTTACTTTTATGATTGCATCTTAAGGTTTGTTTTCATCTTTATTTATGCTCAATGTTTGATCTGGCGTAGCTAACCAGTGATCGATCTTAGGTTGATGTATCCACGAAAGTGTTCTTAACATCTTCTGATCTAGTATTTGATGAGCTAAGTGTCTTAACAATCATATCAATTAGTTAAGGAGTTTAGTGAACAATTGAACCTTAATCTCACTGCGTGTTTTAACCTTTTAATAACCATGTGATAGCTAAGTCTATTAGGGTATAATGCATAGAGGATTCGAACCACGATAGTGGAGAGATTCTAATTTCATGGTTTGAGTTCTAGAGCAGCTTGCATCTATATCCTAGGTTATTGTTATAATCGTTGCATAGGTTTATTAATTGCACCTAGTTAACCATTGATTATCTATCCCTTGCACTTTTTCCATAAAACTAAAATCCCATGAAAATATGTTTGACTTAGCTTATTCTGCATCATATAGGTTCTTTGTGCATCATCAATTTCTTTGGGTTCGACCCCTAAGTACTACTGTGTTTGCTATGTACTTGCAGTTGCTATCTAGGGTTATAAATTTAGAACTTGAAATTTAAAAACCTCTGCATTCCACAGAGTTTTAAATTCACACCCCATCACTTGCTTCAAGTGATTCTCATTGTTCTCAAGACTATAACAGGAGCATCAACCCCACACAATCTTCATCCGAATCAACTCAAATCGCGGAGCTTAAGACCATGGTTTCACAACTACTTAAAGCTCATCGTGGAGTTCATGCTATTGAGGAGGTTGTTGGTCCGAATTTCAACCCTAATTTGGAGAACTTCAAAGACACATTAGAGGATAATCAAGAGGAAGTCAACTACATTGGAAGTAACTATGGAAATCGAGGTTACAACAATTCCACATTCAATTCCCATTAATTCATTCCACCTTCCTTATCAATTCCCATTAGACCTTTCAATTTGGTTTTTGTTTCATTAAATACACTATGTCCAAACATAATTGATGATTTATCAAAGTTGATTTCATGACCTAAGGCCTTCCCGTAATTACTTAAAAGAAGTGCAGAGAATGGTGGTCAAGGGTCAAGAAAAGCTGCTACTCATAGCAAACATGAGGTAGTCCCAAAGGAGGGATTGTCCACCATCTAATGAGCATTTTAAGTTGAGATTGTTAGGGTTTGGACCGTGCACAAGGTCTAAAAATTCAACGGCTCAATGAGATGCGTCAAAAACATTTTTATGAGATCATGTTCCTGATGGAGTCTAAACATAAAAGAAACGTTTTGGTTGATTTGTAAGCTTGGTTAGGTTATGAGAGGGTTTTTACTATGGATCATTATGGGTATAGTGGTGGTTTGGCGTTGTTTTGGAAGAGTTCTGTAGAGGTGGAGGTATTGTACCATTGCAAGAATCTGTTGGACTGTAAGATTTAGTTTCGTGGGCAGTCTTTCTTTGTGTCTTGTATCTATGGAGAACCTGTAACAAAATACAGGCCTAGGTTATGGGAGAGGATTACACGGATTGGTGTACAGAGGTTAGAAGGGTGGTGTTTGATTGGAGATTTCAACGATATTCTGAATAATGATGAGAAGACTGGTGATGTGAGTAAGGAGGAGTTTGCTTTTGAGCATTTTATCAATATGATTAAGGCTTGTAGTATGGTTGAGATGCCAAGTCATGGGAATGATTTTACATGGGAGGAATAAGGTATAAAAAGTATGTTCAGTGTAAACTTGATAGGGGTTTTGAAAACAAGGAATGGTACATGTTGTTCCCAGCTTCCAATCAAGGTTTTTGGATAAGAGAGGATCTGGTCATTGTCCACTTCTAGTCAAGATGTTGTCCTCTCAAGATGTTTATATAGGATAGTTCATATTTGATAAAAGGGTGCTACATAAACTGAGGGTTATGGAATACATTGATCAGGCCTAGAACGCTGGGATTTACCAGATGAGAATGATGTTTCAGAAAGGATAAGGAGATGTAGGACTGCTCTCAGTGCTTGGAAAAGGGTGAATAACACTAATGCAAAGGAGAATATATCCCAACTTCAAGTTGCTTTGGAGAAAGAACAATCTACGATGAATCCTTGCTTCCATGTTCGGAATGATCTAAAAAGAGAACTTACCTTGGCGTACAGAAAAGAAGAAACCTTATGGAGTCAGAAAAGTAGGGAAAGATGGGCTAAAGAGGACGATGGGAATACCAAGTATTTCCATGCTTCTGTTAAGGCTGATAGGGCCAAGAAAACTTTGGAGAAATTGATGGATGATAGGGGCAATGTTCAAAGATCGGAGGCTTTTATGGCTGAGGTAGCCATCAAGTACTTTAACAATTTGAATTGCTCATCTTCTATGAATAAGTTTTAGGACATATTTCTTGGTTTCCAAGCTCAGGTGTCTGATTTTATGAATGACCATTTGATCTGAGAGGTTACTAAGGAGGAGGTGAGAGATGCAGTGTCCTCAGTGAAAGCTTCAAAAGCTCCTGGTCCGGATGGCATGATGGGTGTGTTTTCTAGTAGTATTGGGATATAGTGGGTCACTACAAGAAAACACAGAATCTACTACTCCTAGAAGAGTCACTAATCCGTCGCAAACCCCCGATTTGTGATGTTTTTGCGACGGAAATTGGTCGTTGCTAAAGTATCGTCGCAAATTATAGCCGTCGCAAAAGCGTCACAATTTTGCAACGCCTTTGTGACCATGTTTTTTGCGTCGCATATTTGTGACGAATCTGTAACCTCTGTAATTAGTCGTAAATTTGTGACGAATCTGTAACGATGTGTAGTGGTTGTAAATTAATGACGGGATAGTGACTGTTTTATACGTGGTACTTATGTGACCGATTTGTGACTAGTGTTAGGCGTCGTATATTTGTGACTGTTGAGGTAGTAACAAAGTAGTCTCAAAATAGTGACGAATGTACGACGAAAATGGATTATACTTTTGTACTTAAGTTACAAAAACGTTGCAAATCCGTAACAAATTAGTCACAGTTTTGTGACGGAAATACTGTACTTAAGTATCTGATTGTTGTTCTTTAATAACATATTTGATTAGTAATTATCAATTTCTTTTGCTTTCTACAAACTATAAAACATTAAAAGCACTAGTAAGAACATTAATAACCGCAAGTTAATGTATTATACAAGCAGAAAGTACATAAGGAATACAGGTATCATACACAAAATTAAGAGTTTTTTGCAAAAGCTTATAGTAGAACCAAAAAATTAGAAAGTTCTTAGCTAAGAAGTAATTAAAGTTGTGTAGGAGAAGTGGTCGGTGGGAATTCCTGCTAGTGTAAGGGCTGGTGTAATGGCTGCTACAGTCTGGGGGCAGCGGCTTGTGACGGAGTCCTATAAGTTGCGCATGCGGCATTAGTTTCTTTCATGAACGAGACAAGCTTTTCCAAGCTTTCGAGCCGAGCCTGAGATTGTTTGTGCTGCTCATCATGCCAACCATTCTCCAATTCTTGTTCCGATATCTTACACTTGGCTGCTTGAAGTTGCTCTTGGATCTCTAAACCGATGACAGTCAAGAGCTTTCTTTTATTTTGTTTTGTTGACTATCTCTTGAAGTTGCTCGAGTCCAAACGTGTTCCCCTTGTTATCTGTTTCACTACACTAAAAGAACAAAAACCATGATTAATGATTCAAATCCAATAACAAAATAATAAATCAAAACCAAAAGCAGATGAATGATTCAAAACCAATAAACATAATGATTTACACCATATAAACAAGTATATATAAATTAGAATACGGAATTTCAAAATGCTTCTGAAGTCTTAACCAACAACAGAAGGATTGATAAGAAAAAACTTAAAGTAGAGAATATAATCACAAGACCTAAATGATGCATTTAGAGTCCATAGACACTGAATCATTCAAGCAACAACAAGGATTATTCAAAGTCAGAAAGGACAAGTTTAGTAGATACGTAAATACAAGCTCAAACAAATTGAGAAGACACATACCATAACAATTTCAATGATATCTTGGTTGCAACACATATACATCATAGTAACAGATGTAATGATAACAAAATGAGTTATTTTTCTATATATAACTAAATGTGGATCGAGGCAATACAAAAACTAAAACTAGAATCTGTATCTTGACAATACAATACAAAGCTTAATCACCAATGGAAATCACAATCGTAACTAAACAGACGAAATCACAATGCACTTGCAAACCAAAACTATCACTAGTAAAGGAAGCTGAAACTAAAAGGTATAGGAGGCTTACCATGTTGTCTTCACGCCTGGTATAGGATGCACACTGAGTAGTGGAAGATGTTCTCGGCCAAGAAGAGCAAGGCCTTGCAGCAAGTTGGAGAACACAACAAGACACAAACAAACCTTAATAGCAAGTTGGCAACTTGAAGTTGCTTCCTTGGAGCTCTTTATCCAGTGGCTTTTAGCTTGGTACGAGCCATCTATAGGATAAACATCATAGTAAAATCAAATCTTTTAACAAAATTGGAGATTCCCCTATGATACGCAACTAAAATGAATGAATATTGTACACTATTGTACATGAATGAATCATTATTAACCAATACATCGCTAAAAGGGAAGAAACTGACCCTAACCCCTAATTATCAGAACACCAATACGCAATGAGTATCCCAAAAACACATCGACAACACTGAGACTCATAAAGCGAGAAACAAACGAATGGCGAAGAGTTGATCACTAAACAAAAAGACAAGACTCGATCTTTCAGTTCTTTTCCTTCCATAGCATAAAAACCGAAACAAAATTGCTAGTCATAAACGGCAAAACCAATGAATCAATATAAAATCTATTAGAAACCCAAGCAAAAAAATCGAGTAGACATAGACGGCAAGTCCAATGAATATCAATGGCTTTGTTGCGGAAAATAAGAAATAGAGAGAGGACAAGAACCTCAGTGGGGGAGGAGGAAGAAGAAGAGGATCAGAGACTCAGTGATAAGCGGCGGAAGAAGGATTAGGGTTAAGGGGTGATGCACGTGGGTTTGGCCCAAAATATTGATTTTTCAACTAGATTTAGCATTTAGGTGAGAGGGAAATCAAAATTATTGGAATTGGGTGAGAAGGAAACCGAAATATTTTGGTTTTCACACTTGCTTTTGTTTCTCATTCAAACTTATTTGGTTGCATGTGGGTTTGAGATTGACTAAAATTTCTATGAATTTTTTTGGGGTTTAGGGTATGGAACTTTTGTGTGCTGTTTTTGTGTGTGATGTTTAGTAATAAGATATTGTATAACTGTATAAGTAATTATAATTTAAGGTTAATTTTGGATTTGGGATACAATGTGTATAAGTTCATCAAATGGATTATATTTCATTGTTAAGTGTTGTTTCATTGTAATCAAATTAAAACTTAAACTTGTATACGAAATTGTAAGCTTAATCAAATTAATTGTTAATGTTCAAAAAATCAAATTAATTGTTCAGTGATGTTATCAAATGGTGTAGTTACATAATTTCTTATTCTTAATAGATGTTATCGTTGATGTGGTTTTGGCTTTGAGCTTAAGCTCTATTTTTTTTTTTTTAAATTGTATTCTCTTTAGTAGTTTAATTCACGTGGATTAAATTAAATTGTATATACCTCAAATATATTCTTTAATTTCTAAAATATGTTGGTAGTAGTTGGTAATGAGTCGCGAATCAGTCACAATTTTGTTTTGGTGTCGTAAAGTAGTCGCAAATGCGTTGGTATTTTGTGACTAATTTGTGACTCATTGTTGTCTGTCACAAAACAAACCCTAAACCCTAAACATTTAGGACCAATAGATGTAATTTTCCCCCTTCTATTAATATTTAATGGATTTATTATCAATTTCATAGATAATATGTAATAAAGTACTACAAATTAAGTTGATTTTGAACAAATCAACACTTACCCACAAGTTACATAATTTATGATTACAATTTAGGGTTTAATTCAAAATTTAGAAACTTTGAATCTTCATAGATGTGAGTGTTAAATATAATGTGAGTGGTAATTTTGAATAATGTACCTTCCAAATATATATTTTTCTACCTGAAATAGGTTAATAATTTTTCCAAAATCAAACTGGGAGTTGCACATTCGTCACAAATTTGGTTGTGCGTCACAAATTCGTGACTAAAGTGTCACAAAACATTAACCACTTTGCGACTAATTTAGTAGTCACTACTCCAAACCCTAAACCCTAAACAGTTTGAGGCTAAATTGTATAACATAGACCTTACCAAGCTAAACTTCATCTATTTTCAATCTTCTTGTTTTTCTTAAAAAAAAAGAGTTATATGTAACTTTTAAAGTCCATTTTGAAAAAAATCAATCATTCTCATAGTTTATAATGTAATCACATACATTTATGTTTAAAATTTAGGGGTTGGTACAAAATTTAATAAATGTTTAATTTTTAAAGTTGTGAGTGGTAATTGTAATGTACAAAGTCATTTATAGTAGTTTACATTCGGAAAATACATCCTTTAACTTTTAATATGTTAATGATTTCGGAAAACTATTAGAGGGAGTTACAAATCCGTTAAAAATCCGTCACAAAATTCTTCATGTGGTCACAAATCCGTCACAACTTCGTCACAATTACTTAGTGAAAAACACATGTTTTTACAAGTCGAATTAAACACGTTGCCACCCATTTTTTGGTTGCCGACACTTTTAGCGATGCACGGCAAGCATCACAAATCTGTAACAAATTAGTGACCACGTATATATGGTCGCAAAAGCGTCACAAATGTGTAACGATGGTATGACACTTTGTTTTCGTCGTATATTTGCGACGATTTTGCAACGGTGTATATTTTCGTCGCAAATGTGTAACAATTTCGAAGCAAAAGCGTCACAAATATATGTGACGGAAAAATTCGTCACAAATACTGTGTTTTCTTGTAGTGGGTGAGCAAGTGACTTTGGAGATCAAGAAATTCTTTAAAGAATGAAACTTTCCATTTGAATGGAATTATACACATTTGTGTCTTATCCCAAAGAAGACTAACACATCATTGATGGGTGATTTGAGACCAATCAGTATATGTCCGTTCTTTACAAAGCTATTTCAAAAACTTTGGTGAAAAGACTACAACCATTTCTGGCAGATTTAGTATCTTCATGTCAATCAGCTTTTGTATTAGAGAGGCTCATCTCAGATAACATTTTGGTGGCTCATGAAGTTGTTCATTGTTTGAGAACACATCATGGTATTTCAGCTGAGTACTTAGCCATAAAATCTGACATGTCTAAAGCTGATGACCGAGTGGAGTGGTCCTATCTGGAAGCTTTGATGTTGGCTCTAGGATTTAGAAATGGGTTAAGTGGGTAGTGTTCTGTGTTTCTTCAGTTACGTTCTCAGTTCTTATAAATGATCAACCCTATGGAATGATAGTGCCACAAAGGGGATTGAGACATGGAGATCCTCTCTCTCCTTTCCTTTTTGTGTTGTGCACAGAAGGTCTATCTCACTTGGTAGAAAGGGCTGAACAGGAGGGTCGTATAAAAGGCATGCGGTTCTCTGATGGTGGTCCTTCTATACATCACCTTTTGCTTGCTGATGTCAGTGTATTTATCTGCAAGGCTTATAGGAATCAGACAGATGAGTTGAAGAAGATTCTAAAGGTGTATGAAGAGGCCACTGGTGAAAAGGTGATTTCGCAAAAATCATCTATTTCATTTAGGAGTTTTGTCAATGAAGATTTAAAAGACAGTATCAAGGGTTCCTTAGGGATTGTAAACGAAGGAGGAATGAGAACTTATTTATGTCTTCCTGAGTGTTTCAGTGGCTCAAAGACTGATATGTTGGCGTACATTAAGGAGAGACTAAAGGAAAGATTGTCTGAATGGTTTGCTCGGACGTTGTTTATGGGTGGTAAGGAGATTTTATTGAAAGTTGTAGCTTTAGCAATGCCGGTGTATGCCATGTCATTTTTCAGGCTACCTAAAGCTACATGTGTGTCGTTGACAAGTGCAATGGCGGATTTTTGGTGAAACTTTAAAGAAGATAAAAAGACAATCCATTGGATTAGTTGGGAAAAGCTCTATCTTTCAAAGGAGAATGGAGGATTGGGTTTCATATATATAAAATGCTTTAATCAAGCGTTGTTAGCCAAACAAGTTTGGCAGATCTTGCAAAATACTCAAAGCTTATGTTCTTGCTTTACTAAAAGCAGATATTTGTGATTCTGATTTTTTGCAAGTTGAGGTTGGGAAGAGGCTATCTTTCGCTTGGAGGAGCATTGTTCATGGTAGGGAATTGATGGTGAAAGGACTTGAGAAAGTGATTGGAGATGGTAGGACCATTAGGGTGTGGTGTGAACCGTGGATTAAGGATGTCAGAGATAGAATTCCTTTGATGAAGAATATTTTTACTAATATTGATCTAAGGGTTTGTGATTTTATTAAACCAGAGGATGGACAATGGGATAGAGATAAGCTTGAGGATCTGTTTTATCAAAGAGATGTGGAGTCAATCCTTAAGAAGAAACCAATGGCATCACAAGGTTACTTTTGAGCGTGGAAGCACACAAGTAGTCGAGACTACACTGTGAAGAGTGGGTATTGGGTTGCTGATCAGGAAAAGAATCATGTGTTGATAAAGAGAGCTTCTGCATTGCCATCTATTAATGGCTTCCTTAATCAGACTTGGGAGTTGAAAGGGCCACTAAAGATCAGGAACTTCTTATGGATAGCAATAAGCAATGTTATTCCCGTGGTTGATTTGCTGGGGAAAAGAGGAGTCAAGCTTGATAGTATATGTCAGTTATGTAGTTTGGAAGGTGAGGATGTCAATCATGTATTGTTTAGGTGTTCTTTGGCTAGACAGCTATGGGCACTATCCAATGTGCCTTGTTCAGAGGACGGGTTCTAAGCTGAGTCTCTATATACAAATTTCTCTTATGTTCTGAAACTATACAAGAAGAGAGAGATTCCAGAGATGATAAAGCGGTCAATACCATGGGTGTTGTTGTGGATTTGGAAGAACATGAACAATGTTTTCTTTGAAGGTAATTACCATCGCGCGGTTGACACCATGTAGAAGGTGTGGGAGGATACCAATGATTGGTACTTAGCTTAAGAGATTGAGGTCGTTAGGGATTGTGGAGTCATGAATTTCATCCACCATACAACCATACGAAGGAAGGCCCCTCATAAGGGATGGCTGAAGTGCAATATAGGTCAATCTTGAAATAGAGAGAAAGAGTTTGGAGGCGAATCATGGGTTCTGCGAGACATAAATGGAGTTGTAGTTCTCCATAGTCGAAGAGCTTTTGATTCGACTGGTTCTGAATACGATTTCAAGCTTAGTGTTCTGGCTTGGGCAATTGAAAGCATGAAGAGCCATAATTTGGAGAAAGTCATTTTTACATCTCTAGATGTAAAGATTTTAGGTTTAGTGTTGAGGCCAAAAGCGTGGCCAAATTTCAGATATTTTTCTCATGTTGTCCTTAAATCCTTAAAAGTTTTGAAAGAGAACTGAAGTTGAAGTTGAAATGCACAATTCAAACAGAGGTGCCTTTCTAATAGCACAAAGTGTAACACGAGGTGATAGGGTTAAGTCGTATGTTGCTTTGGGTTATCCTTTGTAGTTAAAGAAAGTGTTCTTAGAAAAAGCAAAAAGATTGTCCTTTAGAGGATAAGTTGCGGTTTAGTGGTCATGGGTTTGATCCATGGTTGTCTCTTTGGACAACATTTTCTTTTTGCCTTAGATGGGTGTTGTTTTTATTGTTGCATCATATAAGTGCGAAAGTGTAATTAACAGGTTTTTGCCTAGTTTTGTTAATCAAGAAAATTCAAATGGAAAAAAAAAAAAAAAAACCTCATGGAACATCTTACTGTGCTCTAAAAGAATTGAACTTATTGCTTCATTCGATACAAGATATATCTCTGTAAAAACCTGGGAATGTGGGACAAACCCATTCAGTAATATAATACAATTAAACAAGCCAAAACAGATTAAATATTATAAACAAATATAGGTTGGTATATGGAAGGGATATACTATGTCTTTGTCGAAAATGCTCTGCGGTGGGAATGGCTTGCTGGATGAATCATGAGGGCAGTGTAGGTTTCTTATACGAGACGGTAGGAAAATGGTAGCCCAGAAGGCTCGGTGGATCGCGGCTGATCAGATTGGCCCATAGATTCGCAAGAGGCATCAAGTAATGCTGCTCTCTGTTCCACTCCACAGTCTTGATTCCTACTTCACAGATCAGAATGAGACCAAATATATGCTTAAACATAGGCATGTTCATTTCAGATATGGTAAAGGACCAAGTAATAATTGGGTACAAATCGCACAAGTGTATACAGATATCGAAAATTATAATTTGAATACGATAATGCGGAATAGCAGATATCTGTATACACTAGTGCAATTTGTTAATGGATAAATTTTGAAATATGTTTGAGAGATTTTAGATGCATGAGGTAAGTTTTTAATAATTTTGAAATTTATTTTGGATAATTTTGATAACTTATAAATAAGTTTAGATAATTATAAATCTTTAATTACACAAACGATTATTTAGATACGTTTGGGACCCAAACTTTGGGTAATTACCAACTTTCCCTCATCTGTTAAAATAAATTTATCTTTACCCTATCCTAAGAGTTTGGGTAATTCGGGTTGGGAAGGATCACCTGTTGCTCGACCCGAAATACACAGGTCTACTACATAAACCCAAACTATGCATGGCTTGTAATAAGCATTCAGAATTTCAGATCATGAACAATGCATCCTTCAGGTATAGATACTCTTTCTAGACGCAATTGTTAGAATAAGCGTACCTGGTACTATCTCAGTATTTAAGCCAGAGATGTAGCAGGTGGGTGATGTGGCTGAGGTGATGCAGGTGTGAAGCGTGAAAGCGTCAACTTCATCTATTTTCTTGATTGATTCTAGAAGTTGATCTGCAGAATAGTCACGGTCATGTCTTTGATGACGGTTGAAATTATTCAGTAGAGCTTCTTCTAATCCAGAGCTCAACCACAACTTCACACACTCGTCCAGAACAGCCAACACATTGGGTGATGTCGGAGCTAATAAAATCCATGGTCTATATAATCTCGTTGAGGCTCTCAGAATATTCACTACTCCGTAAATTTCCCCCACTGAGAGAGCATACCTCTTGCCTGGTTACATAGAATACAAATCAGTCAAGGTTGATGAAAATGCCCATGATTGATGTGCTTAATGGTAGTACCTTGAGGTTTAGATAGGATTTCTTCTTGAACATCATTTTCAATCACCTGCTTCCAAATGGATGCAGCATGTCGCAGTTCTTGAGCACAGGCCGAAGCAATTACAAACCAAGTTGAAGTGTATTTCGACTGTTCCTCAGGTGAACCCAAGTTTAGGATCTTCAGGGTCAACGTGGCGTGTTTGAGTAGTTCAACCGTTGATTTCCAGTCCTTCTCTGCCTGTGATAGCATGTTAATTATTTCTTCAGTTAAAAAGCATTCATTTCAAAATAAAGGGTACAGAGAAGGTCCGACAGAACTTAACTAATAACAATCTCTCTGACAGGAAATCTTCTGAATATACTCGAAACTTAGGCTCCTGGAGAGCTTTAGAAAGTTCAGTAATGCCAGAGGATCTAGGTTGGAGATTTAGTACGTTGACTTCACTGATCAAAACATCACTGTTCAGCCAGTTTTGCAGATCCTAGAAGACAAACAAACAAAATTAGAAAAGGGAATGAAGTGGCCCACGGCACCAAAACATCTATTTCAGTTTTAGATGACATTTTCCTTGTATATCCATAAGTAATCTGTCATGAGTCTCCAAGTTGTTTTATCCTGGCTTTGTATTACAATAGCTACAGAAAAATTAAATATGCTTTGAAATGTTCCCGTGACTCGCCTAACCAAAATTCAGGTAAACAGCAAAATACCTACCTGGATTTCAGAGTCAAGTTTTTGAACTTCAGCGACTTCATCAGAATCAGCAGCCAAGTCACAAGCTTCCTTCAATATCCAAAAGTTTAAAACTTCAAATGATGTAACCAGAACTAAATGATGGGATGTACAAACTACAAAGAATGTATTATGCAGGAAAATATCCAAACACAAAAAGTCTGCTGACCTTTAAAGTCTTAAGATGGTTTAGGGCAATGTAGTATAGTTCAGTCTTCAGCTTATGAAAGACATCTTGGTAATCATTATACTCTATGCTAATTACTGTTTTTTCATGCAATTCTCCACAACCATCTGGAACAGAGTATCGATTTGCAACTTCTTTTTCCACGGAACAATGTTTAGATTCCCATGAACAATCGTCATCTTTCCTCGACCTGGAATCTCTCACAGGCTGTGTTGGACCTTGAAACTCCCAGGAATCATCAATAAACTCATCAACACCCTCTGCAACATCAGAGTTTGTCAAGGCCAGCGAAGGACCTTGAAACTCCCAAGTACTGTCAAATTCATCACCACCTTCTGTGATGCTTGGATCTGTAATGGTCTTTGCGGATCCCTGAAACTCCCATGAATCATCCTCACCATTTACTAAGCTAGAATCAGTTGCAGCTCCTACAGAGACAAATCCATATCCGTCAGACTTTTCTGACAGATTAATAGCATTCTTCTCTTCCACCTGACTGTATAAACTTGATATTAGGTCACTGATTGAGACAGTTGGGCATTGAGCCTTAGTTTTCTCAGTCATGGAGAAATCGGAGACTGAAACAAGATTTTCCTCATGAACCAAAGTGTCAGATGTTCCCAACTTCTCATCCTCAAAAAAGGACAGTGGCAAGAGACCCTTGGGTTTGTTGTGCACTTCTTTTTCCTGAATTCAGGTAAGCACAAAATCAAGAATATCAAAAGGCACTTCCATTAAGCTAAACAATGTGAAGTATATATATAGGCTTCAACTTTGGATAACACTAACGAATGGGGATCTTAACAGCAGTTTTGAATAGCGTATTAACGTTTCCAGTAATATGTAAGAAAGAAAGCAACAGCAGTTTCAGCAAAGTTACAGATTTTAATGTTAACTACAAAGAAAATAACATATAAATAGCATGTGAAGCAAATTACATTTAGTAGTGTAGATATGACATATTACCAAGATCAAAGTAGTAATACCATTAGAAGTCAAAACATATTCATTTCAAAGCCAGCAGAAAAAATAATTGTGAAGGCCAAGTGGAAAAAAAAAGCCAAAGTATAATCCATATTCTGAACCAACCATTATACAGAGTTCACATTTGCATTGCTTGTAAGATACATTACCTCTTTCTCGTTTCCAGTTTCCAGAGATGGCTGCTTCAAAGCCCATGAATTGCCGTCATAATTTGCATTTGCATTGCTTGGAAAGGAAATCAAGCCATTTGCTCTCTTTTGAGGCTCTTTCTCGAAGTTTGATTGAAGAGAATCCGTTGTTTCAAAAGTCAATCCGAGCCCCCAGGCGTTAGATTCCTGTAAACATGTAGCAAGTAAAGCTGGTAGCATCTGGCAATGCAAGGATTGTTTTGATGAAATGAGGATTGTACCTTGTTTGACTCTCCAGCTTCAGCAACCTTAAACTCCCATCCATCACTGCCCCAAGGATCATCATCTCCATTTGTAGCTGAACTCCAGACAACAGAAGCACTTTCAGTGTTGTCTTGTTGCTCCTGCTTGAAAACAGTAAGCGCATTAGAACTCTTCCGATATTTGAAAAGAGAATACAAATATGAAAATGATTGAGATGATGTTACCTTACAGACTCCATATGCGGTTTTGGAGATAGTCTTAAATTCCCAAGCATCATCATGAATCGTAGTTGAATTCAACACATCCCTATCTAAATTCAATGAGTCTTTGTCATTTCCATTGGTTTGGAGATTATGTCCGTTGTTGTCTCTATACAGATTAGAGATGACAGATCTGGAAAAGGAATCGAGTGAGAAATGGAAAGATGCACCTGATTCATCTTCGTCTTCCTCTCCGAACACAGATAGCGGCACCGGACCACGATTCTTCTCGGAGTCGATCCGATTGGGATCCGACAAGGAACCATTTGGATCGATGCGGGGTGAAGAGTCGACGAAATCTCCCCAGTCATCATCTCCTAGAAAGAAGAAATCGACACCGTTCATCAAGCTTTCCGTTGATTAGCTCCTCACGGTTTCTTGGGTGCGCAGGATAGCTTACCCCGCGCACTTGAATCTTGTACGATTCGCTGATTGCATTCCAAACATAATTCTACTCTATTATATATTCCTCAACTCTTCTTCTTGTTTTCATTTTACACACAAGAGGTTGATAATTTACATACAATAGTTGGGATTACAACAACTCACTCTTCTTCTTTTTTTTTCATCTGAATAATTCATATATTAATCCGAGAGAAACCTCGAAGCTACCTATCAAAAGGACCTCACCAAACACCACAATACACCAAAAGGTCTTAAAGACCAGGGTCAAACTACCTATAAAAGGGGTTGGATCGAACATAATTACAAAGAAGATCGAACTTGAACCGAGTGTATTCAGATTGAGCTCGAGCTAAACAGAATATAATCAAATAAACTAGTATGTAACTTCTTTGTCCAATGGTCCAACATGGTCTTCTAGTGACTCTTCACCTCTTTTTATAGTGTTTCAAAACAAGAGTTTTGACACCTAATCATGGATACTTTTTAACAATGGATCACTTTCTTTTTGGGCTTTGCTTGGGCTGTTTCTTCTTGGGCCTTAGCTCATTTTCAGAATATTTGGGCCTGATCAAATATACATCCAACAGTAAGACCCACTCCAAGTCGGCAAGTATATCGAATCGAATTCGTCGGTAGCTCTCGAGGTCGAATCGAATTGGAGAGTTTTACTTGGGAGCTAAGGCTTGGGTTTGTTCGAATCGTTCGTGATGCGTCGAAATTGAGCTCGAAGGCGGTGTTTGTTACGCTCCAGCTGCCTCGGGTCATATTTTTGATTTGCGACAGCTCAATGTGGCGTATTCCCTATGCTTCACTCGATGGGCTCAGTCCTTCGAAGTCCAGAGTCATAGTACATGGGCTTTTAGATAGGCCTTGGAGTTGGTTTATCGGCCCATCGTCTCTGATTGGTGGAGAGAAGAGGCGCATGAGGTGTCGGTTCGCCTTCCGATCTTGGCCTATATAAACCGAATACCCTTCTCTCTCCTCATTACTTTTGCTTCTAAAAAATCCGAAAGAAAATGTATTTTCTCTAAACCCTTCTGCGTTTCTGTTCGTGCTCGAGCTGCTCTCTCCGATTGGTTCTCGTCAAGATCTTCGATGTCTTCAGAGTCGAGTGTTTCTGGTCCTCGCTTACACAAAAAGCGGGTTTGTGGGGACCCCACTGTTATTCTCGCCTTCGCGTCGAACACGCCATTCGATCCGAGCGTTCCGACTGCGATCCCGCTCACGAGATCTTCCGGTCCCCAACTGTCAGGCGCCTCCACGACGGAGGTCGAGCTCCCGCAATACCAACCAGAGGTTGAACCTCCTCAAGGGGCCGAGCCCTTAAATCGTCAACTTGAGGTCGGACATTGTTTAGAGACCGAGTCTTTCGATAGCCAGTCGAAGGACGATCCTCCTGCGAGTCCAATCACTCTAATCGCGTCGATTCCGATTAGGGCACCTCGGGCGGCGATAAGGGAGCCTTCGTCGATTTTTGCTCTGCCGAACCGAAATCCCCTGGTCCGGACCTCGGTTATGGGATCATTCTGAGCGACTGCAACGATGTCAGGTCGTCCATGACACCGGTTTTGGTCAATGCGCTCACCCCGGCAGGTGGATGGCATGACATCGCCGTTACTTATCCTGCGGCTAACGATCGATCCTGGACCCCTCCAGCGGGTTACATGTGCGCCTGAGAGTGCCTTATTAAAAACGGTGGCCTCTGCTTCCTTATACCGATGCTCATTCTACAGTACTACCATCGAAGGCAGATAGCCATCTCGCAGTTGACCCATGGATCGATTCGCAGTGTGATGGCTGGTGTGACTCTGGCTGCTGAATGTGGAGGGGTGGTAAAGTACGTTGAGTATCTTTGCAGGATTCAGCTTCATCCCGTACTGGTTGAGTATCTCGAAGCATGTTCTGAGGTGGCCGACGTGATCACTTGCCTTCTCTGATTTTACTAACATATCGTCTATGTAGACCTCCATGGTGTCACTGAGCTGGTTAGCGAACATTTTGTTAACGAGTCTTTGGTAGGTCGCTGCGGCATTTTTCAGACCGAATGGCATGACTCGATAGCAGTACGTTCCGTGTTCGGTGATGAACGCGGTCTTTTCACGATTGTCTGGATGCATTTCAATCTGGTTGTAACCCGAGAAAGCGTCTATAAAGGATAGGAGTTCGTTCCCAGCCATTGCCTCGACGAATCGATCTATATGGGGGAGCGGATAACTATCCTTGGGACACGCCTTGTTGAGGACGGTGAAGTCAACACAGACTCTCCAGCTCCCGTTCTTCTTCTTTACCACGACCGGGTTTGCCAACCACTCTGATAGTGCACCTCGGCTATTGACCCCGCCTCGAGATGCTTGGTCACTTCGTCATTGACCGCCTTGCTCTTTTCTGAGCCGAGTTTTCGTCGCTTATGCCTGATTTGCTTGAAAGTCGGGTCGACATTCAGCTCGTGGGTCGTGATGGTTGAGCTTATTCCCTTCATATCATTGGTCGTCCATGCGAAGGTTCCGACATTTTCGACCAAGAATTGCAGCAGTTCAGATCGAATCGGCTCAGCGAGTTTGATGCCGATGTTGACACGTCTCTCGGGTCGAATGGTCGATTGAGACTGATTCCGATGACTCCTTCCTTAGTTCTGAAGCGTGTGATTGAGATGTGTTGGCTCACTCTGCGTAGTTGCTTCTCGGTCACGAAGCAGGTTCGCGCCATCTTCTGATCACCTCGAATAGTGAATACCCCGGTTGGTGTTGGGAATTTCAGGCATAGATGGTAAGCCGATGGCACAACTCGAAGGGATATTATCCAAGGGGTGCCCATGATAATGTTGTAGATTGCGGGTCGATCAACGACGAGAAATCTCACTGACTTAGTTATTCTCTCGGCTTATACGTCCAGCTTGATTGAACCGATGGTCATGGTTGTGACCCCGTCAAATCCGGCTAGTGGCTTCACACTTGGCTTGATCCTGCTTTCGGGGATGTCCATGCTGAGGAGAGTTTTCTTAAAGATCATGTCGACCAAGCTTCCCATGTCGATGAGCACTCGCGACACGTCGCAGTCCCCGACTCTGAGTTTGATCACGAGAGGATCGTTGTGTGGCATAGCGAGCCCCTTGATGTCAGACTCGGTGAATATGATTGGCATATCAACCTCTACCAGATCTATACATTGTTGCGCCTAGACGGCCATTTTTTCGTACTGTTTAAGGGAATGAACCGATCTATAAACGAGTTGCGCTTCTCTCATTATCATTAGGACCTTCCTCTTCGAGACTGAGGGTGCCTCGGGGGACGCTTGTTGGTTGTTTAATCTTTTGGGGGAAACCGGAGGATTCGCTACGAACTTCTGTTCGAGGTCAGGCTTCTGGTTGTCGGCCTTGTCTGGCTGAACCGGGGGTTGCTCGACCTGTACTTCGCCTTTGTTATATTTTCCTAGTAGGATATTCATGAGACTTCGACACACCGAGGTCACGTGCCCGTATTTCCTGTGGACGGTGCAGTACGACTGCCCGTCTTTTGAATCCTGGCCTCGCACCCATTTGTTAGATTGTGCTTTGCTCGGTTGGTTGGTCTGCCCAACCTTATTTACCAGACGCTTGGCCTTGTACCCCTGGTCATAATGATGACGAGGCTCTTGATATTCCTCTTCGGCTTGTTCCTTCGGCTTTGGCTTCAGAACGGGCGATTTTAGTGCTGAATACTTCTTGGAGTTCATCGCTTGATCTTCTTCGACACGAATGTGGCCGCTCGCGTCGTGCAACGCGTCGTCGAGCAAGTGTGCTTTATGTTGCACGAGGTCCTTCTTGAAATCTGACTCGTGCCAGAGATCTTGCTTGAGTGCGCTATTGGCCGAAGAGTCCAGGACACTTACTTTGGATAAGACCGCCTTGAAACGATCCATGTAATGTCGTAGCGTTTCTTTCGCTCCTTGAGGCTCGAGCTCTCAAAGGTCAGAGTCTGTGGCGTCGTCTTGGAGGTAGAGCAAATAGTGCTTGAACGAAGGCGAACGACAATTGTAGAAAATCGTCGATCGAGTTCGGTTCCAGCTGCGAGAACCACTCTAGTGCTTGTCCTTCAAGGTACTCGACGAAGATTTGACAGTTCGCGGCGTTTTTTACCCCGGTCAGGAAGTGTTGGCGGCTCATGGCATGCGAAAACGCTGTCAAGTGGTATTTGGGATCGGTCTTTCCTTCGTAGGTCGATATCTAAAGCTTACCAGTGAAACAGATCGGGACGGATATGATCCGCTCGGTGAACGGTGTACGTTGGGCGTCTTCGATGACCCGATCAAACTCTGGGGCCGAGCTCAGCACCTGGTGGAGCTGTGACCTCATCTCTCTAAGCTTTTCGCATAGATCTCGGATGTCGTCATCCCGGTCCTCTTGGTCCTCTCCCGACTCGGAGAGTCTTGATAAAGTTGAGGGTTGAACGGGCTGAGATGCTTCTGGGCTTCCAGCTGCTGCTCCGGCGGTGGTGCGAGGCGTGGTTACTCCTAACCTAATGAAGATAGATGGTATGGGGTTGGTGATCCTGTGCCGAGCCACTCTAGTAGATTCGCGACCAGTCGGATAGGCCGAAGTGACCAGGTCGAGTCGCTCGTTGATTCGCCTATTAGACTCTTCATGTTGATTTAATCGACCCAAGATTGTGCCTATTATGTCGGTCAGATTGAGCTCATTCTCCGTTGCCTGAGCTGGCGTCCGCTCGGCTTGGTTCGTTTGAACTTGAGTTCGGCTAAGGGGTCTCGAACTCGTTTCTAGATTATCCCTGCACCCTGGGAGCTGAGTGTCGTCTGTGGAGTGATTTCTTGAAGTGTTATCCGAGCCACGGGGTTGCCGTGCTCGTCCTCTTGGTGACCCAATTCCATTCTACATGAGAGATATCCTTGCTCCCCCTACCTGGTGCGCCAAATGTTGTAACTAGGATCAAATCGAATGTATGTTTGAGGGGAGGTTGAATTGTCCCGTTTATATAATGAAAGCGGATTACGAAAAGGGTTCGGATCGAACAGAATTACAAAGAGGATCGAACTTGAACCGAGTGTATTTAGATCGACCTCGAGGTAAACAGAATATTAACTAGTATGTAAATCCTTTGCCCAATGATCCAAGATGGTCTTCTAGTGACTCTTCACCTCCTTTTATAGTGTTTCAAAGCAAGGGTTTTGACACCTAATCATGGTTACTTTTTAATTATGGAACAAATCTTGGTTTAGGTTTAGGTTTAATGATACGATGAAGTGGTCGAAAATGTGTCAAACAAATTACGACTATTTTTTACCAATAATCATATTTTCCTTTTTAAAAAAACAACTTAAATAAAAATGAACTTTTCATCAAAATTTGGTTAGAAAATTTTGACCAATATTCAACCAATTGTTTTTGTCATAAATTTTCGACCAATTTTTGACAAATCTTTGAATCCGTTAAAAGTTGGTCAAAAAATTTCAGCCAAATTTTGACGTCAAAAGTGTTTCTACACAGAACCGTTGTATAGCATTTGAAGACACTTTGATGCCATTTGGAATGTTTCCATTGGTTGCTGAATTTTCTAGTAATTAAATTAAATAAAAATATTAAAATCAAATAAATTAGAAAACTAGTGAGAATGTCACCATTATGGGTGCTCTTATATATTTTGTTTTGTAGGAATATGTCTTCTCACTAGTATTAATCAAATATATTTTGCAGAAGAAGTAATACATTCGGCAAAGTCACAATCACAAAATACAATGTCACCTCGAGTGATTTTAGAATCTTAAACGATTGTTAAACACGTAACTTATACAAAACCCAATGGTAAGGCCAACAAATATTATTAAAATACACAACTTTACGTTAAACTATCATTTATTTTCTGCAGACGCTTCCAATGTCACTACTCGATCCACCGGTGCAATCAACAGTGTTTTAATTCGGTAACAACGGCTCGATCTAGTCCAAACTTCTTAAGCCCCCGAAGTAAACACACGCATTACAGGTTGTTTCAAGAAGCGACGTCGTTCTGTATTTATCTTCCCCACCGACAACCGGCATGGCTACGCCTGGTTTAGCCGGATTCTGAAAGTCTTCTCGGTATGTTCTTCCTAAAACACCCTCCACGTTGGAAGACAACCTTAAGAACCGAAATTGAACATCGAGATGGGCAAAACAGTCATTCTCAGGTAAACTGTATTTATGAATCATGTCATCTTCCTTTGTCACCGGAACAACATTGATCCAAATCTCGGCAAGTTCGGGTAAAGTGACCAGCACGGAGTTTAAGTCTGAAGTTCTCTCAACATGGATATAGCCGTCTCGAGAACTCCACACCGATGAATCTCCCTTTGGTAAAGAGATCTCTTCTCCCACATACGAAAGACGGAGATGGTCGACTTGATGGTCCCATTTCGCGGCCTTTGTTGCCTCGAGTGTAAAGGTTTTATTGTCAAGGCCGAAGATTAAACCCAAAGATTGAATCCATGTGAAGTCTCGGCTTCGGCCAGAAGGTCTAAGACCAATGAAACGTGCGTTGACTTGGAGGTTAGTGTCGGAGACGAGTGCAAAATGCTCATCGCGTTTCCCATGAAAGTAGAAGACGATTCCGTCACCGCCAATAAAACGTGGGTCTAAGCATGCCGATCCTTTGCCATTGCAATTAGGCTTCCTATCTGTTATATGATATGGTTAACTTTTGGGGTTAGATATGTTATGATTATCATTCGTTATGACATGATTCTTTCAGCAACATGCATGCATCATTCTACAAGAAAAAGACAAACATATATCGATAGAGGCAAGATAGGATCTTTCCTAATAGATCGTTTATAGTGTGACGACGAGTTTTGAATTTCAATATACAAACCAAAGTATAATCTTTTCGAAACATCCGAAATAGAATCTCTATAAACTATTTAACAACAATAAAATCTCGAGACTTACTTAAAAAAAAAAACGATTGAGAGATGAATTATTTTATGAATGATAGGTTAAATGAGGCAAAAAAGTTTTTTATATTCAAAGGAGAATGGATCACAATCAATTTGATATTGTTTTAGAGAATATATTATGAAAGGATTGACATATTGTTACTTACTTCGGCAAGTGGCTTTGCATATAGGATTGAAGCAATCGATGACGCATGCCTTAGAGCTGCCAGTAGGAGGCGAAAACGAAGGGCATTGCTTTGGACAAGTCTGCTTTTTAAGGAAGCATGGACTCTTTCTTACGAAACATGTCTTTGTTTCCGATGCTGCTTCGAGTTGTACAATGACCGTGAACGCATATAGCATGACCACCAATCCAACGTAGAACCCATTGATGCACTTTAGATCTCCCTTCATTGCTCTTGAGATATGAACGATTGTATTCCTCAGGACTCATGTACCCTTTTTATAGAAAGCATGCATGTTTGGCAACTTGGCATTTTCTTTGGAATAATTAAACAATTCATGTGTATGTACACACCATAATACCAATTCTATAGGTTTGTTTTTAAAAGCAATTCTTTAAGACACTTATATTGACATTCTACCAAAATTAATTGTTTAAGTGGACGAAATTCTTATTTTTGTGATCTATCTATAGTTACACATAATTTTTTTTAGCACACACAGATTTATATACTTTTTGGAATAGTTTTTATATTAGGCAACAATTATTCAGCCAGTCTAGCAATACTAAAAATGATATTTGTGATCTAAGAGTTGGAGAACAGCTAAGTTTTTGTATAAACCGAGCATATCGGGTAATGCGATCAAGCAAATCAGGCATATATATGTAGAGACATATCGTAGAACAAAAGTGCATCGTGTGATGGCCCTTCTGGGAAAAAGCCACTCTATAGCACTTCGGTGCGTTTCTACCGAGGCTTTCCGGATCAGCCGATAGAGTTTATAGAAAAAACAAAAAACAAAAGTGCATCAAACGGTTCAAGTGATACAAATACATATAAAATGAAACATATACAAATCAAACAAATATGACGATTTAAAATATATAAATATATATATGTTGTAGTGGTGAATATCAAATTTTAGGCTCCAAAATCTACAAAGCATGGTTTGGATGTGGTTTGGATGAAGAAACGGTTAATCAAGTGTACTTCACTATGTTTGAGATGTGGTTTGAAGGAAGAAACGGTTAATCACGCCTTATTTGAGTGCCAAATAGCTCAAGATATTTGGGCAAGGTTTTTGGCGCCAAGTGGAAGAGCAAGTTTACTATACTCCTCGATGTATGCAAATATAGACTATCTTTTTTGGAGGACTACAAGTGCAAATACAAATAATGTAGATAGTAACAGTTATCCATGGTTATTGTGGTACATTTGGAAATCAAGAAATAAGAGAGTTTTTAAAGGGATAGAGGCGGAAATGCAAGATGTTTTCAATATGGCGGTAGCTGATTTCCAAGAGTGGACGGCTGCGTTGACAAGGGAGAGTGAAATAGAGGATAGCATTCGTGAGACCCCCCATACGGTGGCTATTCATACACATCGATGGCGATGTCAGGTAGATGGATCGTGCAAAGACACAGACCCAACTTCAGGTTTGGGGTGGGTCTGTCTTCAGGGTGATAATATTCTATCTTTAGGTGCTCAAGGCGTATCCAAGCGACGGACTCCCTTACATACGGAGATGGAGGCACTAATATGGGCAATGTCCTGTATATTGGACATAAATATGACGTGTCCGGTGTTTGAAACAGATTGTTCTGACCTAGTGGATATCGTCCAACATCCAGAGGAGTGGCCGGCGTTTTCGATTCTTTCAGTCAAGCTCAGGAGTTTACAAGATCGAATACCCAACTTCTCAATATTTCACATACTGCGAACTATTAATCTAAAAGCGGACTGTCTGGTCCACTCAGCAAGATCTCGAGCTTTTCCTTTTTCTTATGTAAGCAATCTTCCACCGAGTTAGATCTCCGACTCGAATGAGTGTTTCTAATTAATAGTTAGGTTGAAAAAAAAAAATCTACAAAACATATCAGGAATGTTTATATCTGTTAATACGTGTAAATGACACAGTGTCATTGGGTAAGGCACTTTCCAACTTTGCACTTTTTGTTTGTTTGTTGCGAAAACGTGGATGTCTGGTTAAAGATCCACTATTGTTTACTATTAGTGGAATTTCAACAAAGCTAGTTTTATCGTAAGTGTTTATTAATGGTTAAACGCTGGTTTGGTTTTCGTGTTATTTCGTATAGTCTCTACGAATATTTAAACAGATCACAGTGAATGACGAACACGAAAACGAAACTAGCTTTAAATAAACAAAAGAAAATGGTTTGTATTTAACACATAAAAGTATTGTTTATTTGGATCTGTTAATTGATATTCTTCCAAGAAATATAGTCAAATATTCTACCTTGCTCTTTACTTCCTTTATTATTTTGTTGCAATATTGATCATATGAATTTTGTTTTCGTACAACAAATTTATAATATAATGGATTTTAAAGTATGTGCAAGTGCATAATTGTTATAATTCCATTAACTTAAGGGAGTCAATGTTTGAAATAAATGGCATGTGCCATTCTTGTTGACTCTCTATTAAAGTTGATGCTTAAGTTTTTAGTTGCGGTAATCGGTTGACTTATTACGATAAAGAACTTTAAGTGTACTAAAAAGTAATTTGTATTATAGTTTGCTTATTTCTTTCATTTTTTAAGTATTGTTCCATACTTAGAATTCATATTTTAATAAGATTTTGATGAGAGATCTAGTCCACGAACAGTTTGTGATCAAGTTAGAATATGAAATGTCTCTAACCAGTGGAGAACAAAATATAATCTGAGATGATTGGTAAAAAAGATTCATATGAAATGGTTTCTTCCAAAGATTGCAGCGGATTTCTTATAGAGATGAGGAAAAATGTTGGGTTGATGGAGTACTTTAACAAGGGATTGAATTGATATTTTCAAAACTTTGAAAGTTTTCTTAACTATCAGCTTGATTTTGACAAAGATATTACACACTAATATCAAAATCAAGATATGTTAGATACTACACAGTGATACAATTGATCAAACAGAATTTAAAAAAGTTAATAAAAAAGTTTGATCAACTTATCCAATAATAGTGTCTTAATATTTATAGAAAAGATGAGACTTAGGAAACGTTTTTAGGGCTCTTCAAAATACATAAAATTAAATCTAAACATTGAACATTGTGACTTGTGGCTTGTGAGAGTAGAGTACATGCCATATATGCTTCTTTAAACGCTCCCAGGCACTATTACCGAGAAAGATCCTTACCCGGTAATATTGACACTAAGTCAACCTTACCCAACGGTCTCTTTTCCACTTTTGGTGTCCTCCATTAAAAACCCTAATTTGACCAACCTTTCTTTGCTTCTTCTGGAAGAAACCACCGAACAAGATAATCTCTGAGCCAGGATTAGGGCCAGCTCTCCGGAACTCCGGGCTATTTGAATCCTCAGAGATGGTATATCTCCTTACCTCTCCATGTATCACCTTCTGTAACACTCTAGACTGATCCCCTCCAAGGATTGACCCAAAGTTTTCAGGTTATCCCTCCTTTTTCCTCAACTTACAAGCTTATAATCTAGTCTGATCCCCTCAAAGGATTGCTCAGCCGGATAAACTACAAACTTAGACTTATCCACTCTACGGATCAAAAGGAGACTCAACCAATAAGAATGAGTAGAAGTTTTTCGACGATAGAGAAAGGAAAAGGACTTGTAGTATCTGAGGATCCTCCTCGAGCTGCTAGAGTAAAAGTCCCAGATTTTGACTCATCGGAACTAGTCCACAACCATGATCTGCTGTTAGTCGGACGCATCACTAACCCTAAGATACAAAAGATGTGGGCTCTCCTTCCCTTCTTTGCATACCACTGGAAAGTATCTAGTAGACCTATATGAGCAGATCTGGGACAAGGAAGGTTCCAGTATCAATTCGCCTCAGAGGAAGACCTGTAAAAGGTGTTGGATAACAGACCATACTATTTTGCGCACTAGATGATACTTCTCCAGAGGTGGGAAAAGACAGTCTCACCCTCCTTCCCATCTCAAATTCCATTCTGGATACAGGTCCAAGGAGTCCCAAGCCACCTCTGGTCCAAGTTTACTTTGGAAAGTCTTGCTTCTAACATAGGCCACTTTGAGAGCTCTGAAATCACAAAAACTGCAGCAAAGATGCGAGTCACAGTTAATGGTTTGCTGCCTTTGATCACCTCATCTACTCTAGAATTCAGCAATGGGGATGAGGTACAAGCTAACCTGGTTTACGAGAAGCTAGAGAGACACTGTTCTAGCTACCTCATGCTTGACCATGATGTCAAGGATTGTCATGAAAAGGCAGAGGCTCCAATGAGGAGTGAAAAACAAACTCATCCACACTCAGAGGGTATTGTAAGATTACCTGGAAATACAAAGGAAAGATTGAGTACAAGGCATACATCTAACTACCAGAAGGAAACTAGAAACCCTAGGAAATGTGAACCTACTGGTCCCTCAGGTCAGAGGAGAAGACTGCTCTTTCCCATCCTCAAACTGAGAGACAGAACTATCAGACTGAGGCTGCGAGATACTCATATAACCCCACAAGGTCTCCTCACCCTACTCTTAACAGGAAAACAAAGGAACAAAGTTACAAAATGAAGGAAAGATCACCTCAGAAACCTATTTGGGTGGAAAAGAGACAAAGAGAACTCCCTAGAGCTCTCCTCTCCTCACCAGAAAGGTCAGAGACTTCAAGAGAAAGAAGACCTCCTTAGGAGAGAGTTCCCCCTGCAGAAAAAGCACCTGAAACCCCTCCACCATTGGCAATGCAAGTGGCTATTGGGGAAATTAGGGAAGTTATGACACACTATTGCAACTGTCATGACCCTTGTGAAAGCGGTGCAAGGAAAGACAGAGCTAGAATAGCTGAAGAACAAGGTGAATACGAAGAAATAGCAGCTCACATGGTGAGAGCAGCTATAGAGTATGAAGAGAAGGAAAGACTACTCAACCTGCGCATGGAAGAGGACCTGGTCCAGTTAAAAGTGGCTAATCAAGCGGCTACAACATCATTGGATATGGTAGAGATTGACCGCATACCAGTCAGACAGAGACTGGGCCCCCTTAATGCTACTCATGGCTTGTCCCCTCCAGCTATCAACACCACTTCCCCCCACCTGTGAAGAGAAAGCCTGGGAGACCTCCTGGGAAGAACTTAGTGCCAAATACATTGATGGGAATGGTACCTAAAATCAGAAGAGTAGCTGGAATTAAACCTTCACCAAGAAGAAAGTCAAGTCAACCAACTAAGAAAGTAGGAAAAGCAAAGGAAGCTCAAAGGAAGGAGTCAAAGGCTGGTCCTAGTGGTGTTAAAAGAAGGTTAATACCTCAACCATCAGAAGTACCAGACTAGTAACCATCTCAGCTTCCAAGGAACCAGAGGAATGCGGATTTTCAAAATCCGTCTTCTCCTGTTCCTTAAAAATTGCAGCCTGGAACTGTCAAGGGTTAGGGAATCCCGAGACAGTTCGTCGTCTCAAAGAGATATGTAAGCGCGTTGACCCTGACATCATCTTCTTATCTGAGACCAAAAACCCAAATGCCTATGTCCTGGAGAAAATAAAGGAGTTAGGCTATACAGAACATTCTATTGTTCCACCACATGGTCATGGGGGTGGTGGATTACTACTGTTATGGAGAAATGAGCTTACCCTAGAGGTGTTAGCTTCAAGTGATAATTTTATGGATACTACTGTTACCTTTGAAGGGAAGAGGTTCTTTTCAATCTTTATCTATGGGAATCCTGATCGTGTTTTGAGAAGAGCGCTATGGGACCACCTGATCAGCCTGGCCCTGCTCAGAAAGGCTCATTGGTTTCACACAGGAGACTTTAATGATATTCTTGAAGATGCTGAGAAAGAAGGTGGAGTTACAAGAACTGAAGGTTCCAATGGTGACTTCAAAACTTTCTTCTCTGAAGGTGATTTATTTGATCTCCAACATTCTGGTTGTTCTCTGTCATGGAGAGGTTCAAGAGGTGACTTTATTGTAAAAAGTCGATTAGATAGAGCAGTATCAAATGGAGAATGGGCTGAAATGTTCCCTAATGGGAGATGTGAATACCTGAAATTTGAAGCTTCAGACCACAGACCAATCATCACATACTTTGACCCTAAGAGGAAAAAGAAGCGAGGTATGTTCAGATATGATCGAAGATTAAAAGGAAATGAAGAGGTAAAAGCCCTGGTATTTAAGGTTTGGTCTGAAGGTAGAACACTTACAGTTCAAGATAAGTTGGATCAGTGTAAAAAGGCTATTGTATGCTGGAATAGGGATCAACAGAGGAATAGTCAACTTAATATCCAAGATCTCAAGACTGAGCTAGATGAGGCCATGACTGATATTGGGACAAATACTGACAAGATAAATGAGATAAAAGAGAAGCTGAACCTGGCCTATATTGCTGAGGAAAGCTTCTGGAAGCAGAGAAGCAGGCAACTGTGGTTAAATCTTGGTGACCGCATGCTGCTACTCAAAGCAGATTTGTCAGAAATAAGATTTCTATAATAGAAGATGAATCTGGTCAAGCTATATTTGAAGAAGAGAATATCACTAAGGTGATTACTTCATATTTCAAAAATCTATTTACCTCAAATAATAGCCCGCCGGAGCAATATTTGAAGGTGATACAAGCTGCCTTGAAGCCTGTAGTCTCTGATGAAATGAATCTGGCCCTTATTCAGTTACCTTCTGATGAAGAGATACATGAGGCTTTGCTTGCAATTCATCTTGACAAGGCCCCTGGGCCAGATAGTTTCTCAGCTTGTTTCTTCCACTCAAACTGGGATATAATTGGCAAAGACCTGATATCTGAAGTCAGATCCTTTTTTGTGTCTAGAAAAATAAAGAAGAATGTTAATGAGACACATATCCGTATGATACCAAAAATTACTAGCTCTACTAAGGTGGCTGACTACAGACCTATTGCCTTGTGCAATGTCTATTACAAAGTCATCTCTAAACTACTGGCAAGAAGAATGCAACCTATACTGTCTGAGCTAATCTCAGAGGACCAATCAGCTTTTGTCCCCAAGAGGGCAATTTCTGATAATGTCCTCATTACTCATGAAGTGCTTCATTTCCTAAAGAATTCAAAGGCTGAGGAGAGGTGTTCTATGGCAGTAAAAACTAATATGAGTAAAGCTTATGACCGCCTGGAATGGGGTTTTGTGCAACAAGTGCTAGAAAAGTTGGGATTTCATCCTACTTGGGTGAAGTGGCTTATGCAGTGTATTACTACAGTGTCTTTCTCATTCCTAGTCAATGGGGCTCCTACAGGTCTCCTCAAACCTAAGAGAGGATTAAGACAAGGTGACCCTATATCCCCTTACTTGTTTATAATGTGTGGAGAAGTGCTCTCTGGTCTGTGTCTGTGGGCTCAGGAAAAAGACAAGCTCAGAGGTATTAAGGTGGCTCGTGGCTGTCCTAGCATCAATCACCTTTTATTTGCGGATGACACAATGTTTTTCTGCAAGGCTAACAAGAAAAGCTGTTAGCAATTAAAGAAGATTCTCACAAGGTATGAAGAAGTCTCAGGCCAACAGGTGAACTATCAAAAATCCTCCATCACTTTCTCAAGAAAGACACCTGCTAGCCTGAACAGTAGAATGAAACAGATACTACAAATCGACAAAGAAGGAGGTGTAGGAAAATACTTGGGTTTACCTGAACATTTTAGCAGAAGAAAGAAGGATCTCTTCACTTCGATTGTTGACAAAATAAAACACAAGGCTGCTAGTTGGTCCACTAAGCTCCTGTCAGATGCGGGAAAAATGGTCCTGTTGAAAAGCGTATTGTCTGCGATGCCCACCTATGCGATGACCAGCTTCAAACTCCCTCAGTCCTTGTGTAAAAGGATCCAGTCAGCTCTTACTCGCTTTTGGTGGGACTCTACACCTGAAAAGAAAAAAATCAGCTGGATAGCTTGGGACAAGATGACAAGACCCAAAAACATGGGAGGTTTGGGTTTCAAAGACATAAACAATTTTAATGATGCCTTACTTACTAAGTTGAGCTGGAGGCTAATCAATAACCCAAAGGGCCTCCTTGCCAGAACCCTAGAAGGGAAGTATTGCATTGATACCCCTTTTCTAGAGTGTTTAGTGCCTTCAAATGCATCTCATGGATGGAGAAGTTTGATTTGTGGCAGTGATCTACTGAAGAAACAACTAGGCTGGGGTATTGGTGATGGAACAGAGATAAAAGCGTGGAGTGATGCTTGGTTATCCACAAGCGATAGGGTTCAACCAATGGGACCAACTCTAGAAGCCTTGGAACATATGAGGTTAAGTGACTTGATCCACCCAAACTCTGGTACCTGGAATATAGAGAAGATTGATCATGTTATCCCCCATTGTAAAAATCTGATCATGCAACTGAAACCTAGTATTCTAGGAGCCAAAGATAAGAGAATCTGGTTAAAGACCCCAACGGGAGAATATACTACAAAGTCGGGCTATATTGAAGCTAAAAGGGAAGAGAGGTGCAGGGTACTCATCTGATGTCAGCTGTAGACTGGAATAGTTAGGTCTGGGGTCTTAAGGGACCTCCAAAAATCAAATTGTTAATCTGGAAAGCTCTTCATAATGCGTTGTCAGTTGGCAACCAACTTCTGGTGAGGAACATAGCTGCTGATAATAAGTGCTGCCGTTGTGAGGGGTTAGAAACTATCCTTCGTCTCCTTTTCTATTGCCCCTATGCACAGCGAGTTTGGAGAGAAGTTAGTGGCGAAATCTTCGACTCATCTCTGGTCCCAACTGTAAGAGAAGGTATGGAAAAGGTAAAGAGCTTATTCTCCTTACCTCCCTTGGGTCTTGATAAGGGTATTTTGTTTCCTTGGATTTGCTGGGCTCTGTGGATTTCCAGAAATCAACTTGTTTTTAACAAGCGTGATTTCTCGGCTCCTGAGACGGTGATAAAGGCTGGACAAGATGCGAGGGAATGGAATAGGGCACAATCGACTCCAAACACCTCGCTGACTATTAGTCAACCAAAAACGAAGAATCCAAATCCTAGTAAGGAAAGATTCATTACCTATCACTCTGATGCGGCATGGATTGCTGCTTCAGGACGTGCCGGAATTGGATGGACCATTGAGTTGACCCCGGGTTATACCCTGGATCACTCCTCTGCGACCTCCGATGTCTCGTCTGCGCTAGCCGCGGAAGCCCTTGCGATGCGATCGGTTTTTATTGAAGCCCTAACCCTTCAAATCCCGAAGATCATCATCAAGTCAGATGCTCAGAAACTGATTCGAGCTCTCAATTCGAACCTTCCAATAGCTGAAATTCATGGAATTTATTATGATCTCCAAATCTGCTCAAAGCTTTTTGATTCAATCGTGTTTGTTTACATCCCTCGATCAGAGAACACAAAATCTGATCTTTTGGCCAAAACGGGCCTGAATATTGTAATGGGCTAGCCCTTTTGAAATTAAGTAATAGAAGTTGTTGTTCAAAAAAAAAAAAAACATTAAACATTATTTGACCAACATAAAATTCAAAAATAAGTTCTTAAGCATGTTTTTTGTCGTTGGTTTTTAAAGCGTTTTTAAAAGCCAATGATAAAGTAATTTTTTGACTCATTAAAACTTTAATGTGAACACTTTGGCAAAAAACATATTAAAAGAAAAATAGTACAGTTCAAATTACCAACCTTAATTACCATGGGTGGAAACAGTTTGGTGTCACAACCAATACCATTGGATTAGCCAATATTTCAAATCCGCTCTTTACTTACGTGAAAAGCATGATAAAAACCTGGTTAAACGCCTTATTTTTTTTATCTAGTCATAGGTCTGGCTGGAACTTTTAACATGTCTTCAACAATTTTAGTGTCAATATTTACTAAATCTATTTTTAAACTTTATTGCTTCTTCAAGTACAAGCTCTTAATGTGTATGGACTGTACGGGCTGTACGGCCAAGTACACATCCGTACAGAAGGTATAAGGAGCCGTTGGACACTTGTGTTTGAATAAAGAAGATTCAAAGGAGAATATGACCGTTGCATATGGATCGGAATTGGAGAAGGAAGAAGACAAGGGATAAAGAGACCACTTGCAACCTTATATTGAAGGAATCTTTTCAAAGTATTTTGAAAAGTAAAGGCTCCTCATGTAACGGCTATAAGCCTTTGGTTCTCTATATAAACACTTGTAATGCCACTTGAATCTACAACATTGATAATAAGAAGTGGTCTTTTCTCTCTTAAGTAATTAGCTTAATCTTTCAATGTAATCTTTAAGTAGTTTGCTTTTGTAGAAAGGCTGCCCTTAAGGCAGCCTTATCACTTCTCAAACACTTCACTAAACTCTTCTTAATCTGTTATTTACTTGCTTAATCTCTAGTTAATTGATTCATAGATCCGTTCTTTACATAGCACACAAACCAAAAGTGTTGTGATGCTTATAACAGATCTAGCTTCATACTAGAGTAAATATACTTGTTAGGATCGGTTTTACTCTCTAGTAATCTCGGTTCTATCAAGATCTAATGAGTGAATTCCATCACAAGTTGATGATCTCCTCTTAATCTTGAGAATGAGTTATGTGTGGGTTTAAGAGGATTCAATCACTAGTTGATTATATCCTCCATTCATGAGCTTAATCTCATGAATTCCAACAAGCTGGTCCTTAGATTCTAATTTCTCTTGTCATAGGATCATATCATATCCCATATCATATATATTATTTTTGTTGCTAAAATTTGATGTCCCCCATATCATATTTACGTATGAATAACATACAATTTCATTTATTGATGGTTTGGAGTCTTTGCCACACTTTTGTATTTCACTTTATCACTAACACGAACTTCATAATATCAATGAATTAATGTATTTTTATTTAATCTTCTTCACAAAGCATTCTCTTGTAATGCATGAAATAACTATATACATATATACATAATGGATATGCTGTATTTAGTTTTTTTCAGAGAGCTCGTTTCTTTTTCCCATGCATCATAGTATCAAGTAGCTTCTAGCTCCACTTGTGTTGGAAGTCACATATCTATTTTTATTTCAACTGCATAAATAATTTTTTTGATACATTTCTAAATTTCTTACTTCATCATATGATCTAATTTGATTTCATATTGTATTACATAATCATTGTAGTAGAATATGAACTTTAAAGAATATTTTTATTTTAAATATTTTGTTTTTCTTGAAAATTAGAGGTTGAACCAAATTAGTATCTCTCTGTTATAAATTGGATAATTATCCATATATAATACTAATTACTACACTATGGGGAAAGCTTATTTACCCTACTATGAAGAAAGGTTAATTACCTTGCTATGAAGAAAGTTTCTACCGTCATATCTCTCCTATTAAGGTGTGCTATGTTGTAAATAAGATAAGTCGAAATAATAAGAGGCTTTAATACACATCTCTCTCAATCTTTGTTTTTGTTCTTTAACATTTAGTCTTCAACTTTCTTTCGCTTGTTATTATACTCGGCAAAGCAAACCATATACATATATTATAATAGAGTTCTTAATACGTTATCAGCACGATTGCTTCTCAATCTGTTCCAATCAAATGGTTCTGATTAATCTGTTCCGATCATACGTTAAGGAGGTAATCTCTAAACTTATGCTAAGTTAAATATGTGTTTATTTTATTTGAGATTATATATCTATATATCGTATATATGGAGTGCAAGGTTTGCCTTCTCCTTAGTTTTATAGTAGACTATGTCTAGTAATAATTATATGAAAAAGACATATAATATGCAATATCTTTTCGGATTGATCATTATATATGGTAGGTGATGCCTCCTTTTATCAAAATAAATTTAGGATTGATCTATGGTAGGCGCGGTGTTTCGGCTTATTAATACCCGCACTCTGGGGGTAATGAGAAAATTGGTATTTACTCTTTGAGAGAGTGCTTATAAATACCTCAACTCAATAAAATTCAAGTTTTTCAACCCGAAATTAAAAATTCGGCTTATAATTGATTAGAATATAAAAAAAGGTTCTAGAAAGAATCAAACCCTGCACCTCAAACTTAGCAATTCATCTCAAAACTAGTTAAGCTACTATATTCTTTTGATCAATGTTCTCCCATAAATTGCAGCGGATTTTGGATTCAATAAATTGCAGCGGGTTTTCTAATCTAAAACCTAAAACAACCGAATTCTCAATCGTAAATCTGATTTCAAGAAGAAATCTAATTCTGTGATTCTTTTGTTTTTTTGTTAGTGTAAAAGATAATGAAAATTGTGAATCATCTTCAGTGTGCAAGTGAATGTAATGCAATTGTTGTTGGAATTGACGTTGCAAAGAATTGATGTAATTTTTATGATTCTAATTAGGTTTTTCGATTCTTTTAAGATCTGTTGTTTATTCTAATTAGTTAATGGGCTTTGCTGACTAAGCATCCTAGTCAACACCGTTAACACCAAAACTAACTCCGTAATCCATGAGATTTTTATAAGCCGCATTTTTAATTTCGGGTTGAAAAACTTAAATTTATTGAGTTGAGGTATTTATAAACACTCTCTCAAAGAGTAGGTACCAATTTTGTTACTACCCCAGAGTTCGGGTACTAATAAGCCGAAACACCTGAGTTAGGGTATTTATAAGCACTCTTTCAAACAGTAGGTACAAATTTTCTCAGTAACCCAGAGTGCGGGTACTAATAAGCCGAAACGCCTCCTTTGATCAAAATTTGTGTCTCTATAATCTTATGGTACGCTTGCCTCTTTGATTATGTGGAAGACCATGCCAATTGATTTATTATTTTTAATTCAGTTATTATTATTTGCTTTCATTTTTATTATCGCATATTATATATTTTGCGTTTAATTTATGCTGTTATTATGTTCAATTTTTTTATCATGTCTAATTAAATTTAAAATTCAAAGGAAAATAAATTTTCTTAGGAGAATTTATGATGCACATGTTAAAATAAAATTGGATAGTGCAAATGCTCTAGAAGAGTAAAATGTACCAGAAAAGCATATGGCTAAGACATGTTCGTATATATTCGTATATACAGGATATAAAAATGGTAAAATGACAAAGTTAGTAAACCTAAAGTTTACTAAATTAGTTAAATATGCTTAGTAGTAAACCAAAAGTTTTACTATTAAATCAAAGAATTGAAGTTTATGACAAGTCATACCATTTAGATCATACAATGATATGAAGGATCATTGAAAATTTATATGAAAATCAGAAGTTTGTCACTTAGTATGTCTTATGCAAAAATAAAACCATCATGAGAGATACATGAATGAGTCACCATCTTTGGTTATATGACTCATGGAATATAGTGGTTGAGTTCTTTAATCTCCAGAATTACACTCCCAAGTGTAACCAATCTTAAAGCGAGATTCAGTTCAAATTAATGGGCCAGAAGATTTATTATTTTGAAAGGAGTTATTAGGAATCTCACATGAGTTCTTTATAGATCCAAGATTGTATGTGGATATTTAAAGTGGGATTCAATGCGAGATGGATAGACTTAGAGTGTCATCATCTCGAGGGGGAGAATTAGTTAAGGATCTAAAATAAATACATGATCTAAGATGGAGATGTTGTGATCCTAAGGTGGGATTTAATGCGAGATGGATTAGAGTGTTATTGTGACGCCCGTGAACCAAAAATTTAGAGAAGGGAATTGAATTGGACCGAATGGTTTAACTTTAATTGTCCGGTTTAGCTTGTTTGGGTTAAGGGAACCCTAGGGCTCGTTTATAAGAGGGAGCAACCTCCCTTTTGTGCAGAAAAACGTGATAGAGGCTGAAAGATTGGAAGAGAAGAGAAGAGAATTCGTTTTGGTGTTTGTAGAAAAGAATGAGATGAAGACAGTTCTGACGCATTTTAGAAGAATAGAGGATCGAATAACCTAATCTATTTGGATTGGAGTGAAACTTTTAGGGTAAGTTCTCCACTCTTATACCTAGCTTTATACGAAATCGGATTGTCTTTTGGGTGAGTATTCTGAGATTTATTGTTGTTTTACCGAGAGAGGTTCCTGCAGAATTGGATCTGCGATCAGTCTACTTCGTGGGTGTTTTCCCGTCGAACCAGAGGGAGTTAGGAAACGATCTGCATATTGTTGGAAAGGTCTCGGTCTCACGATTCTAGATGAGTTTTCTGATCATGATTCTGAGGTAATCTCCGTTCTCAGTGTGCTTTCGAAGTCGGCGTATTGTTTCTGTTTTTAGAAAACCCTAATCCGGTTTAGGAGAAACTCGAATTGGTTTGGTTTAGTTAACCAGATAGGTTTGGTTTGGTTTGGTTTAGTTAACCAGTTTGGTTTAATTTGGTTTGGTTTGGTTTAGTTAACCGGATTGGTTTGGTTTGGTTTAGTTAACTAGATTGGTTTAGTTAACCGACTGGTTTGGTTTGCCTTGTTCATTAGGCAAAGGAGGAGAGTTGCCAGAGGTTGAGGTCTGAGGCAACTATTAGGCTAAGGTGAGTGCGTGACCATGGCTTCTGGGCCGGTGGATTCGGTAGGGTTGTTTGGTGATAGGTTTAGAACGAATTGATTGATATTGATGTGTTTGTTTGAGACTGTGTATTGTGTTTGTTGTATGTGGATTGCTGTTTTCGACAGGTATGTGAGGTGCTGTCGATCGACACCTAGAGGGTGCGTCGATCGACAGGCACATGCAGAAGGTGTCGATCGACACCTAGTGGTAGTGTCGATCGACAGCCTGTCTGGTTGGCTGTGGTTGAGCCGTGTTGTTGTGTTTTGTGTGCTGATTGATGTATGTTTGCCTGAGCGGATCCATCGCGTCTGAGTGCGCAGTCGTAGATGGGAGGACCGTCTCACTGGGTATTTGTGATAATACTCACGCATCTCTTTTTTCCATGTGATGCAGGTAAAGGCAAAATGTGATCGTGGAATTACGGTTAAGAAGAGGGAGATGATCTAGGGTCTCGGTTTCGTGCAGTGTGTTTATGTTGTTTCCATTTCTGTTTTAGAACCTCGTTAGGTTGCTGGTTTTATTGATTTGGATTTGTTGTTGGAATTGATTGGTTAGATTTTTAATAGATTGGTTTTATCTGGTTTACTGGTTATTGTTCGGTTATCCGCTGTTGTCTGTTTGCATGTGTTGCGTGGTTGTTGAGGATAGCATTTATGGGAATGCTAGTCCGAGACCAAGGGTTAATTGTTTAAAAAAAAAAAAAAACGGGTCGGGTCGTTTCAGTTTGGTATCAGAGCGATACGGTTTTAGGACGGGTTAGAACTGCTAGGATTGTAATTTGGTTAAATTGACAATTCTGTGAGTTTGGGGGTTCTAGATCATCTTCCTTCGAGCCTTCAAAGAGATTCCACGGTAAGTGTGTTTTGTTGTTATTCTTTAGTGCTTAGCTTGTGTACTGTAGTGGTACATGGTGTTAGCTAAAGGCACTAGAGAATGTGGCCGTGGGGGCCGGGGTGACTGTGGAGGTCAGGATTATGGTCGGGGACCAGTGAGTGAGTCGACAAGGGATGCGGCTCAGGGTTCCACGGTTGAGACTGTGACAGATCTGTAGATGTATCAGGAGGGTCTGTGTATTAGTACGAGTGCCAGTGGGAGTGCCTGTGTGAGAGCCATTGTGAGGGTTGTGGGGCCAGGGCTGGTACTCGAGCTGGTGCTGGATTGGCTCGCTGTTCGGGTGCGCCCGCAAGAGGAGTCCAGGTGACGAGTTGATCGTCTGGCAGATCTATTGCAGTAGGTGTTGTTGCGGCACTAGAAAGTGAGTCTGCCGGGAGTGCGACTCAGAGTGTTGTGCGAGTGGCTGAGAGGGATCCGTAGACATTTCATGACGGCTTGAGCGCCATTTAGACTGCCAGCGTGCAGCCAAGTGTGAGCGCCAGTGTGAGGGCTGGTGGGGATAGTGTGGTCCCAGGTTGATTGTCGGGGGCCGGTGTGGGTCCTCGTGAGGTTGGTAGTGCGGGTGCGCCCGCGGGTGGGTTCAGGATCGAGATGATTGTCTGGCGGATTGGCTTTAGCAGGTGTGGGAGCGGTTACCAAGTGCGGTGCCAGTTAGGCTCCGGTTATGCCACGAGTGGCAGAGGTGCGGCAGAAGGCTGCGGTTGTTGGTAGGGTTCCGTCTTATCTGCGGATAAGGGAACAGGTGCAGAGGATTGGTATAGGATTCTTTGCGAGTGGTGTGTTGCAGCTAGGAGGGTTCAGGCAGTGTTGGCCTGGGCGGACTTTTGGGCAGAGTGTGATGCCAAGTTCTTTCCTCGAGAGGCTGCAGATCGTTTTGAAACGAGATGTTAGGAACTGGATCTCTGAGAGAGATCCATTCATAGGTAGGTGTTGGAGTTAATCAGCTCAAAGTTTGGGCTGGTTTATGCTAGTAGAAGCATGGAGGGCGAGGAGGCCGGGACAAGAGGTTCTTGAGAGGACTTCGATCTATGGAGGAGAATTTCTGGCTACGCATGGCCGGGCGAAGGAGGTGGATATTCTAGTAGCGGGTGAGTTGATGACAGCGGACTTGGTGTATAGTCTAGTTGAACTGTATGTTTGGATCCTGTGTATGGATTGGCTTGATCAGTACATAGTTCATCTGGATTGTCACTGGAGTCGAGTTGTGTTGGAGCGTAGTAGGAGAAGGTTGGTTTGTCAGGGAGTGAAACCGACTTCTGAGAGTCTCGTGATCTCTTGGGTGCAGGCTGAGGCTATGACTGAGAGGTTGCGAGGCTTACTCGGAGACTGTTTTGCTGGCGGAGTCTGTAGGTGAGGTTGCAGTGAGGGATATTCGGGTTGTCCAGGAGTGTGAGGATGTCTTTTAGTGGCTGCGGGAATTGCCGTAGTCGCGGTCGGAATCTCGCACGATTGTATTAGAGTCTGGGACGACGCCGTTATCTAAGGCACCTTACAGAATGGCTCCAGCAGAGCTGAAAGAGTCGGTGACGCGGCTAGCAGTTTTCTTGAATAAAGATTCTTTGGTCGAGTACTTCACCGTGGGGAGAACCTGTGTGTGGTGTTGAGGAGTTGTGGTAGTTTCTGGTTGTGCTTTGTTTATCAAGGGCTTAACCGAGTCACTATGAAGAACAAGTTTCGCCTTCCGAGAATTGATAAGTGGTTGGATCAACTGTGAGGGGCTACTTGGTTCTTCAAGGTTGACTTGGTATCCGGTTAACACCAATTTTCTATTGATGAGGTGGTTGCTAGGAAAACAGCTTTCTTGACGAGTCATGAGCAGTGTGGAGTTAGTAGTGACACTTTTCGTGTTGACGAGTGCACCAGCTGCGTTTATGATGTTGATGAGCGAAGCCTTTCAGGAGTATCTGAATGAGTTCATGATTAACTTCATCGATGATATTTTGGTGTACTCGATGAGTCTGGAGGAACATGAGGTTCATTTGAGGAGAAATCTGGAGAAGTTGCGGGAACAGAAACTGTTTGCAAAGTTGAGTAAGTGCAGTTTATGGCAGAGAGAGATGGGATTTTTGGGTCACATCATTTCGGCAGAAGGGGTTTCTGTGGATCCGGCGAAGATTCAGTCTATCCGAGATTGGCCTAGACCGAGGAATGCAACTGAGATCAGGAGTTTTCTTGGGTGGCAGGCTATTATCAGAGATTCGTCAAAGGTTTTGCGAGTATGGCTCAGTCCATGACGAAGCTGACAGGGAAGGATGTTCCTTTCGTGTGGTCTGCTGATTGTGAGCTGAGTTTCGCGAAGCTGAAGACGATGTTGACTAGTACACCAGTATTGACGTTGCCTGAACCGGGTGAGCCTTATGTGGTGTACACAGATGCTTCGGGAGTTGGTTTGGGTTGTGTGCTGATGCAGCAGGGTAAGATGATTGCTTATGCTTCAAGGCAGTTGAGGAAGCACGAAGGCAATTATCCTGTTCATGACTTAGAGTTGGCTGCAGTGATCTTCGCGTTGAAAATTTGGAGGTCTTACTTGTATGGTGGCAGAGTTCAGGTGTTCACTGATCATCATAATCTGAAGTACATTTTTACTTAGCAGAATTTAAATGTACGAAAGAGGCGATGGTCGGAGTTGTTGGCTGATTATGACCTTGACATTGTTTACCATCCGGGTAAGGGTAACACTGTAGCTGATGCTCTTAGTCGAAGGATGTATGATTCATCCCAGGAGCGGGATGTGGAGGCTCTTGTGAATGAGTTGAGTACTTTGAGGTTGTGTGTTACTTTAGAGGAACCGTTGGGTTTAGCGGCGGCGGATCAAGCGGATCTATTGAGTAGGATCCAAGCAGCTCAGGAGAAGGATCCGGTGTTGTTAGATCTCTCCAAGTCTACTGGTTTCGAATATCAGATTTCTGCTAACGGGACTATCTTAGTGCATGGTCGAGTCTGTGTTCCTAAGGATGAGGACTTGGGGCAGGAAATTCTGAGAGAAGCTCATGCGAGTAGGTTTTCGATTCATCCGGGAGCGACTAAGATGTATCGGGATTTGAAACGGTACTATCATTGGGTCGGGATGAAGAGAGATGTGGCAGATTGGGTTGCAGCTTGCAATGTGTGTCAGTTGGTGAAGGCTGGGCACCAAGTTCCTAGTGGCTTATTGCAGAGTCTACCCATTCCAGAGTGGAAGTGGGACATGATTACCATGGATTTCGTAGTAGGGTTGCCGGTTTCTCGGACCTATGACGCGATTTGGGTGATTGTGGATCGACTGACTAAGTCCGCACATTTCCTGGCCATAAAGAAGACAGATGGAGCGGAGGTCTTGGTTAAGAAGTATGTGAAGGAGATTGTGAGGTTGTATGGGAGGCCATGTCGTACTCCGCTATGTTTTACCCAACTGGGGGAGAGGAGCATCTTTGGGGCTGATTTTGTTCAGGAGGAGACGGAGAAGATCCGTGTTGTGAAGCTGAACATGAAAGAAGCCCAGGATCGGCAGAAGAGTTATGCCGATTGGAGAAGGAAAGAGTTGGAGTTTGCAGTCGGAGATCGAGTGTATCTCAAGATGGCTATGATGCGGGGTCTGAACAGGTCCATATTCGAGGATAAGCTGAGTACGAGGTACATGGGTCCGTTCCGGGTTGTGGAACGTGTGGGACCAGTTGCTTATCGGTTGGAGCTGCCTCCGATTATGGAGAAATTCCATGATGTGTTTCATGTTTCGAAACTCAGGAGATGCTTGCACGCTTCTGAGGAGGTAGCAGTGACGATTCCTGCGGATCTTCAGCCAAATCTGACTGTTGGGATGAGGCCGGTTAGGATTCTTGAGAGAAGTATCAAGGTTCTGCGCCGGAAGAAAGTGCCGTTATTGAGAGTCTTGTGGGACTGTGACGGTATTCAGGGGGAGACTTGGGAACCAGAGGCAAAGATGAAAATAAAGTTCAAGAAGTGGTTCGAGAAGCAAGCGGAAGAGTGAATTCGTTTTTCTTTGTGGGTTTCTGTCTCGGTTTTTGTGTTGTGATCACCGTGTGTGGTGAGATTTTTGGTTGTGAATTCTTGTATTTTCATTAAAGTTGTAATGATTATGACATTTTTCCAGTGAATAAGAAATTGTTTTTCTTATGTTTTGACTTTGAGAGTCATGTGTTTGTGGTTAGAGAACCCCGAAATGGAAGTCTTATTGCGAATAGAACTTGCCAGTTTCGGTGGGGACTCTAACGGTTTGTGTGTGTGTGTGTGTGAGAGAGTCTCGGAATAGAAGTTTTACGGTGGTTAGAACGGTCTAGTTCAGGGGAGACTCTGTAGGGACATCCGAGGTGAGGGATGGTCCGGGTGATCTGTGATGATCAGGATTGTGATGGTATTCCGGGAGGGGAATATCGTGTGAGACCTTAGGAGGTAGTTCCGGTCAGAGGTGCATTATAGACGTCTAGTGTTGAGTCGTCCAGGGGATGTGTGGGTTCCCTGCATATCGATCGTTCGCCAGGATTGCGTAGATTGGGGACGTGAGGATATGGAGATAGCTTTTTGGGGATTGTGATCTCTGGCAGATCTTTGAGAGTTGTGTCTCTCCAGGGGATGTGTGGGTTCCCTGCATACCGAGAGCCTGATGGACTATGTGTTCTGAAGGTGAGGGGTATGGAGATAGTTCGTATCAGACATCGTCAGGACTGCGTGGACTGAGGTGGGTTGATACGAGGCACCGAGGGCTTGAGGGGTGGCGATCCCGAGAGTCAGAGGGTGTGGTTATGAGCTATGAGCGATCAATGTCGTAGACGGGTCTATATGCATAGGACGGATGTGAGCCTCGATAGGGTCTGGGAGATGTAGTCTCCGGTTTTACTGGTGGGTTGGCCAGGGGTTAGCTTGGTGAGTAGTGTTAGAGGATTCGAGGACGAATCCAGTTTTAGTGGGGGAGAATTGTGACGCCCGTGAACCAAAAATTTAGAGAAGGGAATTGAATTAGACCGAATGGTTTAACTTTAATTGTCCGGTTTAGCTTGTTTGGGTTAAGGGAACCCTAGGGCTCGTTTATAAGAGGGAGCAACCTCCCTTTTGTGCAGAAAAACGTGATAGAGGCTGAAAGATTGGAAGAGAAGAGAAGAGAATTCGTTTTGGTGTTTGTAGAAAAGAATGAGATGAAGACAGTTCTGACGCATTTTAGAAGAATAGAGGATCGAATAACCTAATCTATTTGGATTGGAGTGAAACTTTTAGGGTAAGTTCTCCACTCTTATACCTAGCTTTATGCGAAATCGGATTGTCTTTTGGGTGAGTATTCTGAGATTTATTGTTGTTTTACCGAGAGAGGTTCCTGCAGAATTGGATCTGCGATCAGTCTACTTCGTGGGTGTTTTCCCGTCGAACCAGAGGGAGTTAGGAAACGATCTGCATTTCTGTTGGTTTGGTTGGTTGGTTTAATCGAATATTTCTGTTTGGGTTAACCGACTGGTTTGGTTTGCCTTGTTCATTAGGCAAAGGAGGAGAGTTGCCAGAGGTTGAGGTCTGAGGCAACTATTAGGCTAAGGTGAGTGCGTGACCATGGCTTCTGGGCCGGTGGATTCGGTAGGGTTGTTTGGTGATAGGTTTAGAACGAATTGATTGATATTGATGTGTTTGTTTGAGACTGTGTATTGTGTTTGTTGTATGTGGATTGCTGTTTTCGACAGGTATGTGAGGTGCTGTCGATCGACACCTAGAGGGTGCGTCGATCGACAGGCACATGCAGAAGGTGTCGATCGACACCTAGTGGTAGTGTCGATCGACAGCCTGTCTGGTTGGCTGTGGTTGAGCCGTGTTGTTGTGTTTTGTGTGCTGATTGATGTATGTTTGCCTGAGCGGATCCATCGCGTCTGAGTGCGCAGTCGTAGATGGGAGGACCGTCTCACTGGGTATTTGTGATAATACTCACGCATCTCTTTTTTCCATGTGATGCAGGTAAAGGCAAAATGTGATCGTGGAATTACGGTTAAGAAGAGGGAGATGATCTAGGGTCTCGGTTTCGTGCAGTGTGTTTATGTTGTTTCCATTTCTGTTTTAGAACCTCGTTAGGTTGCTGGTTTTATTGATTTGGATTTGTTGTTGGAATTGATTGGTTAGATTTTTAATAGATTGGTTTTATCTGGTTTATTGGTTATTGTTCGGTTATCCGCTGTTGTCTGTTTGCATGTGTTGCTTGGTTGTTGAGGATAGCATTTATGGGAATGCTAGTCCGAGACCAAGGGTTAATTGTTTAAAAAAAAAAAAAAAACGGGTCGGGTCGTTTCAGTTATCATCTCGAGGGGGTTATTAAAGAATCCCACATTGACAAGTAAATTGATAATTTTGGTGAGTTTACATCCCAAGTATGATAATCTTGGTATTAACATCCCAAAGTTTATCATTTTTTGTATGTTGAGATAAGGTAGAAGATAGATGGGGTTATGTTCGTACTCATAATGATCAAAACGAATGAATACTAATGGTGAAATTTAATCTCTATGATTTGGCATAGAACATTGATATGCTCAAATTTACCCTGAGCTACTCTCTAAAATTAAGAGATCAACTGTAGTACATAGGGGTCGAATCACTGAGAATCGCAATCACACAATAGAATTGTAACTTCGAATTAAGCTAAGTGAATAATGTAAATATAAATGCAGAGGTAAACAAAACGATTGAAAGTTGTATTTGATTTAAATCCAATTAAACAAAACAATAAAGTTTTCGGGAATTTCTCAGGTAAAGCTAAATTGCAGATTGAATTACGATAAAATTTTATTAAGAACAGTTCTTGAGCTACAACACGAATATAAAGATAACCAACTCCCGTTGCGGAAGCTATCTAAGCTTAAATTCTAGAAAACCAAATCTCTTTGCGAATTATAACAACTTAAAAAAGCATTGAAGTTCAGGTTCAACTACTCACAAAGTCTGTACACCAAATCTCTTTGCGAATAGGAATTTTGCTCATCTAACATAGTTCAGAAAATCAATTATGCTCTCGCATCAATTTATTAACCTAAGATCATAATTCTAGGTGATCAATCTAGAACAAGCATTAAGAGTAATCTAGATGAAAAACAAGATGATTATCCTATCAATTATGTGAATCTAACAATCCATCTTTAACCTTTGAAAAACCCTAAACCTAACAAGCAAACTACTCAGACATGGATGCAGAAAACATGATGACTGAATAATACTGTATTAATAAAGATAGAGAAAGAGATACAAAAGGGTTCGAAGAAATCTGAATGGTCTGAAAACTTGTCTCCCTAACTCTCAAAATCTCTCTGAATCTCTAAGTCTAAAATTTGTGTTGGGTTTGATTTGTTATCTTCTGGAACTTCTGGGGCAAAAAGAAAATCTTCAGAATTGAAAAATCTTTCTTTTTTCGCGACATAACATCTTCCGTCGATCATTGCACAAGGTATGGCGTCGATCGACGCGCCAATCTAACGACAATTGAAAATCCGTCCTTGTGACTTCAGCTCGTCTTTCCTTGATTCTCCAAAATGATCCATAATCACCAATTAAGCTCCATTCATACACGAACCTGCCAAGACTTTAAAACACTAGAAAAATACCATAAAGAATCGATAAAACCAGGTTAAATCATGGCCAAAAGATGGTAAAAACCATGCTATATCAACTCCCCCAGACTTAGCTTTTGCTTGCCTCAAGCAAATTAGAGACTAAGAATGAAGTCGAGGTTTGAAAATTACGGGAACTCACTTATCCTTTGGAACATTGCTTTTGCTTCTTTGACTCTTTCGCTGCATATAAACAAAGTACCTTTGGCGGTCACGAATCTCAACCATCATAGGTTGGGCCTCAAATTTCACATTCTCCTAACTGTCGCACACTTGATCAAAGTGATGATGGAATTCTCTCTAATGATATCAACCAAGTAAAAGGCTAGGTATTTTATAAAAAGGCTTTTGGTGTTTAGTGGAGTTAAAGATGTTTAGGGGTTACCAGATTTTATTTGGTGGATGTACACATTATGCATAATCACAAGAGAGAGACTGGTCCAGTTGATGCCCACAATTTCTCATTCACATTGCACTCTCTCCTCCAAATCATAATCAGGAACTAAACATCATCATAAAGCACAAAAATCACAAGTCCCACTACTCACATCCATACACTCCATTCCTTGAGATTTTTCTAGAAGCTAGAGACTTATTGAACATGATCATTCCCTTTCCCTTATGATTTTTTTTTTTGACTAAACTAATTAGGGAATGATCTACATGAGTGTTAGTCTCGAAAATTACCATTGGTATTCATGAAATCCCAAGGAATGCCTAGCATCGCCGCTCATCGTAAAGTTCTTCAACAAAATCCTCGTCATGTGCAATTTCGTGAATGAATAACTGCGTTGGACCTTTTTCTCTCCGGTGTTTATACACATGCCTGCATATAAGTCAAAGGGAAAAGAAGATTGCATGAGGTTTGAACAAAGGTTAAGGTTAGGGGTTGGGTACCAACTAAAGATGAGCTAGCCATTCAGGATTAACAGAGAGTGGTAAAAAGGATAAGAAGTCCTGAATATTATTACTATCGTGACATCAATAGAGAGAAAATAGCGAGATGGAGATCAAGTATGGTAGTCTAGAGTTTGATCTACTTCGTTTTGCAAACCGCGATAAGAGGGGAACCTGTACTATCATTTGGCTTTGAATTCGCTCCATCCAAGGGCTTCATCGCAACAACTAATAAGTCGCAGAGACTAAGCATATAATCCTAGAAAAGGTCATCATTCCCTACAAGTTTTGACTCAAAAAACGACTTTTGACTCTCAAAAGAATAAACTATGTTAGCAACTACCTCCCCCAGACTTAAACAACACTGTCCCCAGTGTTAATTAAGCCTGCAATTGGTGAAAGAAAAGAAAATAAAGAGTTAGAAATTGTGAAAAAGAATCGGATCTGTGTGGGTGTGCTCGTCGATCATTGCAAGAAGATGCGTCGATTGACGCCAACAATCTGCATCGATCGACGGAACTGTTTGAAAACAAACCGCATATTGTTTCTGTTTTTCAAACTTCGTCTTTGTCATGTCATCCAAAGCTTAGTAACTGTTTGAAGCACTCAAAACAGAAACGATCAAAAGCACCAACATAATATAATTTAATCAAGTTCCCAATTTAGAATTTCAAAACAAACTAACTCAATAAAAAGAAAATAAAAGAGAAAGAAAAAGACTCATAGGTGGGTTGCCTCCCACCAAGCGCTTGTTTTCAGTCATTAGCTTGACTATGTCGGGGCTTAGGTCGGAGGTGGATCTCTGAAGTGCACTCCCCTAGACTTGCAAGGAACAATACCTGGAAAGAGCATCATAGTATTGTTCACCATCTCTTCGATAACAACCTCTCATTTCTCCCTCAACTCTAAAGGAATGACAATTCTGAACTTGGAGAATGGTTTTGAGGGCTTTCTGCGCTTGACTTTGGGGATCTTCTTCCTCTTGGAACTCGCAGGATTGTTGGCTTCATGACGTGCAGTGGAAGGAGCCAACTTGAAGACGTTCTGAACCTTCTTCATCTCATCTTTATGGTCTAAACCCAGCGTATCTCCAACATTGACACTCATACAAGAAGCATGTGTGACAAGAACTGCAGAATAGAAGACATTCTTGTTGATAATCGAGAAGGAGATTCGCTTATTAGGAAAATCCACCATCGCTCCCACTGTTGCAAGGAACTGTGCACCAAGAACCAATGGTTTGCAGCTATTATCCTTGGTCTTAATGATGTAGAAGTCCGTAGGAACAAGACAATCTCCTATTTGAAGCAACACGTTAGGAATAAAGCCTTCTGAAATTGTAGAAGATCTATCTATAAGCTCAATTTATGTCTTTGAAGGTTGTAGATCCAAAATCCATAGCTTCCTTGCAACAACCTCACACATAACATTCACACTAGCTCCTAGGGGTGGGTAAAATAACCGGTACCGATAAACCGAACCGGAACCGACCCGATAAAACCGTTTGATATTGAATTGGGTAAGGGCTAATTAAACCAATGGGTATAAAGTTTCATGACAATTGGATTTGGGTATTACCCGTTACCGAACCGAGACCCGATCGGTTTTTTACTTACCCGCAATAAACCCTCTTACACATATAGAGGTTTGACATTTTCTTAAAGAATCCCATAATTTTCTAGACAAAAATTCTTTCTCCCCAACAATTTCTATTCTCAAATCTCTAACTTCCTATAGATTTTCAAATTTGTTTTGATTCTCATATGTTTTAAGAGATTTGAATCTGATTTCATTGATTGAGAAAATAAAACGGTTCCATGAAGACCTTGTTACATTTATTTTAAGACTTTTGTTTTTGGCTTTTGGCTTGAATAAAGAATTTAAAACTTTATTTGGTTTTTGTTGTTCTGGTTTTAAGAACTTGTTTGATTTCTATTGCTATGGCTTTTAAGACTTTCATTCTTCTTTATGCTTTGAGACTCTGTTTCGGCAACTACCATATGCTCTTCTTAGTTTATAGGTTATTTGATTTTGTTAGCCAATGATAAATTTAGAACAAGGACACCGAAAAGTTTATAATTATATTATCTAAGGCTTAGATACAATAGACAACAGTACGTATAATTTAGAAGCCATAGATTTCATGCATTTCGGTTCACTCGATCGGTCTCGGATCCAACCGATTCCGAACCGGGACCAACCCATTAAACTAACGGTCCTCATATGGGTATTATATTCCCAAATCTAACATACCCGGAACCATTTGGTTTATATCCGGAACCGACCGGTATACCCGATTGCCCAACCCTACTAGCTCCTGTATCACAAAGGAAATCCTTCAATTCTACACCTTTGATTGAGCACGGAACAACGATCATCCCTGGATTCAACAACTTTGGCAACTTCCTCAATGATGGTTGAGCTTATTTCCCCTTATCCTTAGGTACTTTGTCACTGCCATGGTTGATAGGTAAAGGATATGAACTCCTTGGATACGGAATCTTGGGCTTTTAAACTCGTTCATTGGCGATTGCAGACTGATCTTTGGCTTCGCTAATGGCAGAACATGAACTCTGTCCGTTTTCACCTTGCGTCAATCGTTGCACAGCCTTGGCGTCGATCGACGCGACGTCTTTCGAAATTGCCGTCAGATTTTGGTATCGATCGACGCTAGGAGTGTGTCGATCGACGCTAGGCTCTGCAATATCAAAATTCACGTTTTCTTCAAACTCCACAGATTTTTCCTCATCTACACCTTTCTCAAAAGCTTGTATCACCTGTTTTTCACTCCCCAATGTGATTGCATTGGAGAAGTGCCTTGGGTTCGTGTCGGTCTTTCCTGGAAGAAAACCTTCTTGCCTCTTCACTGACTCTGCAGTTTGAGCAACTTGAGTATCCAACTTTTTCAAATGGAGATTGATAGCTTCTATTTTCCCTTTCAAGTCTGTGTAGAGGCTGTCAATCTTACCATTGAAGCTGACTGTCCTCTTCTGTTGCCCTTCTAAAACCTGCTCAAGCATAGCTTCCGTTATGTATGAAGATTTAGCAGGTGGTGCCTGGTAAGAAGAGGAACCATAATTCCTAGTGTAGTTGTTTCCATTGTAGCCTCCAAACCTCTGATTCTGATAGTCATTCCCACTGATGTAGTTAACATCTTTTTGCTCATTATCTTGCTCTGGAATGAACTTATCAACCTCTTGAGCAAAGTGCACATATTTCTTCCCTATTAGCAGGTTATGCACACTATCCAACTTAGCTTTCACTTCATCAATCTCAACCCCACCTGAAACACCACCATCTCTTCTTCTTTCTTGGTCAATCTTCTTAGTGCTATTGCTTGAAGCCACGTTCTTAATCAGTACAAGAGCATCAGCTGGATATCTAGTCTTGAAGTCTCCATTACTCGCAAAATCCAGTGCCATCTGATGTCTCCAATCCACGCCTCTGAAGAAGATACACAATAAATGAACCTCTGTGAAACCGTGGTGAGGGCAATCCCTCTGATAACCCTTGAAGTGTTCCCATGAAGCCTTGTATGCTTCAGTTGGATCCTGAACAAAAGTGGAGATCTTTGCTCTCAAATCATCTGATCGCGACTCATCGTAAAAGTGGCTTAGAAAGCATTCTTAGTCGCGCTCCAAGTAGTTAGTGAACCAGGCTCCAACTGTTTCAACCATTGAGCTGCTTCTCCAGTTAGAGAGTATGGGAATAGCTTACAGAAGATGTAATCATCAGACATCCCATTCGCCTTAATATTGGATGCAAGGTCCTCAAACCTCTCAAGAGTATCCATGGGATGCTCATAATGATGCCCATGGAACTGATGCTTAGCCACAAGTGAGGAGAATGCTGGCTTTAGCTCAAAGTCTATCTGTTGAAATCTAGGAGGCCGGATCGTTGCTCTGTTTGCGTAATACTCTTCATGCCGGTTGTAATCACCCAAAGTACGCTGATTTACCACAACCTCTTGACGATTCACCTGAGCATGGCGCTCTAGCTCAGCTCGCTGATCTAGCTCAGTGCAACGATCTAACTCAGCTCGCTCTCTTGCAGCTTCCTCGTCAACTTCCTCAATTACAACGATGGCATTACCCGCATCGTCGAGTTTTTGACCATGCTCGTTGTACTTATTTCCTTCCCTAGTCAACAAATGGTCCTCCTTCTCCGGGAAACAACATTATTGTACGATTCACCATCTTTGCTTCCATTGAAGTTTTATTGTTGGCTCTTTCCAAAACTCCTAACTCAGCAACGAAATCCACTAGCTTTTGATTCTTATCGCTCCTGGTTTTGTGATGATGCATAAACCTGAAACACCAAAAATCAAAAGAAAAACGCGTAAAAACGAAAATATAAACTTAGACTAAATTCTAGTATCAAAACTCTAATGGTGATTTTCATTCCCCGGCAACGGCGCCAAAATTTGATATGCTCAAATTTACCCTAAGCGATTCTCTCAAATTAAGCGATCAATTGTAGTACTTAGGGGTCGATTCACTGGGAATCGCAATCACACAATAGAATTGTAACTTCGAATTAAGCTAAGTGAATAATGTAAATATACATGCAAAGGTAAATTAAACGATTGAAAGTTGTATTTGATTTAAATTCAATTAAATAAAACAGTTAAGTTTTCGGGAATTTCTCAGGTAAAGCTAAATTGCATATTCAATTACGATAAGATTTTATTAAGAACAGTTCTTGAACTAGAACACGAATGTAAAGATAACCAACTCCCGTTGCGAAAGCTATCTATGCCTAAATCCTAGAAAACCAAATCTCTTTGCGAATTCTAACAACTTAAACAAGCATGGAAGTTCAGGTTCAACTACTCACAAAATCTGTAAACCAAATCTCTTTGCGAATATGAATTTTGCTCATCTAAGATAGTTCAGGAAATCAATTATGCTCTCGCATCACTTCATTAACCTAAGATCATAATTCTAGGTGATCAATCTAGAACAAACATTAAGAGTAATCTAAATGAAGAACAAGATGATTATCCTATCAATTATGTGAATCTAACAATCCATCTTTAACCTTTGAAAAACCCTAAACTTAACAAGCAAACTACTCAGACATGGATGCAGAAAACATGATGACTGAATAATACTGTATTAATAAAGATAGAGAAAGAGATACAGAAGGTTCGAAGAAATCAGAATGGTCTGAAAACTTGTCTCCCTAACTCTCAAAATCTCTCTGAATCTCTAAGTCTTGAATAAAAGATAGCATAATGCAAACTAAAAGAAAACTAAGTGTTTATAGGCTAAAATTCGTGATGGGTTTGATTTGTTAACTTCTGGAACTTCTGGGGCTAAAAAGAAATCTTCAGAATTGGAAAATCTTTCTTTCTTCGCGACATAACATCTTCCGTCGATCGTTGCACAAGGTCTGGCGTCGATCGACGCGCCAATCTGTTGGCAATTGAAAATCCGTCCTTGCGACTTCAGCTCCTCTTCCCTTGATGCTCCAAAATGCTCCATAATCACATATTAAACTATGTTCATACACGAACCTGCCAAGACTCTAAAATACTAGAAAAATACCAAAAAGACTCGATAAAACCGGGTTAAATCATGGCGAAAAGATGGTAAAAACCTTGATATATCAAACATGCAGTTGTGCATGTAATGTATTAAGCCATCAAGTGGGGATGACTTACTGTTGGTTTGCAAATATTTGATGAGAATTTTCAATGGGAAAATTATTGAATAGTTAATATCCTTGACATGTTAATGTGAACCTGAAGTTTAAAAAAGTCACTATTCAAATTATTTTGCAAATCAAATAAAAAGTTGATGGATGAGATTCAAGAATAATTATAGATCCTCGAGAATATGAACTTGCAAGTTCAAAAGATAATTTATATAATAGAAAAGTGAAAATCTCATATTGCACATAAAATGCTCCAAATAAAAATAGATGTCTCTGAAGGAGAATCTATGAAGTCTATAGCACATAAAAGACGTGATAGACTACTTTGGTTTCAAAGATAACGAAAATCTTCAAAACGAAAATGGAGCAAATAACATGAGGATTAAACTCTTAAAGAAGAACAAAGAGACTGTTGACGTGGTTAATAAAAAAATCATGTACATGAAATAAATCACTGAGAATGATTTAGAGATCTCTATTAACCATGTCATTACGGTAAGAAAAAGAGGGAACCAAAGATAAAATGGGTGTTAACACAATAAATGATAAAGCGTGTGGTATAATTAATAAAGAACAAGGATCATGAGTCTCCGCTTTGTTGATAAGCGTAGAGATAAAAGTATTGGCCAATAAGTTATAAAGAGGGAGTCAAGTTTTTGTTATACTCGTTTGAGGAACGAGAAGTTTTTGGACCAGTAGTCCAAACCAAAAAGATATGTCAAGGAAAAAGGAATGGACATAAATGACTTTGATTGCACCTCACGCGATAATCACTAAAGATGTGATTTCTGATATCATTATTATGTTCCCGGAAAATCTATGCGATTGGAACTCCTGAAGAGTTATCGCAAATATGATAATGAAAATAATTTAGAATTAGAGACTTTGGAAGGACAAAGTTGTCCTCGTGTATTCCAAAATTGAACATCTATTAAAAGAGATGTTATATAAAAATCTTGAGAGGATGTACATAAAACTCACATTTAAGTATTTCTAGAGGAAATGATGCTTGGTATAGAAGTACCAACTTTTAAATGTTGTGTGAGTAATTTATTAACGTACACTTCATGTATAAAGTGTTTGGGAGTATACGATGTGCTTTCAGAAAGAAATCCAAAATAGTGTATATAAGAAGAGCATGAATAACTCTTGAGTACATTCGAGTTTTTAGGAGATTGTACATAAAGAGAAGTTTGGGCCATAAGCCTAGTAAAAAATGATCTTATATGTGAACGGGATGGACTGGAAGTCTGATGACCCGAGAGATTATATGATGATCATACGACTTTATTCACTAATTATTTGGAGAACTTTCCAAGAGGAAAATGTCACCATTTAAGATCAAGGACGGAGATAGTAAACAGTGCGACAACGCACAAAATACTTAAAGATAAAAAGTATTTGTTTGATCTCAAATCGAAAGACTCCGTTAAATGCGTGAGTACTATATTAGGTGTTAAAAAGATCATCAAAGACTTTGGTAGAGTCATGTTATCAATCCCGACGGTTATAAAGTTTGAGATAGATAATGCAAGAGAGTAAGATTTTCAATGCCAAGGGGGAGAAAGTTTGAAATACATGATGCATTATACTCTCCTAATTCATACATAAACTTCGTAAGTTTCAGAGATATCTGGCGAAATGGATATCATATTGAAAGTATGAATAATGATGGCATTGAATATTTTTGCATTATATTGGAGGGAAAGCATACATTGAAAGAATTACCAATGATGTCCTCCAGATTATATTGCACAACATATATATGACTGAATCATATGTTAAAGTAAACCATAAGTTTATTAATACACTCAAAGTCTAGCATGAAGGCTAGGCATACAGGATTATTCCTGATGAGAAGGATTGTGCAAAATTCAATGGCCACCCATTGAAAACCAGAATATTTTTCATTCGGAAGAGTTTTCATGTAAGGCATGTTCTCAAGGAAAACTCATAGTTCGGGCGTCAGTGGCCAATGTTGGAAATGAACCTCTAGTATTCTTAGATAGATACAGAGTGATATATGTGAACCTATTCATCCACCATGCATACTGTTTTGATACTTTATGGTATTAATTGGCGCATTTGGTAGGTGGTCACCGTGTGTCTGTGACGCAGTCAGAAACCTCTAGGATTAGCAAGCGCTAAACCTTGATAGAAAATCAAGTTCACAAACGATGAACTTGAAGGATAAAACTCTGGAATCCACCAGATTAGGGTTTTTGGAATCCACCAAAAAGAGAAAAGCTGTCAAAGTTTCAATTAAGAAAATAAAGTTATAAGTTATGCCTTTTGGCTACAACTATGGTTGTTTAAATAGGTAAACAAAAACCATAAAAAGGAAATCAAAATCCAAAAGAAAAAGGAAAAACACCAAAAATCTAAAGAAAGAAAAATTGGAAAATAAAAGGAAATTTAACTAATTAATCTCATACATCAGTCTCCTCCACCTCCAAAGAACTCGACCTCAAGTTCTTCTCTCGATAAAGAATCACATTTGCATGGTCTCCATGAATGTCAAGTTCTGACTGGCTCTTTCCTTTGTCTCTGTCTCTGAAGAACAAGCTTATCCCACCACACAACAGCAGTTTTCTTCAACCTGATTGCTACCATCTTAACCTGCTTATTCTCCGGAACAACCATGACATCAAAGAATCTATCAACATCAATTTGCCAATCCAGAAACTCCTCCACACTCATAGTTCCATAAAACAATGGAATATCAGCCTTTACTCGATAATCATGATCGTTCTGTCGATTTCCTTGTTCAACAACTTCTTCCTCAAGCTCTTCATCCTCAGAACTTGAATTTTTGATAATAGCAGCGCGATTGTTTCCACCATGTTGAACCCTAATTGGTTCCCTTCTCATATCTCTTTGTTGATTTTCGTTAACTCTGATAAGATCTCTTTGTTGATTTTCATTAACCCTAATCGCATCTCTCTGTTGATTTTCGCCAATCCTATTCTCATCTCTTTGTTGACTTTCTTTGACCCTAATTAATTCTTCTCTTCCTCTGTTTCTTTGTTAAATGTTGTTATTGACGTTTCTAATCTTAATAACTAGCGCCGCCATCTGATTATTCAAAGCAGTCATGGCCGTGGTTATGGCCGTGGTGATTGTTGTGGTAACTGTCGTGGTGATTTCCGCGGAAAAACCCTGCAAATCCGCTTTGGTAACTGATTGATCTCCCATGATCAAGCTTTGAAAAGACAGGAGAAAGCCTGCTCTGATGCCACTTGACGCAGTCGTAAACCTCTAAGATTAGCAAGCGCTAAACCTTGATAGAAAATCAAGTTCACAAACAATGAACTTGAAGGATAAAACTTTGAAATCCACCAGATTAAGGTTTTTTGAATCCACCAAAAAGAGAAAATCTCTCAAAGTTTCAATTAAGAAAATAAAGTTATAGGTTGTTTAAATATAGGTAAACAAAAACCATAAAAAGAAATCAAAACCCAAAAGAAAAAAGAAAAACACCAAAAATCCAAAGAAAGAAAAATTAAAAAATAAAAGGAAATTTAACTAATTAATCTCCTACATCAGTCTGTTGGCAACATGAAATACGGTTTTTCACAAGATTCACTGTCCGAATGTTCAGGTTGAGAGCACAATTCTTTGGTAATGCCATAAAGAAAGCTATAATTAAATGACATCGCCTGCGAGTTTAACTAAACACTTGCAATTGATTACTATTATAACAAAGCTCTCGAATTATGTATGGAGACATATTATATTGCATGATGCGGCAATGGTTTGGATACGACCAAAATGCTTGTTATAAAATTTTGGTTAAGAGGTAAATATATTCGATCTCCGGGTTTTTGGGTGTGCTATCTATGTTAGCATCACCACAAAAATAGAATCACAAAGGAGACTCAGAATATATATATATCGCGTATACGCACAAAATATATTTCGGTATCTTGAACTAGTAACTGGATATAAGTTTATGGCATGTTTTGCCAGATGTCATTTTGATGAATGTAAAGTTCCCGCGTTAAAGGGGAGAGACTAAACAAATTCCAAATGAGGTGTCTTTGTAAACCATCTTTGGTATATTTAGATCTTCCTATATAACACCGTGAGGTAAAAGTTTAGAAAATGGTACATTTACAGAATGTGGCAAACTATTTAAGTAATTTGTTCATAGATACAAAAAGAATAACAAAGTTATGTATCCATGCTGCTAATGTTCCATCCATAATTAATGTTCTTGAAGAAGTAAATGAACTAACTGTTCGACTGAAACGAGAGAGACCACTGAGGTCTAAAGCTTCTGATCTCTTTATCTGAAAGTGATGTATAGATTATATTTTCTCGATGGAAAGATAATGATATGCGTGACTGTACTTTTTTTTCTTTATCATAATTTTTGTCTCACTGGGTTTTCTCATGACAAGGTTTTTAACGAAGCTGCAAACAAGTACGCCAAAACTCCCAAAATAATGATCTATATTAGTGGAATGCGATGTTTCCAGGGGGAGTTATATATGATGAGCGTGATTGTAGTCTTTTTACCTTAACATGGTTTTTGTCCCACTGAATTTTCTATGACGAGGTTTTTGAGACAACAAAGAACACGCTAGAAAATAGACATCGAAAATGATAGTCCCAAATGAGAAAGGTCTTTCATTCTTTCAAACACTTTCTCATACATTGATGAAATCGTGATGAACGAAGAAGATGATCGCAATGAATCATATACGAGAGAAGCAAAGAAGATGATCAAGATGAATCATCAATGGAGCCTATAAAAAAACAAGACTTATTTAAGGGGGAGATTGCGTCATCTACACTAACTATAAAAAGAAGATTATATTTGCTTGTCCAGGAAAAAATTGCACTCTTTTCTTTCGTCATGATTTTTATCCTAAATAGATTTTTCCATAAAAAATTTTTTAACGATGCAATATGAAGAAGTGTTATAAATTAGATAATTATCCATATATAATACTAATTACTTCACTATGGGAAGGTTTAATTACCTTGCTATGGAGAGCCGTCATATCTCTCTTATAAATAGAGGTGTGCTATATTGTAAATAAGATAAGTCGAAATAATAAGAAGCTTTAATACACATGTCTTTCAATCTTTGTTTTTGTTCTTTAACATTTAGTTTTTTCTTTCACTTGTTATTGGTGACATTTTCTTTAGTTTCTTAGATGTAATATTTTAATTTTTTTAAAAAAATTAGGTATTTATTTAAATATTAAAATATAAAATAAATAATGAGCTAATTTTATAATGACATATACGATTAATAGTGAAAACATTTCATGGAGATGACACTTTTCAACTATCTTCTCTAAATTTTTTATTATTTTTAATTTTTTAATTATTTATAACACTTAATAAATTCACCAATTATGATGCTCTTATTATACTGGGCTAATCAAACCATATACATATATTATAATAGAGTTCTTAATACTCCCAACATTATTAATTATTAATTTATAGAAAGTTTTAGTATCTCTAAATTTTAATGGCAAACCGATGGTAAAATTCAAAAGCAAACACGAAATTCCAGACTTTATTTCAACATGTTTTGCTACTTCCACCGAATACAGAAGGTACTGACTTCACACATTACCATCATATACATCACTAACAAAGAGCCCTTAAACACAACGATACCACAACTTTTATCACCATATATATTAAGACCATCGAGATTATCTAAAGACGGCCATTTCCGCTTCACGAGGCCACACTCTACGCATTCACAATAGCTCCTCCTGCATAAATAAAAATACCAAAACATGAAACCAACTTCGCCACTTGGCTAACCAACTTTACCTATTAACAATATTGTCAATAGGTGCACGTACCGTTAGGGTGAAGAACTTGACCGGTGAAGTAAGAGGAGCAATGGTTACAAGCCAAGAAAACATAGGAAGGTGCAACCTCAATCGGCTGCCCCGCACGTTTCATAGGAACCTCAGACCCAAAGTTCTTGATCTTTTCCTCATTGAAAGAGGCAGGGATAAGAGGTGTCCATATCGGACCAGGCGCCACGCCATTGACACGGATTCCTTTCTCGGCGAGCTGAAGTGCAAGCCCTCGAGTAAATGCCACAATTGCTCCTTTTGTAGCCGTGTAGTCAAGAAGCGAGGCATTTCCCTTATAGGCGTTCACTGATGTCGTGTTGATTATGCTGCTTCCTTCCTTCATATGCTTCAACGCATGCCTAACAATTGACAAAAATCAATTATGATTAAACTGTGACTTAACGAGAACAAAAATAACAAAAACCACACGCTTTGATTCACCTTGTGAGGAAGAAGTAAGAGAAAATGTTTGTACGGAACACTCGCTCCAGCCTAGACTCATCAATCTCCTCGACTGAGCTGCTCTCGTACTGCTCTGCTGCGTTGTTGATCAAGACATCAATGCGGCCAAACGCGTTAACCACCTCATCAACGACCCTCTTGCAGTTCTCGTCGAATCCTAAATCCGTTGGGATTGCGATGGGGTCCTTAGCCTCGGAGACTTTTGCCTCCTTCAACATTTGTAGCGTCTCTTGTGCGTCTTTCTCCTCTTGACCCTTCACGTATGTGAAAGCCACTGTGGCGCCCTCGAGCGCAAAACAGTAACCCACGGCTCGACCAATCCCAGAGTCCCCGCCCGTTATCAATGCCACTTTCCCCTTTATATAAAGATTCGCATGCATCTTTGTTATGTAACTTAAATTTAGGACATGGCACGTAAATAAATCCAAACGAACAACACCCAAAAAAATAAACAAATTAATTTCGTAGAACTCCTAAATTGTTTTAAGTTAACACATGTACCTGCCTACCTTAGAAACTCGAATCGAGATCAAAATCATAAATAAATCTGACCCTATCATGTCTAACAATGCACATGTTAACTCAGAAAACGAGATTCGACACGTAAAGGATCTTTGAATATGTGTGTGCATGATTGCTATAACCATTTTCGGAATCCTAGGTAAAAAATGCTATATACAATAAGCTTTAAAAAATAATTACACGAAGCTTGTCGGAGGGTTTGTAGTCTGGGCTAGAGAATTGTGGAGTGGGGTCCATGACGTGCTCTTTGCCAGGTTGTGCATGTTGTTTTTCGCGTTCAGACGCCATTGCTCTTACGCACACAAGGTGAGATAATATCCTATTTCTTTCTCTCTTTACAGCTAGAGCTTTCTTTGGAAATTGAGTAATAAACGAAAGCCTAACGTTCGATGATAAGACTCTTGATGAAGTGACCATTCGACACAAACCGTTCGTGGCCATATATATATACGCGCACATACCTACACGCTACTCGGAAGCAGCATATATCTCTGAAGAATATGCCACGTGGTAGACTGAGAAGCCTGACGAGGATACACGTGTTGGTGAATGAGGTCGGATTTGTGGTAAACTGTGATCCGTTTGACATGGACAAACCCAGTTTTTCCTTCATACTCCTAACAAGATTTATTCACTTTTACCTCGAATATATGAAGAAAGTTAAAAAAATCTGATCGGATAATTATAATTTATGTTCTCATTTCCCTAATTGTTTTAGTTGTTGTGCATGCCCGACGCGTGACGAGTATGCACATAAATACACGTCGTCTTTTGGTAAACGAAGCGTCCTCTATGCCAAGTGTTTACAACTTTAACAAATCTTATCAGAAAGAGAAATTCTAGATCTGCAGATTTTATAAACAAATAGGGTACATGCCCAACAACATTATATTCCATTTGCCTGAGCTATCGTTTTATCTTCATCTCCAACCTCGGCTTTATTACCTGATTAATGGTTTTGATTTCCAAGATGTCTCCATCTTTCTACATCATTCATCTTCTCATCCTGTCCATGGTTTCCACTTATGTTATCTGCAACCGTATACGCACTATACCTCTCTCTCTTTAGTGTAAATATATTATGTATTTATGTATATATATGCAGAAACTCGTACTTGGAATGCATATTAGCGTGCGTAATTGCATGTATTATCCCCATATTTGGGGATACCATATGTTTTGGCATGAATTATAACATGTTGGCTCCTTCTCTAAGATCATGTTTCATGTGGTGTGAAGAAATAAATTTAAAAAAAAGAATTAGACTTGATTGTTTTTATTCCTATGCATGTCATGTCTCAACGATTAGCTACAATATTCACTTTACTGTTTTTACTCGAATGCAGAAATGCGTTTTTTCTTATAGTCTCATACATAGATTGTTTTTGCTGCCTTTGTGATGTCGTAGAGGAGGAGGATAATCTTCTTCAAGGCCTAAACAGCTACCGAACTGCTCAAAGAGTTCCACCTTTTGCAAAGAACGACAAGGCTGATTGTGTGGCCGATGAGATCGCGGACAAGCTCGAAGGTGAGCCATGCACAAACCACACCACAGTCAACACGGTTACTCCTGGGGCAGTCCCTCCCCGGTTATCGAACTACCAAGACATTCTCTCTGAGTGCAAGGTCGATCCAAACAATACCCGTGATGGACTGATCTTACCAGTTTGTATCCCTAACCGGGTCCCTACACTGGCTCTAACTAATTACACCCAAACTGGGTACGCACGGTATCTGAATGATTCGAGGTATGTTGGTGCTGGTGTTGGGTCGGAGAAAGAGTGGATGGTGGTTGTGTTGACAACAAGCACTCCAGGTGGAAGCTTTGCCAGTGGCGAGGCCACATCGCTGAGAGTGATGCCCGGGTTTGGACTAATTGGGTTGTTGTTTAGTTTCCTTATGCTCTTGTGAGATAATGATGTATGTGTATTATGTATTATGGGAAGACATGTATCGTGTATGCTTGTTTTAAAGGGCCAGCTCAAACTGCGCGTCAAGAAACAAAATTACCATCGTAATCAACCATTATTTAGCATCATTACAACAGTAGCATAGATAGTGGAAAGATGAAGAAGTTTGCACAAAAATAAAAAGTGATATTGTGTGCACCATATTATCTGCAATCTTTTTGATAAGCCAGATTACCAGGTGTAAATTCAATTACTTGGATGTTTTTATGAAGATATATAGCATAAAACATAAACTAATGGCAACACAGTTGTTTAGCTTACAACAAATAGAAAATCCTACATAACCTGCATCTTTTCTAGCTTACTTTAAACTCGCCAAATCCATCTATGTCAGTCTTCGTAGTACAGCTTCTTCACTAGGCCCTCAAGAACACCATCTGACCCAAAATTACCATTGAATTCTTCATTGCTCACAGGACCCGGGAGCTGGAAAGAGATGGTGAACTGGCCTGGAGGGCATAAGTTCTGTGTCAGCATAGTGAAGATCTGATTGTGTTTGCAGACAGTCTTCTCCCCCGTTGTTGTTGCTCCCTTTATCAGAATCTTACCGTCTGGTTCTATTTCACAGCTGAAGTCCTCTGTACAGTTAAACATGTCAGAAGATTTAGCAGAAAACGGGTAGAAGCACAAGAAAGTTAGAAGCACCTCATGAACGCATATGAGCCATGTGAAATGGAAATAATTGAGTGCACATACTTGTTACAAAAGATTGAAACTTTTCAAAACTAAGTAATTTTTTGTTCTGAATAAGCAAATATTAGGAAAAACGAAGTCTACAAACAACAATGTCGCATCCCAATTGGAAACTTGACAGAGATATGGAAAGGTTTGAGACTTACTTTCATCTCTTGAAACACCAGGCAATGAAACACGGAAATAGTATGAGTCATCGGACTCAGCAATATCCACCAAACCAATGGTTGGTCCAATCTTTCCCATGGCTGCACTTCCTGTGAGGGCAATTCCGGTTTTTGTTTGAGTGATAAAGTGATCAAACTCTGGAGTGGATTTAGAAGGCAGAAATATCAATGCTGGCTCTCCTTTCTCTGCATTTTCATTCTCCCTGTTAACCGGCATGGATGTATGACCAGTTATTGGACCGGTGTAGGGCAAACTATTCAATGGAGCCACTTCGAGAACATGTTGGTTCCTTGTGTTTTCAGGGAAACTGTTGTTCTCCCTCATCCCATTTTGAGCACTTGAAGCACAAAAATTCATTTTACCAAACAATTTGATTTGACATAAAACAAAATTTTCTTGCCAAAAGAGCAGCAACTGTTATTGAACAAAAGCTTGAATCTTGAAACATTAAAGGCTACTTAAATTCGAGAATTTTCAACATTAAAGGCTACTGAACCGAGAATCAGTAAGAGAGCAAAATATTGAAATCCAAAAGGCAAACTAAGTCTTGATATATAATTCCACTTCTAAGGATGCTGGGGGACACATCGCAGCTTAGGGCTTCTAGCAACAAATCAACTCAAGAAGATGTTTTTTTAACAATGATACGAATCAAATTGACAATACCATGGAAGAAGAAAAACAAACTAATTTCAATCGGTGCAAATGAAATTTACATCCTTCACTGGAACGAACGAATAGTCGAATACACAAATCAAAGACAAATAAGAGCATGAGCAGAAGAAACAATCCAATTATTACCTCATCGTTCAGAAGTCGCCGGCAGAGGAGCTTTTTCGTTTTATTTCCTTTCTTCCTTTTCTGCTCTTCTCACGAACCAAACGGAACCTTTCTACCTTGTTTTTTTTTTTTTTTTTTGATTACTCCCCCCCCTTACACTATTTTTCTTAGAGATAGTTAGCTTAATAACAAAGAACTAGATTAGGATCCATAATTATAAATGGTAAAATATGAAGAATGTTTAATAATATTCGTGTAATGAATTTTTTTGATAGAAGGAATCGTTTGTAAATTGTAATGGCATAATAATTTATAATTGTTCGTGTATTATGTGAATGTGTTGTCTCAAACTTCCGATATATGAACGGATTAGATTTTTCGCGAAACAATAAGATATGATCAAACATTTGTTATTAAACTTTTGTGAAGCAATAAAATATCACTTTGCAAGACTAAAAACAAAAATCAAACAACATCACTGAACAGTCCACATTCCTTTGTTATTTTGGAGCTCATAAATAGAAAGCTATGATTCTTAATTACCCACACAAAACAAATCTTTCTCTCTATGTTCTGCTTCAACATACTCTGTTGAAGAAGTAGATTGGCAATGAGTAAACATAGAAAAAGATGGAGCATATTTTAATTCATGTTAGAAAAAGAGAGAAAGACAAAAGTAGGCATATGGATCCTTACTTTTGCAGAGAAGTCCATGGTATTTGCTTGATTTGCAACATATGGAAGAGACATTTTATATAATAGAATTTGAAGATTAATGAGACATGTATAAAAACACCACATAAGATATATTTGTGAACTTTTGTTATTAAAATCAATTTAGCTAAACGAAGCATAGAAAAAAAAGAAGTTAAGAGCTTGAAAAGGATTTTTCACTCCCATGAAAACTGCATACGATTTGCTATAGCTACTTGAACCAAACTTAGAGCTTAATATAAATCTTGCTTTAGGGTATAGCCATCAAGATTAACTATGGTCTCTAATACACTCTTTCAAAGATGCCAAAATACCAAAATAGGAATCATGAGCTCTGCAAAAGATTCAATGTCTTTGTTACAATCCTAATTTACCGATAAAACAACACCGAGAGTGCCATTGGCTTAAAACAACAAATTTAAACCCTAACAACAAATTAAAATACTTACCGAGAGTGCCAATGGCTTACGGTTTCTTTCAATCCAGGTTTTGTAAAACTTACAGAGAATGTCATTGACATGAAAATGTTATCTTTCAGAAACTTTAATAATTCTTTCGAGGAATTATAATCCAAACACTGTTATATTTGACGTTAAACCGAAGTGGTGACAAAGAGCGCTGCCAAAAAAGAATAAAAACAGAGATTTTGATGGTAATCGACATGGTTTCCAGAGCGGACGAGGGAATTTAATGTTTTTGTGTTTTTAATCCTATAGATAAAACAAATAGAAACTTACAGAGAGTTTCATTGTCTTAGTACTAGTCAAAGTTTTATAATTCTCCTGAAGACATTTATGATTTAGACGCTTTAATTCCAACATTAAACCTCTAAAAAGTGCTGCCAAAGAAAAGAAGATGATGAAAGAAAAACATATGATATACAAAAAAACTGTAACTAAACTAAGTTCTGATGATTAATCGCCATGGTTTTGAAAGCAAAGAGATTTCATAAGTAATGAGATATTGAATTTTAAAATAAGGTTTGAAAGAGAAGCTTGTCATTAAATTTGGGGTATTAAATCGTGTCATTAAATTATTAATGGAACTAAGACAAATGTTTTTGGAAATATTTTTTGTTTAAGTATTAATCAAGATTGTGTCAACAAATATGGTAAACAATATTTATGGGAGACAAAAAATATGGTAAATTTTTTGTTATGTGTTGAGCGAAAATTTCGTTAATAAATATTTGAAGTTCATTTTGTTTGGGTTGCTGGAAATTTGTGGGAAATCAATAAATATGGTAAACAATTTATTTTTTTCCTTATTATTTTGTAAACTATATTTTGTTAGTAAAAACAATTTGTGGGAAATCAATAAATATGGTAAACAATTTATTTGTTCTTTATTAATTTGTAAACGAAATTTTCTTAGTAAAGAAATGTTTAAAATGTTGTGGAATGAATTGTTGTTTGGCTATAGAGTTAGTGTTGTGTGGTTGTGTTTGGGAATACATATAGTAGGAGTAATAATATAGGAATTAAATAAATATAAAAAGTAATGGACAATGAGAGTATGACACATAAGCAAAAATGCTTGTCTTGTAATATATAAGAGGATTAATAGGAAATTAGGGAAATGACAATGTGGGATTCCTTTGTAAAACAATAGGTGGGTTTCCTTAGATTTTAGTCATTTTACCAATTATCCTTTAATTATTTGTGACCCAACTCAATTTTCCTTTTTTATATATTACTCCCTCCGTTACTTAATATAGGATGTTATGGAAGTTAATTTTTGTTTCAAAATATAGGGTGTTTTGATAATCTTAGGTACTTTTTACTTTTATTGAAACCTGTGAACCAATAGTATTATGCAATATCTTTTTTCATTGGTTCATTTGTTTTACTTTATATATTAAATTTTTTTTTTTAGAAAAAAAAGTTTTTTCTGAATCTTTGTGTTTTTACCTTAAACATCATATATTAAGAAACAGAGGGGGTATTAAATTAATACCTATTCCGAAAAATACTTGGATACAAATTTACTAGACTAGGACCCGTGTTGTGCACGGGTTTAAATGTAACCTATAGAAGATAATTTAAGGTCAAACAATTAATCAAAATCTCAATTCTTGCTAAAAACCTGATTTAAAGAATACATTGATAATCTCAAACAATACCCGTTTTTTTTAGGGAAATTGACTGAAATAATAGAGTTTAGGGAAACAATTAACAATCTAACAACACAAATAAAATACTTAAGTGCATAACATCAGTATTAGACGGAAAGACCATTATACCCTTGTGTTTATTAACAACACATTTTGGGGAAAAAATTAAAAACAAAAATTCACTCAACCCTAATTTTTTTTACCTCAACCTCCGCACACCGTCGAGACCACTTTCCCTTTCTCTATTCCGATATCACATCTCATCTCTTCGTTGATTTCGTTTTTCATATGATTCTCCGCAAATCTCAGTCCATCAACTTCTTATTCTTCGCTACACTATTCATTTTCTATCAATTTCCTCTTCTTCTTGTTAAGTTACGTAAGATGATAGATCCGAAGTTACCCATGCGACTATTTCGCCTAGGTATGGAACCGGACAATAAGAAGAGGGTCAACGATTATTGCTTCGTAAAATATCATTTGGCTATATTGAAATTTCTCGACAAGAATCCAGCGGAAAAGAAGATTCTATTCGATTCTCAGTTTGGAAAAGTATTGAAAGATGGATTCAAAGTATCCTCGTCGGCTCAGTTTCTCCATTATCTGCTATCTCGTCAGATTAAGACTACAAATGGTTACGAAATTTGGGTACTTTTTGGTGAAAAACCGTTTTGATTATCTCTCCGAGAATCGCCGTGGCCACTGGATTGAATTGTTCAAAGGTGAAATCTGTAGAACAAGAGGGAGTTGGTCGTCAGAAGGGAGGTGGATTAAGTGGAGAAGAGGGAGGCAGCGAGGGTGGAAGTCGTTATTGGGCTCATTTGTTTGAAAACATGGGTGACATAAATCCAAAACAGATATGTGAGATGCTAAAATAAAAAAAGGTCGATGCAATGAAGAAGCTAAAGTTATCGTGTTTACTGCTAGTGGACCTTATCTTAATGCCTACTAGTGGTGTTGGTAAGCAATTTAACAATTCAACACCCATTGTATAACTTTAAGAATAAACGGATTTATAGTGAACTATATTGATAAAATAGTTGGCTTAAGTAGCCAACTATCTCTCGTAGCAGGAAACAACAATAAATGGTTTTTGTGTTTTTGTTTCAGGTAAGATAATTGCATCCCATGTTCGTATGATCAGAGACTTGGATGTGTTTTTAGAACACCAATGGGGGCCCGACCCTCATAGGAAGCTAAGGAAGCAACAACTTCCGGCCCTGCAAATTATAAGAAATTTTTCGGCCCAATATTTTACAAGAGTTGCTTTAGTGTAGTGGTATATGTTTTGTAAAACAAATGGAATATCTCTAGTTCGAACCTCCAAAAGTGACTTTACTTAAATTAGTTTTTTTTATATTAAACAAATTAATTAAATTAAGAGCGAGACGATTCCACTTATCTAAAATAGAAAACAATTAAAAGAACATTAGAACGTGTTTAACAATAAAAAACCTAAATTGACTTGTGTTTCATCTTCTTCCTCCCAATCCCATCAAGCCGTCGAGTGCTTCTTCTTCTTCCGTAGCGTTATCGTTTTTGACCAAATCAAAGTTATCTCCCCTCTTCTCATCACTTAGTCTAAGTTATTGTTCAAAATGTTGGCAAAAACAGTGGCATAATCAAAGCTTCATCAATCATCATCTCCCTTTAGGTATGTCGATATCACAAGCTAATTTCATAATATATTGTAATTTTATAACTTGTGTAACTTGTATTGTACGCATGGAATGCGTGTTTAGTGTTTCAAGTTTGATTTTCTACATAGAGAATCTAGAGTTCTAGACTTTGGAGATTAAACTAAAAATACTTAACTTTTGGTTTGTTAATTCATTGTGTGATAACTCTAAATATTTTAGTTGCAGTACGATGTCTTCTAATCGACTAACAAAAGGGATGGGAGGCGCATAAAAGCTAAGAAGGAAAAGGAGGCAGGAGGCATTAACGAAATCGTTATCAGGTTCCATGTCCAGGTATGTCAAAAGAGCTAAACCTTATAAAGCTAATGAACCTTTAAAAAGAGAGATCAACAGAGGCAATGAAGAAGGTGGTAGTATAGACCATGACAAACCTGAAAACATTGGCAATGAGCAGGAACGTGAAGAGAATGAGAATGAGAATAAGGGTGATCAAGTTGATAAGACCAATAATGTTAGGGAATATCAAATAAGTGGAGAAAGCAGTGATCCTAGAAACTGGGGACATATGGATAATAGAATGCGAGATTTGCTTGTTGAAAGAGGTCCAATGGAAAGACCCCCTATTGATTATCATTTTCAAAGGGATTATATTGACAGATATTTTTCTCATTCGTGTTATACAAGAAAAATAAAGAATGAAGAAAAGCAAGATAGGCGATGGTTAGTTTATTCAAAAGTTCTTTTGTTTTTGCTGTAAATTATTCTTGTAAGAGAGAAAGGCAAATCTTTTGGCAACTAATGGATCTGATGATTGGAAAAATGTCTCAAAGACGCTCAACGAACATGAAAAAGGTCATAAACATATCACATGTATGACTAAGTGGATGGAGCTAGAAGTGAGACTATAAAAAAATCAGACAATTGATAAGCATGTTCAGGAAAAGGTCTTGCTAAAAAAATATTGCATTTCGTGGAAGCAGTGATAAGATTTATGAGGATGGTAATGGGAATTTTTTGGGCATGATTGAGGTATTTGCAGATTTTGATCCAGTGATGAAAGAACATGTTCGACGAATTGCTAAACATGTAACTCATTATCATTATTTGAGTCACAAAATTCAGAATGAGTTGATAGAGATGCTTGGGAATGAGATCAAACAAATGATTTTAAAGAAGATCAAATGTGCAAAGTATTTTTCAGTTATTCTTGATACTACTCCTAATATCAGTCATCGAGAACAATTGTCCCTAGTTATCCGATGTGTGGATATTTCTGAGATTTCACCAAAGATTGAAGAATTATTTTTTGACGTTCTTGGAAGTCAAAGACAAAACCGGAGAAGGGCTTTTTGGTAACCTTCAAGATGTATTGCTTGATCTTGGATTGAGTATAGATGACATTAGAGGGCAAGGTTATGATAATGGGTCAAACATGAAGGGGAAACATAAAGGAGTACAAAAGAGATTGCTTGAAATAAATCCAAGGGCGAGTTACACACCATGTGCTTGTCATAGTTTGAATATGGTGCTTTCGGATATTGCATCCTCATCGGATCTAGCAGTATCGTTCTTTGGAACTGTTCAAAGAATATATTGTTTGTTTGCTGCCTCTACAAATAATTGTGAAGTGTTCAGAGATATTGTGAATGGTATTACAGTCAAACCATTATCACAAACTCATTGGGAGAGTCGCGTCAAAAGCGTTAGTGCAATACGATTCCAAGCTCCTAAGATACGAGATGCTTTGTTTCATTTGGCAGAAAACAGTGAGAATTCGAAAACAAGAAGTGGTGTTGAAGCTCTTGCAATGAGCGAAATCCATGGAATTGGGAGTCTTGAGTTTCTGTTCGGAATGATAATTTGGTATGAACTTTTGTTTGTGGTGAACAAAGTAAGCAAGATTCTGCAGTCGAAAGATATGCATATTGATATTGCTATAGCTCAATTGAAAGGACTTATTGCTTTTTTCAAAGAGTATAGAGAGACATGTTTTCAAGCAGCAAAAGCAGAAGCTGAACGGATTGCTATGGGCATGGAAATTGATCATGTATTCTTTGTGAAAACAAAACGTCTAAAGAAAAGAAAATGACATCATGATGAAGAGCTTGAAAAGGATGGAGAAGATGTGACATTAACACCATAAGAAAATTTTAGGATCAACTATTTCATAAAAATCGTGGATCAAACTTTGGTATCTTTTAAGGCAAGATTCGACCAGCTCGAGAGTTATGAAAATACTTTCGAATTTTTATTCGACCTGAAGAAGTTGAAGTTAGCAAACGATGATAAACTGAGGGTTTCTTGTGCCAACCTTGAAAGCTTTCACAAGCATGGTAATCATTCTGGTCTTGATGGTAATGAATTGTTTTTGGAGCTAAAGCTTTTAAAAGGGGGTTTACCTAAAGAGATTGAGAAGGTTGTCGAGATATTGGATTATCTAAAAAAGATGCAAAGTTGTTATCCAAATACATGGACTGCATACCGCATAATGATGACGATTTCAGTTTCAGTTGCCTCTGCAGAAAAGAGTTTTTCGAAGTTAAAGCTCATAAAATCTTATCTACGACCAACTATATCACAAGAGAGACTAAATGGCTTGGCGACGGTATCGGTTGAAAGGAATATGGCTGGAAAACTTGACTATACAAGTTTGATGAATGAATTAGCGAACAAAAATGCAAGGAGAATCATATTTAAAGAATAACGTATTTTCTCTCATGTTTTGAAGATATTTATAGTTTTTGTTTAACGCACCGTCATTTTTTATTTGTTTGGTATTTTTTTAATAAATGTTAAAATCAGCCTTTTTTTTTCCTTCGCTTCCGGCCTCTCAAACCTCAAGACCGACACTGTGGGGGGGGGGATAGTTTGTTTCGAGTTTACAATGGATAGCATAAGGTCGAAGAAAGAAGCTGACATGTGCCAAAAAACAATGGCTATTCAAGGTTTCATTAATGGTCTGCAAATGGTTGCACTGAGTTGTATACCCAGTATAACCTCATTCTCAACCACTGTGGCAAACAATCCAAAAAAAGAAACTGTCATTTCACCCATGTCTGAAGATGAATCCAAGAATGAAGAAGTTGAGAAGGCTCTCGTCATCCATATGAAATCTGTTAGAGAGCTAGCCGAAGACCCTCAAGTAACAATATCCTTTTTCCAGAGTTAGGTAAATAGAGAATGGAAATGAACTTACAACATCCTATTCCCTTTTAATGTGTGGTTTGTGTTTTGTATCAGATTAATGTTGCTTATACACTAACTGCTGAAGGCATAGAAGGAGACAACCTAACATGGTCAGATGAGGAGAAGGATCCTAACGTTATGCATCTGCTAGAGCTCATCGAGAAAAACCATACGTTTACAACATCGTCTTGGTCTGGCGGAATTGACGCGTCAGATATTCCCATAGAAAACGAGAATGGTGCCAAGAATGGAGGTGGGAAAAACAAGCCCGCCGCAGCAACTACACCTCTGGAGAAGAAAGGTAAAGGAAAAAAGTCAGAGAAGGAGAATGGTCAAACATCGGACGAACCAATCTGTCTTAGTAGGGCCGAGGTGAAAGCCCTTATTGACAAATCAGTAGGTAATTAACAACTAAATTTGGCTACAACGATACTACTTACAACAAATTACTATGTTGCAGCTAGTTCCAATCGGAAATTGATGAAGAACGTGAAAGACATTGAGTCCAAGTTCAGGGATTTAATGAAAACATAAGATGCGGCTATAAGGAAGGAGCTGAAGGGCATGTCTGACCAAATCAACGATCTCGTGCAGCAGATTGCTTTGATCAGGTCACCACAGACGACAGCGAGCAACACGGCTGCAACGGCAAATCAGCGGGAAGACACGGTAAAAACACACTCTTTAATTTATGTCATACTATATTGAAGTATTTGGTGTTTTTGTACTATTCAGCGATGTGTCTTTTATTTTCTATTAGGAAACCATGACCAACGATCATGTAGATGCTGCTGCTGACAAGGTGACGTCCAGTGACCATGAAATTGACAAAGGTGGTGCATCGCCGTTCCAGTCAGAGGTATTTTATAATACGTTAGTAGACTATAAATAGTAGACTATATGCGAAAGTAGTAAACTATACATTACGATTGTTAAATGAAAAATTGATGCACTATTGCAGTGTAACGTTCCCCTTATCTGTCTTTGATTATAGTGAACTATTACATATACAACGTTCTTGATGTGTTGTATTTGTACTATTAAACTATGCGTCTTGTATTTTCTATTTAGGAGAACATGAACAACTGTCCAGTTGATGCTGTTGCGGATATGGTGACGTCCAATATCCATGAGTCAGATAAGACACAGTCAGAGGTAAATTTAGCAATGAGCATTACTATTGTAGTTGGTTATTACTTGTACACTATATACGATGATAGTAGACTATATAATATGATAGTAGACTATTATAGTTCACTATTTATATATTATAGTGAACTTCCTTTTAACTGAAAGTAATCATTGTTATGCATTTGTGTTCAACAGGACTTTCTGACCAAGGATATCATGGGTCTTGTAAGTGAAATACTTGCTGAGGAGGTAGTACCTACTGATCCACTCGTAACCGAGAAAGCTACACAACCAAAGGTAAATGTAATTCTTCCTATTCATATTACTGTACCTATTGACATTTTTGTAATTGGCATTTGTAGAACTCATCAAATCTTAAACCATCTGTCTGACTAACTTTCAGATACTTGTAGGAAAAAGTAAGAGTTTCATTTGCAGCGCCGACATTCTCATTGGGGCTTACACAAGATGGTATTTCATCGAAACAAACTGTCAAGGAATGTGGCAACAAGGACGCAAGCGAGCAGCTGATGAAGAACCCCATAGCGGTCAGAGTATCGAAACGGAAGCTGCCACATGTTCCAGAGAATTCTTCTATGCCACCTGCCAAACAACCGAAGACCGACTTGACATTGGCAGTGCGTCATGGTCCCGTCCCCAAAGTAGATAATGAAGCTTTTGAGATGCTTCTCAAATCGGTCAAAATTGCAAAGTGAGTTTCTAAACATAATTTTCCATTTCACATAAGCTAAATGGTTTTCATTCTCATTGTCAGATGATTGTACATTGTCATTTTATTTACAGGGCGTACAAAATTGGTAAAGGCGTTACTGTCTCAAGATGTGTGTTGAAAGACGTTTGGGAGCAAAAAAAACGGTATGCACTACGAGGTATATAATCTTCTTACTATTTTTCAAAGCATTTACACTCCGAATAGAAATTTCACCTCCTCAGACTGTTATTCATTATATTGCCGGTAATAGATAGTTTAATCTTCTTGGTCCGGGATCGCTTCTCCGCGGCGTTTAAAGCATCCAAAGAGAGGCCTATTCAGTTCATGGAGATCGACTTTACTGTATCTATCTCTAACATACACCCACAAGTGAAGAGGAAGAGCTATATGATTTCTAAGAAGGTGTCCAAATATGTGGGGAAGGACAGCCAATGGTTCACGGAGGTTGACATCCTCTACTGCCCATACCTCATAGATGACTGCTGGGTTGGTCTTTCCATCTGCTTATCCTCAAATGAGATCACCGTATTGCAACTAGACCCAACACTTTTTGGGTTACAAGAACTGCATGATATCTTACTGCCCCTTGCAAGGTCTTTACCGCACATCATTACGAGATGTGCAACTAACTCAAAAATGAAGAATGAAGTGCATACCCCGTTCACTATCAACTGCTACGCATGCAATTGGATGCTCTAATGCAAAGGTAAATGTTTAACCAACCTATTACCAATAACAAAATACTAGTTACATAAAATCTTTACGTAGTTAACTATATTCCCGATGCACACAAATACATAGTCAACTATCATGAGTTTTTATAATTTTGCTAACACAAAGTTTTTCATATGTAGCCTCACAAGGGATCGCTACAATGCTGCTACTTGAGTTGCATGCATCTGGCGAACTTACCTTCACCTCCAAACTCGACGAAGCATGTGTTAAGGAAGCTGGAAAGAACTATGGCATCAAGCTTTATGAGAAATACGTCTCTCCTCTCCCATTACGTTGTGTGCTTTATGAGAATTAGTTGACTACACTCCCAGAGTTGTTAAGTATTTCTCTACACAGTTGAACAAGTTCACTTTGTTGCTTTTGTTTTACAAGACTTAACTCTCTCTACAATGTTTTTCGTACAATTTTTTTCTCACAATGTTTTCTAAGAACTAATTAGCACTATCACTGAGTTTTTGAACACTGGTTTTTCTTTTGATGCTTGGATTGTCACTATCACTTATGTTTTAGATCGGCATTTTTGAACCAATACACTCTAACTCTACAAAGTTAACAAAGATGGTTCAAATTTTGTGGTTTTTGATCGTGCATCTTTTTTCACAAGTATAAGTTTACATTTCACAAAATAACTAAAACGAGTAGTAAATAGCTAACTATCTTTAATGAATATATCATACTATATTAATAGGTCTGCTAACTACAATGAACTATATTATAATGAAAAATAATTAGTATATGATATGAAAAGTGACCTATACATATTCACAAAGACCATATAATGAACTATACTATTCCCTCCACTGGAAAATAACAAAATACGTCTCAAAAACACTTTTGAAATTCATTAAAGTATCAATTAATCAAGTTCATAGCTTTTTCCATACACCAAACGTGTATCACAAAAAAAAAAACCATTATTTGGTATAACTTCACGTTTTCAAAGCGCTCAACAAACATGGAAGAAAATTGAATAATTCCTTCAAGTACATGGTTTGAAACTTATTAAACTAAAGGAAACAAAAAAAATGCAACTTCATCCTTGCAAACTCCACAAACTCCTCCACAACCTCAATTAAAGACCCAATGCCGGCTCCCTGATAGACATCTTGCATGATGCCTTGTTATGACCTCTGCGTAGGCATCTTGTGCACAACCGAGTGTTTTTCGTCGAACGACGCTAAAATTCGTAAACAACGTAAAACACCAAACTAATTAGTGAAACGTTCAAATTTAAACATATGTAATTTATATAGCTCACTACCACTACAATCTGACCATTAAGAATTCATAGTGATAATCCACTGTCATTCAAACAATGTACCAACTAATGTTATCTATAGCAGCTACTACAATCCAAGAGAGAGAGATTACCTTGAATTCGCTGGTTGATAAAATCCTTACCTTCTTGGGACGACCAGGTGGACGGCGCGTAACCGGCGGTTGGAGCTCAATCACATTTCCCACGTTAACTGTCTCATCCGCAGTTGGTACGGGGTGAATAGTCGCTGCGTATGCAGCACACCATGTCTTAGTAAGATACGCATCCCCAACAAGCTTCTCTGTAGACAAATTTATTTCAGCAGCTGCCGCAAGTGCGTGACTGCAAGGGATCAACAACAACTGGAACTCACGGCAACTACACATCTTCCTCACTAGATCCACAATGATGATTTCCCCTTTCTTGGTTTGCACCTCAAATTCCTGACCATTGCCGGGCTTAACAGCCATTGATGTCGAGAAGAAAAAATTGGTTTCTATTTTCTCTTGCACTTTAGGTGTCACCGTGCACTTCTCAGATGCGGCTGCCAATCTACGCCTTGCAAACCAATCCATCAAACTAGTTCTCAAAGACTCAACCATTGAGACAATGGAGAATTCACGACCTTCCTTAAGAATGTTGTTCAAAGACTCCGCAATGTTCGTCGTCATTACATTGTACCTCATTTCAATGAAGTGAGAGCGCGTCCAATGCGCAAATCCGAAACGCTTGAGATATTCAGCAAAATCACCATCGACAGCTTCAATCTCCGCAAAGACTTTGTAGAATTCTTCAATTCCATATTTCCGGGCAGCTAGAACCATTAAAGATGGAAGCCTCTTCCCTTTGAATCGTGCTGCAATATTCCTTGCAAGATGTATAACGCAAGCACCATGCCCAGCTTGTGGGTAGACCTGAAAAAAGGATCACAACCGTTAGTACCACTTTTAATATTACCACTGCAACACAAAAGTAAGTACACCATAACAATTCATGCATAATATACATAGTTAACTATTATGCAAGACAATATATTTCACATGTACTTTCATAGTTATTTCATAATGTCTAAGTATAGAAAAACATGACGGGTACAGTGTAGGTGAAAATATTCAAGTGCTCATAAACAGTACACCATAATAGCCAACTATCAGTAACTACACTCATCAACTATAATATTAACTACACACATCTATATACACAAGATCAATATACATACCTTATTCAGTCCATTGTAGATTCTCATATGGCGATCCGAGATGAAGACCAAGTCGGTGGAATCATGTATCACCTTAGTCAAGCATCTCAAAAATCACTCCCACGAACTGTCATTCTCGCTATCAACTATACCATACGCGATTGGAAAAATCTGAAAGTTGTCATCCTGCGCACTAGCTGTTACCATACATCCTCTATATCGCCCTTGCAGGTGTGTACCGTCTAAAAGAACGGCCCGTCGCATGCTCGCCCACCCTTAAATAGATGCACCAAAGGACAAAAACAGAAATTTGAACGTTGTTGCTCCATTTTTTGTTTTTCGTCGCCATCTCAATTACAGTATCAGGGTTGACTCTTCCTAGCTTAGATAAATAAGCTGGTAGGAGGGCGTGACTCCCTTTGGCAAATCCAACCGCCTTCTCTATGGCCACTTCACGACAGCGCCACGCCTTCCAATAGCTAACATTTACTTCAAAATCTTGTCTCGTAATAGTAATTATCTCCGATGGACGCGGACCTTTTCTAACTCCCACAAATTGATCCCTCATCATCTCTCCAATCACGTCAATCGTCGCTTGGCGATGATAGTTTCTGCGCTCGTCTATCGAACAATTATGAACAAAGTTCGCCCTTTTTATCTGAAAATTACCAGTGTCGTCAATCATAGTTGCATATACCCGCCACTGACAAGTCTCTGAAACACACAATAGCTCAACAAAGGTAGGTGTCGAGCGTTTGGTCTTGAAGTTGAACTTCTTATTGATAGCATGGATCGCCATCTTCATTTTGAATGCTTCCTTGCTTCTGTAGACTCTACCAATGAACACTTCATCGCCTTCGTAGTCTAGATCATGCAGTGCCCCCTCGAGAGCTCCAAAGACAAATATAAAACACAAATTAGCAAAAATCCATACAGAACAACTGTAGCATATCTATAATCAACTATAGTTGGTACAATAGTGGACTATTTAGCGAAATATTACGTATAATAGTTAACTTTTTAACAAATAAAACCATGGTTAAAAATCCTCACCCACGGTTATACTCTCATCCAAAACCGGTGGTGCATCCCTTGGAGTACCCCGTGCGTTTGATAGTACAGAAGTCAGTGCTTATGCTGCACAATTTTACAATACACATGGCCTTGACTTTCCTTCAATGTTGACACCGTCGATGTCTTCATCGTCACCATATCAATTAGATCCAACTGACAAGGCCATTTGTGTGAACATTCCCCGGCCTCATTCACACCTAGGATTGGATCCTCCGTTGCAGTTTCAGTCCGATCACCGGTTTCAACAGTATCGCCATCACTTAATGCAAACGTGTGCAAATCCCCATCATCGGAATCACCATCGTAAGAAGACGATTCATCTACGGCTCCATCAACCATGTCATCCGCCTTCCCTTTGCCTTTCCCAACCTCTGCCTCTACATCTGTTCAAATATAAAACATCACAGCGCCCTTATTAATACAATATAAGGTACCATTAACAACACATATATTGTAAACATACACAAATAGTTGACTACCTGTACTACATAACGCAATACTATGCATCACAATAGCCCACTACAATACACCATAGTTGACTAACTAATGTCTAGTAACCTGACTTACCGACTTCCTGACGTACTCCATCGAACTTGTCAGTAATCAGGCCAAGAACATCTCCATCATGAACAGTAACACACAAACAAACATTCTCAATATGACTGCACACCGCCTCAAAGAAGTTCACATCCTCGTCTGTCATTAATGACACCGGAAGTGTACTCCTGTAGTCATCAATCCCCATCACCTCAGGACATTTGTACGACAAAACCACGGATTTGGTTGCACAAATCTGGAACGTAGCCTTCACGATCATCACTAGCGTCTCCAATCGCTCTCTCTCGATGATAACATGATAGACTTACGCACCTCTGCAGGTTTCAGATTGAATTGCCAAACACCATTCTCCACAACAACCCAATCACCCAACATCACATCAATCTCTATCCTTTTTCTCACCTGGACAAATAGTTAACTATCTCACCAATAGAATAATAGTTAACTATTACACAAATCGTTAGAATAGTGGACTACAATTACCTCGTTACTTTTCTTCGATCCGCTGTCAATCTCCTTCACCATGTTCGTCACCATTGCAAAAGTTGAAAGAGTTCTTCAAAGCTTTTCTTGAAAACGATTTGCGATGCCCAACCAATATTATTACTGCTCCTTTTATAGCAATCTCGCTAATTAATCCACAAAATTAATTTTTATTTTGTGGATCAATGTCCAACCTTCGATGATCCACTATCAATCAACTTCAAAAGATCTCGCTAATATACAATCAGAATCAATTATCCTAATAACTTCAAAAACTCGATTCCGTTAAAAAAAAGATCGAAAGAAATCTCAATCAAGACCAAAGCCTATTGACCAAAAAAATTATCTTTTACCCGTGATTGATTTTTACAGATTTAGATTTCCAGATTTTATTTTTTCTGCATAAATTTAGCACAGTTGAATAGGGGTAAAATCGTCATAGAATTTCTTCTCACTGTTAATCACCAAAATAGAATTAACGTGATGTTACATAGTTAATTTTTTCCCTAAATCCTATTATTCAGCTAATTCTCCCTTTTTTTATTACCTACTTGGAAACTAAATTCAAAACAAACAAATAAATTGTGCCAAATGGAAACCAAATTGTACCAAACCAAACTAAACAACTTCTTCTCGTCTCTTTCTTTTTGTTGTGTCCATTGACTCTTTCTCCTTCTCGTAATTGCATATTTAGCATCATCGACTACTCCAAATTATTTTCTACCAATCAAGTACAATACATTAGAAACTCATTTTCATAGAATTTGATGATTTAAATAAAAATTTATTATGAAAAGTGTATTTGATCGAACCTGGTATTGCAGCTTGTTATATTTCTTTAAAGACGACATTGATTGTTTGCTTTTGTGGTTTGCCATCTTTGTCGATAATAAAGACTTTTAACCTTGACTTAGATTTCACTCTGGATAGGACAACTTTTAACCCTAACTTAGACAAAACATGGTAAAATATATTTGTTAGAACGTGTTTTTGATAAAAAAAAAGTAGTGATTAATAAGTTTTGAGGTTTTGAGGATTTTTACCTGCTCATCGGCTAAGACCATTTGAATTGATTCGCCATTACGAGTTGGTTGTCTCCAAAGAGAAATTATTTTTACATAAACACACGAATCAATTTGACCAGGACTTAAATCACGAAGATTTTGTCTTTCAGCCCTAATAAACATCATCATGAAATATTGGAAACGTTGTTTTTATGTAATTTAGAAAGATGATAATGAATTTGAGAATGAATAAATAGACTATTTATAGTGAACATATGTGTAATCTCCAAAGTAGGTTTTAATTGTTAGCATAGTTTTTAGGTATAATCGAAAAATTATTTTACTTGATAAGGAGGTGGATCAAATCAATGATGTATAGATTTGCACTCTAATAAAGTAAATCAATTATGAGTTAATATCCGTAAATAAAAATTGTGCTTTGAATGTGATTTTTTGTCGCCATAATTAACAAATAGGTATAATAAAATCGTCGTAAATTAAAACTAATTTAGGTATAATTAGGGGGTGTATTATCAAATTGCTTGATGTAAATCCAACGGTATTCTATACTCCATGTGCATGCCATAATCTCAATCTTGCACTTTGTGATATGGCTTCTTCATCGAAGGAAGCTGTTTCTTTTTTTTGGCATTATTCAGCGTATGTACTACCTATTTCCGGCTTCAGCCAATAATTGGGAAGTGTACATAGAGATGGTGAATGGTATTACACTTAAACCATTATCGCAAACTTGTTGGGAAAATCACATTGATAGCGTTAAACCCATCAAATTTCAAGCTTCAAAGATACGTGATGCTTTATTTTACTTGGCTGAATATAGTGATAATCATGGACATCGTAGTGATGATGAATCTCTTGCCATGAGTGAAATACACAGAATTGGAGGATTTGAATATTTGTTAAGAATGATTATTTGGTATGATTTGCTTTCTGTTGTGAATATAGTGAGCAAAACATTACAATCAGCGGATATGGATCTTGAGGCTGCAATTTCTCAACTAGACGAGCTTATTGGTTATATGAAAAGCTATAGAGAAACTGGTTTTGAGAAAGCAAAAGCTAAAGCTACTCAAATTGCCATTGAAATGGAGATTGAACCAAAATTTCTTATAAAACCAAAGCGTTTGATCAAAAGGAAAATGCAATATGGTGAAGATACTGAGAAAGTTGGTGAAAATACGTTAACGGTGGAGGAAAGTTTTAGGAATAAATACTTCATCAACAAAGTGGACCAATCTATAATGTCTCTTGAGATTAGATTTGAGCAGTTTACATGTTATGAACAAACTTTTGTATTTTTGTTTGGCGTAAAGAAAGTCAGCAACTAATGATGAATTGATGATATCTTGTATGAGGCTTGGAGGTTCTTTAAAGCATGGCGGGCATTCTGACATGGATGGAAGAGATATGTATGTGGAACTTCAACTTTTAAGAAAAAAGTTGCCAAAAGAAATTACAAAGGTGTTGAAGTTTTATGAATGATTTGTGTTGAAGTTTTTAAAAAGAATGGATGAGTGTTATCCAAACACATGGATCACTTATCGAATATTATTAACAATTCCGATTTCAGTTGGTTCCGCAGAAAGAACCTTTTCAAAGTTGAAAGATCATAAAGAATTATCTACGTTCGACTATGTCTCAAGAGCGGTTGAATGGGTTGTCTATGATATCAATCGACCAAGAATTGGTTGAAAAGCTCGATTATCCAAAGTTGATGAATGATTTTGCAGGAAAAAAAACAAGAAGATTTATTTTCTCTGAGTAGTGTATTGATGTTTTTGTACTTTTTTAATATATTAGTTTGTAATGACATTTCATTAGGGGAACCGCTATGTCTTTTAGTTTTAAAGCTCATGCTCTGCTTCTTAGCTAGTACGCTATATTAGAGGACATCATTTTTTAATTTGCGTTAGACATCATACAACCTCGGGTCGGCCCTGATCTCAATCTATCTACTCGAATTTTTGCTACATACTTGTTGTGACAAGAAGAGTAGATATTCCTTGATAAGAAATATCATTCCTTGATTCTATTGACCATATAGAAGAATATGAATGCTTTGACTTTTGAAGGGAAAAGCTTTTGGACAATGGATTCAATTTAGAAGATTAGTGAGGATACTGAAAAATGGTTCATGGTTCAAAATGTGAGAAATAGAGATTTCTCAAAATTTTCAGGCACATGTAGTGTAAGGTTTACTAGCATGAAAACTACCTAAACCAAATTGAGTGAAGTGTAAAGTTGGGAGCTTATGGTTGAAAGCACATAAGCTTGGAGGAGGAGCTAGGATGTTAGCAGACTCAGAAGGTAATATCCTTCTTCATAGTAGAAAAGCTTTTGAATGTTGTTATAGTAAAGAAGATGCAAAATTCCAAAGTATCCTCTGGGCAATAGAAAGCACGAACCATCATAAGATCGTTCAAGTGGTTTTTGCTTGTAATGTTATGGATTTGGTAGTTGCAGTCTTTTGAGATGGTCGGCTTGTAAGTTTCTTGTATCGATTCTCTTAAAAGCCATAGAAGGATTTAGTACTTGGAAGTTAGAAGTTGAAAAAGAAGAAGCAAGTAGAGGAGTGGATCTTATAGCTCAAAGTGTGTCAAGGGAGAAAGAATGCAATCATATGTTGGTGCTCCTTCTTGGATTAGAAATAAGCGTGGATGTGAGAATGTTTTACTTCCATTAGCTTTGGGTGATAATTTTTTGGTGAGAAAAACGTATCTTAATTTTTGCCTTTTTGGGTTTGTGATGAACCTCTTGACTTTGTAATATATAAACAGCTTGGGCCTTGAGCCATGTTTTTAATGAAAATTTTAGATGAAAAAAAAAATCCTTATTCGGGAAAATAGGGTAAATTAATAAATTCATTCGCATACACATAGCATTGGGACTCGGGGGATTGGAACATGAATGCAGAGGCCTGTGTGTTATTTGTGAACTTTCTGGTAAAGCCACCACGTCATCAAATCAGCGTCGATAGTCTTCCTCAGTTAGGCGTAATTCCCAGATTGTCCTTTTATTGCAATGTACATTAAGTGTGTTTTTCGTTTCAGTCAACAAACAAACAAACAAACAAAAAAGCGACAAGAACAAATTCGTCTTGATGGATTAATTCACTCACTAGAACCCGAAATTATACTTCTGGTTAGTAAATTTTGATCTCATTTTCGCTTATCTTGTTACAGATTGAGTTTCTGTTGTTTTTCCGAAAACATGATGGTTTTCCAATGATTCTTCAACCATTTTAATACGAAACTAATTCAATCTATCCAATTTCTAACATATGATTACAATCAGCATAGATCATAGAACCGATTGGTGCTGAGAAATCACATTCTCATCCAAATTTCTTGTTGCATGTCGAAGTCCAGATTGATCGTGCATCAACATTCTCGGATCTTTGGTTTTAGATATGATGCGTGAAATCGTTTCAGCTTTAGCAGCTGAGAACTCTGGGCAAGGCAATGTCTTAATTTCACTGGATATTGAAGACGACAAGTTATTTCTCTTACATTTCGTCATGGGAACTTACTTCGGACCTGATTTAAGAATACAGCATCCCAAGAAGCAATCAGCATTCCAGTTACAAGCGGCCAATCGCCTTGCAACTGTTACATCAGATGAGCTAAGCGGCTCAATCATGAAGCGAGCTGAGATTGAACGTGTGTACCACCACATTCTCAGAAATGCAGATTCATCTCTAAGGCTAAAGGCACGAATTTTACGTCAATATTTCAACGGGAAACGCAATGACTCTAACAGGGATTTCCCACTCTTCCGCGATCTCTATCCGCAAAAACTGCATCCTGAAACCCGTCTTAGGAACCAGTATAAGCTTATCCGGAGCATTTTGTTCATCAATGACCCCGATACCTCTTGCATGAGGCAATATTGTGTTGAACGGTTTAGACGGCTTACGCGAACGCAGAGCTTTACTTTGAGCCTTAGCATTGATGTAACTGAAACCAGTAGCATTGTTGCAGCCAATGCGGTTGAGTATGGGATTGATGAGAACATGGAACCATCCAAAGAGGACACCTGTTTGGAATCGCCTGTTAGGTTTGCTGGTAAAGATAATGCCAGTACTTGCACTAGTGGTGAAGAAAGCGATGTCGCTGCAAAACCTGGGTTTGGTGTAAATGGACCAATAGCTGGAGCTCAGGCTGGACCAGTAGTGGGATTGATAGACATCGGAGAATGCACTGATGCTTATCTCTTCCGTGTATCACTTCCCGGTGTGAAAAGAGATGAAAGTGAGTGCTTTTTTGTTACGGTGCTCTTTTGCTTAATCATGAAGACCTCTCATCCCACTAAAACCAGTTTCTTGACCCAATGCATATGTATATTGCAGGAGATTTTAGCTGTGAAGTAGAAGACAATGGGAAAGTACTAGTTAGAGGAGTCACTACAACAGGCGAGAAGCGAGTTTATCGATATTCTCAGGTGTTTGAGATGCAGACGCAGAACCTCTGCCCGCCCGGCCACTTTTCTGTCTCGTTCCGCCTCCCGGGTCCTGTCCATCCGCAGGAGTTTTCTGGCAGCTTTGGAACTGATGGAATTCTTGAAGGAATCGTTATGAAAAAGTTGCAGAAACAAACTGTGTAATCTTCGTGGTTGTAGGAATCGGTCAGTTTTTTACTTTTTTGGTTTCGGTTATGGGTTTACATGGAATGGTTGGCTTCCAATACCTATGTAGTTTTTTCGTATGAAATCCAGCTTTTGTAAGTTCAGCTCTCGGTTTGGTAGCTTCTGGTTATACAATCTATTTATGTAAACCTTTAAACTGACAGAATAACCAAACCGAATAACGATAAATATATCCATGGGACATAAAACATAAATTCTTCCAATACACCAAACTTTGATGTCTATCAACAATAACATTCTTCTTATTGTTTAGATCCACAGGAGAAAGGTTCGAACCACAAGGATCTGCAGAAAAAAACATCAAGAGTGAAAATAAAGTTTTGTTTGGATCAAACTTAGAAAGGATGAAGCACAAATTTTGAAGCAAGAGAAAAGTAGAACTCACAGATTATCAGCCACATCTAATTATCAGGATCCTGTTGGTCAGGTCCTTGTTGCCACAATGGTTGACCCATATACGGGTTAGACGGATACGCGCCCGGGTTACCCATCACCATTCCCGAGTTCCCAATTGGAGCAGTTCCAGGAGGCAAGAATCCATAAGGGTAACCAGCAGCTGTGGCGGCTTCAGCACCAACCGCCCCCAAGACTTCATCCCGGAGATCCTCCCTAGGAACAATATCAACAAGGAAATCAAAGATATCGGTTCTAGTAACTGCGGCTGCAATATCATTCTTCTGCAGCGTCCGCCTCTTGTTCTCCTCAGTGTGGTTCCACGACCTCAGTGTAAGCTCTAGAATGAACATCTCACAGGCCCTGGCAAACACAACAGGTGCCTCGGCTGAGATCATCCGCACGTCTTCGTCTGCTTTCATGATCTTCTTGATTCTTGCCAATGGAAGGCTATGGTTCTTGAAATCAGTGGTTTTCTCAATCTCTTTGAATTGGGTCTCCCAGAAAGATTGGAGCTGTTGAGTGAGCTGTTGCTGTTGTTGCTGATGGATCTGATGGTAAGCCGCATGGTCTGGACCGGCTGCTGCAGTGGCCATGGGGTTTGCTTGGTATGGGTTAGAGCCATAGTTCATAGCAGTGGATTGTCCTTGTTGATCCATTCTGTATCAAAAGTAATGATTAAACAAAAAAAAAATAGAGCAACAGCTGATAGAGTTTAATCCTAAGATCAAAACCACTCGCACCAATGGAAATTTCGAGGTTTTATACGAACAAACGCAAGATGAAGAAACATAACTTGAAAAATTTGACAGGGGAAACAAACCAATTTCCTACAAAGAAAAAGAGCAACAACTTGATAATAGTTAAGACAAACGTTTGTTTTTCTTACCACTGATAAGCTAAAACCAAGATCAAACTACAAGTATTAATGAAAGCTGAACTTTTTAAAACAAAGGAGAAAACGAATTTATTACCCAAACAAATATTAATTAAGGTGTTCCGCTCTCGATCACAGAGAAATTGAAAGAAAACAAAGGATTCGATTCACACTAAAACCAGATTCATGTACTAAAAACTAAAACAAAATAATGTCGGAAAATTTTAAGAGCAAAGGTCACCTCTAAGATGGTTTTGTTTTCCGGCGAAGAGGAGTGAGATGTGATTTTGGTGGTGAGAAATTTTTAAGATCTGGATTTTGGGTTTCTATCGCCTTCCTCCTCCTCGGATAAAGGTTTTTCTTTGCGCTTCCAAATATTTAATAATCAAGAATTACATGACAGATGTCGTAAATAGCGAAAACGCTTTTAAAACTCGGCTTACTTCAGTTTTCGAATCTATCAAATAAAATAACATAATGCTTCTTTTTAATTAACTACATAATTACTAAAACATCCTTTTTAGATTCATGGTTTACTCAAACATCTTTTAAAATGTTACAAAGACCTTTAAAATGTTACAAAAACCTTTAAAATATTCCAAAACTGTTTATTAACGGTTTTGCCACTAAAAAAAAAACAAAACATATAAAAAACAAAAAAAAACCTAAAAACACAATCGTTCGTCTTCTTCACCATTTCCGTAACTTCTCTCCCGCGATTGGGCGATTGTTGAACCGGCGTTGATTTGACGGTAAAATTCGATTTCCATGATGAGTTTTCTTCTTCTCTATCCATGACGAGTATTCGGTAACGGTTTTTTACGGATTTGAAATACAATATCGTCGGTCGGTTTTAGGTTTGGAAATTCCGGCGAAGCGAAGTTCCGTCGAGTGGTAGGGTTTCGATTTCGTGCATTGAAGAGAGGTATTCTCTTGATTCTAAGCGTTTTCGTTTGGGTTTGTTGAAGTCTTGTATGAATCACGAAAACCCTAATCTGAAATTGGTTTTTTTTTACAGTTTCGGTGGTATAAACTCAGATTCCGGCGCCGATATACACATATAAAGTAACAGAAAAGATTGGTATGGTAGATTTGTTAATCTATGTGGTGGTAGATTTATTTAAAGTAGCGGTAGATTAATTGAACTGTTTTTTTGATTTTATTTAACGTTCTGTTGTATGGTGGTGTTTAAATTATGTGATGGTAGATTTATTAGATTTATTTTATGTGATGGTAGATTTATTTTATGTGATGGTAGTTTTAATATGTTGAAGAATTGTTTTAGCTTTCATTTGATGGTAGATTAATTGTGTTTCGACGGTAGAGTTAGTTGAATATGTGAATTGTGTAGATTTGTTAGAATTATTTTATGTGATGGTAGATTAAATTTATGTGATGGTAGATTTATTTTATGTGATGGTAGATTTATTTTATGTTGAAGAATTGTTTTAGTTTTCATTTGATGGTAGATTTATTTTGTTGTGATGGTAGACTTATAATTACTGATTTGTGCAGGTATGAGTTCCTCGATTGTGCCAAAGATATATCCATCCAGAAGGTTTCCGCCTGGAGTAGCACCATCGGGGACGAGAAGTATGCATCATAATTGCATGTTACATGACTTTGACAAAATGTCGGAAGCGGTTGGTGATGATGTGTACAATGATATCATGAATAATTCCTCAGTTGGAATAATTCTGAAGCTTGCTGCACGGAAAATCAATTTCTCAGGTGCGACAGTTACTCATTTCCTAACCAATCAATTGAAAATTGAAACGTTCTATGAGATGTGGTCCTTGTTTGGTGGTCGGCCAGTGAGATTTTCGTTGAATGAGTTTGAAGAGGTAACCCAGATGAATTGTGGATTGGTACTTATACTTTTTTTTATGTTTGATTTATACTTAATACTTTTTTTGTATAAATATACCCTAGCTATATGTGTGGATTGCTATCAATGATGTTTTTTATAAAGTATATTTTCAATATATCATCGAAGCTATTGATCGGCACCATTATAGTTTTTTGGCTGATCGTATATATCCACGGTATATGTATTGTATGTATTTATATATAATATAATAATATTTGATCCTTTGTATCCTTTATAATATTTTTGTTTTGTTTGTTTTAGATGATATTTTTATAAGGAAGACTTACTAGAATAACCTTCTTAGATTTTGGTCTAACTCAAACAACCTTCTTAGATTTTAATTACTGGGGCTATTTTCGAGTCCGTTTTACCCTTTTTCCTTTGATAACAAAAAGCGTATTTACGAAAATGCCATTAATGAAACGCGCCAAGTAGGCGCGAAAGTTTCCCGCCTAAAAAAAATAAGTCTACCGCTATGTGATGGTAGACTTATTTGAGTTCTGGTAGACTTATTTTTTTGTCCGTAGACTTATTTGAGGAGCGGTAGACTTATTTTTGAGCGGTAGACTTATTGTGTCTCCTTTGGTGGTAGATTTATTTCCGAATGGTAGACTTATTTTCTCTGCGGTAGACTTATTTTCCCATAGCGGTAGACTTATTTTTTGCGGTAGACTTTTTCTTCGAATGGTAGATTTATTTCCGTAGACTTATTTTCAGCGGTAGATTTATTTTTCTTCGATGGTAGATTTATTTTGACTGGTAGATTTGTTTCCTTTGGTGGTAGATTTTTAGTCATAGTGACGGTAGATTTATAGTGACGGTAGACTTATTTTAGTAGCGGTAGACTTATAGTGTGCGGTAGACTTTTTTATCGTGGTGGTAGATTTATTTTGTGTTTAGTTGTGGTAGACTTATTGTAGTAGTGGTAGACTTATAGTTAGCGGTAGACTTATTTCGTATTTTCGGTCAACGAAACCAACCGTTGACTGGTAGACTTATTTTTTTAGGATCAATGGTGATAGACTTATGCGTTTTTAGCGATAGAAGTGGTAGATTTGTTTTTACCCAGGTCTAATGATGGTAGACTTTTTATCAAACTTAGTGACGGTAGACTTTTTTTCACATTAGACATTTGGTAGACTTATTTGTGATAGCGGTAGACTTATTGTACTTGGTGGTAGACTTATTTCATATTTAGGAATTTATAGTGGTGGTAGACTTATCTTCGAACTTAGTGATGGTAGACTTATTTGTGATAGCGGTAGACTTATTTCCTGTTTAGGAATTTATAGTGGTGGTAGACTTATTTTCGAACTTACTGACGGTAGACTTATTTGTGATAGCGGTAGACTTATTGTACTTGGTGGTAGACTTATTTCCTGTTTAGGAATTTATGTGGTGGTAGACTTATTTTGGTAGGTGGTAGAGTTAGTTGCAGGGAACGGAAATGTCGATTTTACCCTTTCAAAATAGACAAATTTGCACGAAAAACCAGCAACAATGGTGATGAACTAGGGTTTACAGCCGCATAGGTTTGATCTTTGCGAAGTGATTTTTTGAACTTTCCTTGTTTTCTAAAGTTCTTTTCGAACGAGTGAACCTGTTGGAGTGAATTTGAACGAGGTCGAATGGAACAAATTGTTCTTGTCTGTGGTAGATGGAGTTTTTCGAAGAATGGATGGGTGTTCGAGGTTGACAACTCAAAAGGTGGTAGTGTTCTTGGGTTAGATCATGCAACCTCGTTCAACAATTTCCTTCGAATGGTGTATGAAGATTTCAGAATCGATGAACAAATTTTCGAGGTAAAATTGAGTTACCTTTTACCAAGCTTAGCTCTAGATACACCACCGATTTTCGTTGCAAATTCAAGACAGTTCAAGAGTTTTGTACAACAATATAAGAAGGAAATGATTCGTCTATGCGTGGAGATTAGTGAAAAAGAAAAAAAAACAGTTTAAAAGAGAGAGAAGTGGATGCAAGAAGGGAGAACCTATAGATGAAGATGATGAAGATGATGAAGATGATGATTGTAGATTTGACTATTGCGACGATTCAGATGGTGCAAGCTCGGACGATGATGAATACGAGACGCGTGGTAGACTTTCAGATGATGACGACGACGCCGCCATGGAAACTCTACCACCGAAGAAAAGGGGTCTACCATCGATTCCAGATGGCGTGAAGTTAGAAATGAGGTCGGTAGACTTAGCGGTTGGGCAACGTTATGCCACAAAGGAGGACTTGGAGAGAAGATTGGAGATTATTTCTGTTGCACGTAAGTTTGACTTTAACGTCGGACACTCAACTCCAACGTTGTTGACGGTTAGTTGTTGGGTGGAAGGATGTACGTGGAGGGTTTGTGCTTCAACTATTGGAGACAGTCCCAGTTTCCATATCAAGACTTATAATGGAAACCACTCTTGTTCAGTGACTGATCGTTCAACCCGTGCTCGTAAAGCAACGTATCAGGTGTTAGGTCGTCTCTACAAAGATTTCATTGGTGGTGTTGGACCAACAGTCTTGCCAAGTCATGTTGCCGATGCTATAAGGAAACGTTTCAGAATAAAGGTACTTTAAACGATGGTAGACTTATTTTCTGTTTGATGGTAGACTTATTGTTGTTCGATGGTAGACTTATTTTCTGTTTGATGGTAGACTTATTTTCTGTTCGATGGTAGACTTATTGTTGTTCGATGGTAGACTTATTTTCTGTTTGATGGTAGACTTATTTTCTGTTTGATGGTAGACTTATTTTCTGTTTGATGGTAGACTTATTTTCTTTTTGATGGTAGACTTATTTGCGTTTGATGGTAGACTTATTTCCGTTTGATGGTAGACTTATTGTTGTTCGATGGTAGACTTATTTTCTGTTTGATGGTAGTTTTATTTTGTGTGTGATGGTAGACTTATTTCTGTTTGATGGTAGACTTATTTTGTGTGTAATGGTAAACTTATTTCTGTTTGATGGTAGACTTATTTTCTCTTTGATGGTAGACTTATTTGCCTTCGATGGTAGACTTATATTTGTTTGACGGTAGACTTATTGTTGTTCGATGGTAGACTTATTGTTGTTCGATGGTAGACTTATTTCTGTTTGATGGTAGACTTATTTTCTCTTTGATGGTAGACTTATTTTGTGTTTGATGGTACACTTATTTTCGTTTGATGGTAGAGTTATTCTCGTTTGATGGTCACAGGTTGAGTATTGGAAAGCCCATCGAGCATTAAAGTATGCAAGGCAATTGGTTAGAGGAAGCGCTGAGAATGGGTACGAAGAACTTCCCACGTACTTATACATGATTAGGAGAGCTAATCCAGGGACACTTATAAAGCTGGAAGTCGATGGTAAAAATAGGTTCAAGTTTCTTTTCCTTGCATTTGGCGCAAGCATACATGGTTTGAAGTATATGAGGAAGGTAGTTGTGGTGGATGAGACATATTTGAAAGGTAAGTACAAAGGTACTTTACTGATTGCCACGACACAAGATGGAAATTTTAACATATTTCCTATTGCTTTCGGTGTTGTTGATACTGAGAATGATGAGTCTTGGGAGTGGTTTTTTAGACAGTTAAGCCGAGTAATCGCAGATGATGAAGGTCTTGTGATTATCTCAGATAGGCATAGATCAATATCGAAGGCGATTGGGAAGGTATACCCGTGTGCTTCTCGTGGTATTTGCACATATCATCTGCATAAAAACATTTTGCTGAAATTCAAAGGTGGAGAATCATTCGGACTAGTGAAGAAGGCAGCGAAGGCGTATACACTTCAAGAGTTTAATGAGTTATTTGGGCAGATTGAGGCGTTGTATCCTGCTCTTCATACTTATTTAGAGGGAGCAGATGTTCGTTTATGGACTCGTGTGCATTTTCCCGGTCATAGATACAACTTCCTGACAAGCAACATAGCGGAATCTATTAATAAGGTCCTATCTCTTGCGCGCGGGTATCCAATAGTGGAACTTCTGGATACTATTAGGTCGATGTTGACAAGGTGGTTTGCTACAAGAAGGAAAAAAGCAAGTTTAATGACCACAACCTTGACCACTGCGGTGGAAAAACAGCTTCAGGTAAAATATTTGTTATGGTAGATTTAATAAGCATGTTGTGGTAGATTTAATTTGCATGTGGTAAAGTAGATTTAATAGGCATGTTATGGTTGATTTATAGACAACTGAGGGTAGATTAATACTTGTTTGCCTTTTTCGTAAACAGGATAGGGTTGAGAACGCTAAGCTTTGGACTGTGCAAGAGATTAATGACAACGAAATAGAAGTAACGTTGGGGTCATCATTGCATGTGGTGAATCTGACATCAAATAGTTGTACTTGCAAAAGGTTTGACAAGGATAGAATTCCTTGTGTTCATGCCATTGCAGCAGCGGAAACAGTGAAGAAGTCACAGATCGCCCTTGCACATCCCTACTTCTATACAAAGAACTTGTTCAAGGGTTACTCAAAAAGTATTATGCCACGAGATATTGCGCTTCCAGCGCCGGAAATTGTGGCAACAAAAGTCTGTAAACCTCCGGTTGTGCGGGAACCACCAGGTAGGCCAAGACTTTCCCGGATTAAAAGTGCTTTAGAAATAGCCATGGCTCGGAAACGAAGTAGGAAAGAACCCAAGTGCTCAAACTGTCTTCATCATGGCCACAATCGTGCGACTTGCAAAGCTTAATCATGTATGTTATGTTTTGTAATTTGATTAACATAATGGTTACGAAACACATAGGAAACAGAAAATAAGTCTACCATCGAACAACAATAAGTCTACCATCAAACAGAGAATACGTCTACCATCATAAGAAAATAAGTCTAACATCGAACAGAAAATAAGTCTACCATTAAACGAAAATAAGTCTACCATCAAACAGAAAATAAGTCTACCGTCAAACAAATATAAGTCTACCATCGAAGGCAAATAAGTCTACCATCAAAGGAAAATAAGTCTACCATCAAAAGAAAATAAGTCTACCATCGAACAAATATAAGTCTACCATCACACACAAAATAAGTCTACCATCAAACAGAAATAAGTCTACCATCGAACAACAATAAGTCTACCATCGAACAACAATAAGTCTACCGTCAAACAAATATAAGTCTACCATCAAAGAGAAAATAAGTCTACCATCAAACATAAATAAGTCTACCATTACACACAAAATAAGTCTAACATCGAACAGAAAATAAGTCTACCATCAAAGGAAAATAAGTCTACCATCGAACAAATATAAGTCTACCATCGAAGGCAAATAAGTCTACCATCAAAGAGAAAATAAGTCTACCATCAAACAGAAATAAGTCTACCATCACAGGAAAATAAGTCTAACATCGAACAGAAAATAAGTCTACCATCAAAGGAAAATAAGTCTACCATCGAAGGCAAATAAGTCTACCATCAAACAGAAATAAGTCTACCATCACACACAAAATAAGTCTAACATCGAACAGAAAATAAGTCTACCATCAAAGGAAAATAAGTCTACCATCGAAGAGCTAAAAAGTCTACCATCGAAGGCAAATAAGTCTACCATCAAAGAGAAAATAAGTCTACCATCAAACAGAAATAAGTCTACCATCACAGGAAAATAAGTCTAACATCGAACAGAAAATAAGTCTACCATCAAAGGAAAATAAGTCTACCATCGAAGAGCTAAAAAGTCTACCATCGAAAGCAAATAAGTCTACCATCAAAGACAAAATAAGTCTACCATCAAACAGAAATAAGTCTACCATCACACACAAAATAAGTCTACCATCAAAGAGAAAATAAGTCTACCATCAAATAGAAATAAGTCTACCATCGAACAACAATAAGTCTACCATTGAACAACAATAAGTCTACCATCAAACAAATATAAGTCTACCATCGAAGGCAAATAAGTCTACCATCAAAGAGAAAATAAGTCTACCATCAAACAGAAATAAGTCTACCATCACAGGATAAGTCTAACATCGAACAGAAAATAAGTCTACCATCAAAGGAAAATAAGTCTACCATCGAAGAGCTAAAAAGTCTACCATCGAAGGCAAATAAGTCTACCATCAAAGAGAAAATAAGTCTACCATCAAACAGAAATAAGTCTACCATCACACACAAAATAAGTCTACCATCAAAGAGAAAATAAGTCTACTATCAAACAGAAATAAGTCTACCATCGAACAACAATAAGCCTACCATCGAACAACAATAAGTCTACCGTCAAACAAATATAAGTCTACCATCGAAGGCAAATAAGTCTACCATCAAAGAGAAAATAAGTCTACCATCAAACAGAAATAAGTCTACCATCACACACAAAATAAGTCTACCATCAAAGAGAAAATAAGTCTACTATCAAACAGAAATAAGTCTACCATCGAACAACAATAAGCCTACCATCGAACAACAATAAGTCTACCGTCAAACAAATATAAGTCTACCATCGAAGGCAAATAAGTCTACCATCAAAGAGAAAATAAGTCTACCATCAAACAGAAATAAGTCTACCATTACACACAAAATAAGTCTAACATCGAACAGAAAATAAGTCTACCATCAAAGGAAAATAAGTCTACCATCGAACAAATATAAGTCTACCATCGAAGGCAAATAAGTCTACCATCAAAGAGAAAATAAGTCTACCATCAAACAAAAATAAGTCTACCATCACAGGAAAATAAGTCTTACATCGAACAGAAAATAAGTCTACCATCGAAGAGCTAAAAAGTCTACCATCGAAGAGCTAAAAAGTCTACCATCGAAGGCAAATAAGTCTACCATCAAACAGAAATAAGTCTACCATCACACACAAAATAAGTCTAACATCGAACAGAAAATAAGTCTACCATCAAAGGAAAATAAGTCTACCATCGAAGAGCTAAAAAGTCTACCATCGAAGGCAAATAAGTCTACCGTCAAAGAGAAAATAAGTCTACCATCGAAGAGCTAAAAAGTCTACCATCGAAGGCAAATAAGTCTACCATTAAAGAGAAAATAAGTCTACCATCAAACAGAAATAAGTCTACCATCACAGGAAAATAAGTCTAACATCGAACAGAAAATAAGTCTACCATCAAAGGAAAATAAGTCTACCATCGAAGAGATAAAAAGTCTACCATCGAAGGCAAATAAGTCTACCATCAAACAGAAATAAGTCTACCATCACACACAAAATAAGTCTAACATCGAACAGAAAATAAGTCTACCATCAAAGGAAAATAAGTCTACCATCGAAGAGCTAAAAAGTCTACCATCTAAGGCAAATAAGTCTACCATCAAAGAGAAAATAAGTCTACCATCAAACAGAAATAAGTCTACCATTACACACAAAATAAGTCTAACATCGAACAGAAAATAAGTCTACCATCTAAGGAAAATAAGTCTACCATCGAAGAGCTAAAAAGTCTACCATCGAAGGCAAATAAGTCTACCATCAAACATAAATAAGTCTACCATCACACACAAAATAAGTCTAACATCGAACAAAAAATAAGTCTACCATCAAAAGAAAATAAGTCAACCATCGAAGAGCTAAAAAGTCTATCATCGAAGGCAAATAAGTCTACCATCAAAGAGAAAATAAGTCTACCATCAAACAGAAATAAGTCTACCATCACACACAAAATAAGTCTACCATCAAAGAGAAAATAAGTCTACCATCAAATAGAAATAAGTCTACCATCGAACAACAATAAGTCTACCATTGAACAACAATAAGTCTACCATCAAACAAATATAAGTCTACCATCGAAGGCAAATAAGTCTACCATCAAAGAGAAAATAAGTCTACCATCAAACAGAAATAAGTCTACCATCACAGGATAAGTCTAACATCGAACAGAAAATAAGTCTACCATCAAAGGAAAATAAGTCTACCATCGAAGAGCTAAAAAGTCTACCATCGAAGGCAAATAAGTCTACCATCAAAGAGAAAATAAGTCTACCATCAAACAGAAATAAGTCTACCATCACACACAAAATAAGTCTACCATCAAAGAGAAAATAAGTCTACTATCAAACAGAAATAAGTCTACCATCGAACAACAATAAGCCTACCATCGAACAACAATAAGTCTACCGTCAAACAAATATAAGTCTACCATCGAAGGCAAATAAGTCTACCATCAAAGAGAAAATAAGTCTACCATCAAACAGAAATAAGTCTACCATTACACACAAAATAAGTCTAACATCGAACAGAAAATAAGTCTACCATCAAAGGAAAATAAGTCTACCATCGAACAAATATAAGTCTACCATCGAAGGCAAATAAGTCTACCATCAAAGAGAAAATAAGTCTACCATCAAACAAAAATAAGTCTACCATCACAGGAAAATAAGTCTTACATCGAACAAAAAATAAGTCTACCATCGAAGAGCTAAAAAGTCTACCATCGAAGAGCTAAAAAGTCTACCATCGAAGGCAAATAAGTCTACCATCAAACAGAAATAAGTCTACCATCACACACAAAATAAGTCTAACATCGAACAGAAAATAAGTCTACCATCAAAGGAAAATAAGTCTACCATCGAAGAGCTAAAAAGTCTACCATCGAAGGCAAATAAGTCTACCGTCAAAGAGAAAATAAGTCTACCATCGAAGAGCTAAAAAGTCTACCATCGAAGGCAAATAAGTCTACCATTAAAGAGAAAATAAGTCTACCATCAAACAGAAATAAGTCTACCATCACAGGAAAATAAGTCTAACATCGAACAGAAAATAAGTCTACCATCAAAGGAAAATAAGTCTACCATCGAAGAGATAAAAAGTCTACCATCGAAGGCAAATAAGTCTACCATCAAACAGAAATAAGTCTACCATCACACACAAAATAAGTCTAACATCGAACAGAAAATAAGTCTACCATCAAAGGAAAATAAGTCTACCATCGAAGAGCTAAAAAGTCTACCATCTAAGGCAAATAAGTCTACCATCAAAGAGAAAATAAGTCTACCATCAAACAGAAATAAGTCTACCATTACACACAAAATAAGTCTAACATCGAACAGAAAATAAGTCTACCATCTAAGGAAAATAAGTCTACCATCGAAGAGCTAAAAAGTCTACCATCGAAGGCAAATAAGTCTACCATCAAACATAAATAAGTCTACCATCACACACAAAATAAGTCTAACATCGAACAAAAAATAAGTCTACCATCAAAAGAAAATAAGTCAACCATCGAAGAGCTAAAAAGTCTATCATCGAAGGCAAATAAGTCTACCATCAAAGAGAAAATAAGTCTACCATCAAACAGAAATAAGTCTACCATTACACACAAAACAAGTCTAACATCGAACATAAAATAAGTCTACCATCAAAGGAAAATAAGTCTACCATCGAACAAATATAAGTCTACCATCGAACAAATATAAGTCTACCATCAAAGGATAATAAGTCTACCATCAAACAGAAAATACGTCTACCATCAAACAGAAGATGGTCTGATTGAAGGTTTACCATACCATCAAATGAAATTAAGTCTGAAAATGTTGTCAATACGTTTTCGCTACAAAAGTCTACTAAACTTTCGAAGGACCACTAAATCTACTCCAATGGTGATACTAAACATGGTCCTTCGAAAGTATGCAAAATATCCAATAAGTGTACTACCAAATGAAAATAAATCTACCACTGCATACACAAAAGTCTATGACTACATACACAAAAGTCTACCATGACGTTAAATCCGACTATCCTGAATCTGTCTGTAACGGGACTTTGTCGTCTGGATTAGTGTGTGGGTTTGGGTCGGAGACCTGTATGGCCAGGTCAATAAATGGTGCCTCCTCCAGGATATCAGCCGCAAGTTTTAGACGAATAGCAGGCACAGTTGCATCGCAAATCCCATCCATTGTATGTCCTAGAGCTAGACACTCTAAGAATTTCACAGTGTAGACACCACAGTCGCCTGATTGGATGTTTTGGGGTACGTTTGATTTTTTCCTGTAGAATTGAAACGCAGCCTCACTCATCCCCTTCCTTTTTTCAGGTGGTGCAGCAGCTTTAAGCAACATAGGAATCATCTTCGTGTATGGTCTGCATGACTCGGCCACAACGTCGTCCTTGTAACCCGAGATGATGCTATCGTAACATTTGACATTCCTGTTAACTAAGTCTACCACAACACCCACCCAATGCACGTCGTTGATATTATGAGCTATGTACAATGTATCAACATCCGTTACCCATTTCTTGTGGGTTGGACAAAACGTGGGAGTTAGGCCATTGTACATGTTGATATACCCCTCGCCGAATAAAAAAGGTCTTCTCTTTACCTTTGCAGTTCCATTTGTACTCCTGACACCAAAGATTCCCAAATATCGGATCCAGAAAGGGCTATCCTTTCAATGGTAAAAGGGGTTAGGACGTTGCATAGCCCTTTTTCGCAACATGTCCATTGCAGCCCCCATTTGCTGCAAAATAATTTAACCAAAAGTAATAAACCTGGCACAAAAATTATAGATAAGTCTACCATAAAAAAAAAATAAGTCTACCATCGAACAACAATAAGTCTACAATCAAACAGAAAATAAGTCTACCATCAAAGGAAAATAAGTCTACCATCAAACGAAAATAAGTCTACCATCAAACGAAAATAAGTCTACTATCAAACGAAAAAAAGTCTACTATCAAACGAAAATAAGTCTACCATCAAACGAAAATAAGTCTACCATCAAATGAAAATAAATATACAATCAAAATTAAGGCAATAGTAGATTTATTTACCTCACTATTTAACCATCCATATCGAGTGTGTGGCCACATTTCTTTAGCTGTCATAATTCCCAAATAGAACTCCACTAGTGGCAGAGTGTTTTCTAATGGGTTGTCTCTGACATAGAACCATATGTCAAATGGTTAGAAGGATGAAATTTTTGGTGCATTGAATAAGACGTTTCTAGTAAAATGACTATTAAAAGGACAAATGACTTACAAATCTTGATTCACGTACTCGATCAACTTTTCCTCCCTATGCTGGTCCACCGGCTCAAAAGGATTGTAGACAGCGGAGGAAGGAACTGTACGAGCCATGATTCGTACGGTCCCGAAGTGTCCTATAAATGGGGACTTCTGAGACGGAGCAAGATTTTTATTGCG